>OY856410.1:994479334-994891834 GCA_963693085.1 Alisma plantago-aquatica | reverse complement strand
GTATCTAGTAAAGAGGATAGCAAGAGATATGCCTAGTCCTAGAGCAAGTCCAGCAACAACTCTTGTTGTAGGGTGCTTATTTACCTCTACATAGTTCATGCAGACAACTGGGCTCAATGTTGTACTACTAGAGCCAACAAGAATGAATTGGCCCTTTGAATGTCAGCCTAATAGAGTTGATTTTCTCTCCCATGTGGTCTCTCCCTTGTTGTGCCTCCCTTTATGGGTAGGAGTTTCTTGGATTGTCTAGTTACCTCAACTATTAGAGGACAAAAATTGTTAGAGTTTGTTGTTGTGTCTCTAAAAGCCTAGACTACCCAAGGTCAAGGTTTCTAGTTCATTTGGGAGTCTAAGAGACAAAATTTCATGAATTATTTGGAAGCTACGAACATTGAACCGATGGTTCACAATGTGAAATGGTTGTTTCACAATGTTTCTTATTCACAAACAAATTGGCTTCCAATGTGATGATTAATACACAACGTAAAGTTAGCATCAATCCTTGAGTTGATCGTATTCATCAATGAACTGGGTGGTTCACAACTTGAACTAGTCATTTCTGACCTTGAACTAATTGGTTCATGCCCAGGTTTTGACATTGTTTCGCCAATGTTGTTTCCAATTGATCTTACATTTAAATCAATCAGTTCAACACTTGAACTAGTGACGTGTATTTTACTACGCGCTTAAACGCAAGTATACGCGTCGAGTAATATAGGCCTTGTGAGGCCCGAGTCGAACTCAGGGATACGTGAATTATTGGAGACTTCTACTAACTAATCGCAATCAGCTAGACCGATTAACAAAGTAGGATTTTGTTGTTCAAATTAAAAGAAAATAAAAATCAAACAAAGAAAACAATCAATTAAAGGTTAATTTAATCAATTAAAAGGGATATCTTTAGGATGGCGGTTTCACCGCGGGTCAACATTGCATTAGGTTTTATATAATTTCTCACTCTTCTCTCTCTATCCAGGTAGTGGCCTGAACACAGAATTACCCACTGTCATGGTGTAATTCACTACTTAGGTTTAGGTTGATTCCACCGTCGTAGTAATCATTCCCCTAAACTAAGCGCATTACGAACGATCTCTCAGTTTCCACCATTAATTTTACACCTCCTTTGTCAAGGGATTTATCGATTAATGTAGGTTTCGTCTCTTTTCAACCGTTAATCCTTCTTTCAAAGTGATTAAGGGCATTAGGTTATTATTATGGTGATCAATCATAACAATAGCAATAGAGAAAACGAATTTATACCACGGATATGAGAGAAAAATATGAATTATCAATATAAAAGCATCATACAATGTATCCCCGGGCTACTCCCGGTCCTAAAGATTGAGGGTTTTAGCCTCTCATGTTCATCTTACACAAATACATGGTAGAAATTGGGGAATTCATAAGAAAAACGTGAAATAGATGGGAAAACCCCTGAACGGAGAAGAACCGGTGGATCCTTGGCGTAGAACACAGCTTCCCCCGCCTGTCGGTGGTGGAAATTGTCTTCGGCAGCGTCCGAATCACCCGGTATGAGCTTCTCGGCCTCCGTTCTCCTTTTTCTCCTCCTCGGCACTCGTGCAATCAAAAATATGAGATCCCCCTTTGTCTGGGCGGCCGTCATTAGGTATAAGTCCCTAATTAGGTCGTCAAATAATGACAGCCGTCCGATTGATATCAAAACAGATCCAACGCATATCTGCCGGCGTCGATACCATCGACGCGGGTCGATGGTATCGACCCAGCGGATTAGCGGCAGCTTTCCTTTCTTTTATTCTGAGCGCCTGTGGTGATCTCGATACCATCGACTTGGGTGTCGATGGTATCGACTCCTTTAGCGTCGGTTGTTGTCGTTTAGCGACGCTGTAGCTCTCCTTGTGTCGATGGCATCGACATCCGTCGATGGTATCGACTTAATCCTCGCTAGCAGCCTAGAGACATCTCGATGCCATCGACTTGGGCGTCGATGGTATCGACTCTGTATTGCTCTTCTCGGCTGACAACCTGTGGCTTGGTCGATGGTATCGACACCCGTCGATGGTATCGACGGATGTAGATACTTGTTTTTCCTGAAATTGTACAACAAGACCAAATAAATCCACACGATTTATGATAAGATGATCAATAATGCTTAAAATAATGAAATAAAGGGGATTTGATATAAAATGATGGCAAAGACCAAATAAAGTGAATTATGCAATATTATCCATGAAAATGAGTAATTAAGGCACAAAACACAAATGAAAAAGGTCTATAAATGCGACTCAAAATCATCGCATCAAACTCCCCTAAGCTTAAACATTGCTCGCCCTCGAGCAACTAATCCTTAGAATAAAATTGCGAATGTCAACTAACAATCAAAACACCAACCCACCTCACAAATGACTCCCACTGGACGTTCTCAAACCGGCCTACCCTAATCACAGAACAGTAATTACCCTATAGGCGACAATAACCATCAATAAAAGAAATTATCCTTCAAACTGATGAACACTATCACATAAGGCAGTTATCATAATAAAGTTCGCCGATTCAGCCATGGTGCATCTTGTGATCACCTACTCTACGTTGCTCGCCCTAACTACCATCTACATGGAAGCAGTTCTCCTGATAAACATGAGTGAGGAGAAAATCACGGTGGCCTACCAATCCGAGCAACGGGTGGATGGAATGGGTGGTTCATGGGAGAATTTGGAAGTATTACACAGTTTCAACATGCATATAACAAAATGCCCTAAATGATGCAAATGCACATTAAGAATGCCCTACCGCCTAAAACGGGTGGAATGATGCATGCCCTAACCTTCTACCTCAAAATGAGATAGAAATCTACTCAAGCCACATCATGTACTCAATTCCCCTGTTATACAAGTGATATCATTCCTTTCTCCCTCTTATTCCATTTCCTTCTAAATTCTCTTCTTTCTTTTTTTTTTTTTTTTTTTTTTTTTTTTTTTTTTAACATTTGTTCATATTTCCAGAATTTTTTTTCTTCTGTTTTTTTTCTTTCCAATTGGAGATCCTTGCTTTATTTCGAGGGTATGGAACAAATTAGATCACCTATTTAGGAAAACTGAGATACATGGTGTGCCTATGCATGAAAATCATGAAATTGTGAGTGCAACTACATGACATGCACCTAAAGGTAATGTGCATGTATCACTATATATTTTTTTTTATTATTCTATGCAAAAACATGAAAATACAATGCAAAACCTATCTACATGCCATGCACGCAAAAGAAATTGAAACTGCACTTTACTTCCAATTCTTGGTGGATTATAGGAAATGGGGTGGAATGATCACAAGATTAAATGACTGAACCTTAAAAGAAAATTATGTGTCCCTCCTTATTGACATGTGTAGTAGTAAAAAGGGTGCTTTCTCTTACATCTGATTAAGGTCTCATTACCATTTGATTAGGTTAGGCTCAAACAACCGTTACTATCCACTTTCCATGAGTCAAAGGGTGTGGGTATGACATATTGGTTCAAAGTTGACATAATCAATCATCTTCATAGAAAAAGTTCCCCAAGGACAACCAAGTAAAGCTATCCAAATGACACAGAAAATTTTTAAATTCCCTTAATTTCCCATGAAAACAGCAAGATGACAAATTTTAAGACATCCACGATTACACTAGATAGATGTGGATCCTAAATAAAAACTTAAAATTGCAAAAACAAATAACAAAGCAGAATCCACGATTACACTAGATAGATGTGGATCCTAAATAAAAACTTAAAATTGCAAAAACAAATAACAAAGCAGAAACTAAAACAACTAAAGAAAAGATAAAAGATAGAGCTGTTCCAGCCACCCCCCTAAGCTTGAATCCGACTATGGCCACATAGTCAAAAACCAACTTAAGGGTGGAACAGTGATACCCTGATCAATCTTGTGAAGGCGGTGGTGGGTAATGTGGTGCCGTAGGATCCCAAGACGGGTACTCCCCCTGGAAGCTTGGATCATAATGGGTCCTCGGCGGAGGCTGTGGATAACCTCCAAAGTAGTCTCGACTCCAGTAGTGGTCGAAGAAGGGCTCCTGCTGCGTCTCTATCCGCTGCAACCGGTTGTGCATTTGTTCTTGGTTGGCGAGGATGAGCCGCTCGTTCTCGAACATAGCCCTTTGATTATCAAGCAACCGGCCCGTTGTCTCATGGATGCCGGTATACAAAGTCATATGCTGGTGCTGCGTCTGCTGGATGTCCTGCAGCATGGTATACATCCCTTGCATGGAGTAGGGATCCGCAGCTGGCTGTTCTTGCTGTGGTGATGGCGGCGGGGGCTGAGATGATGAAGATGCACCCGGATGCATCCTAGGACGCTTCCGTGGTGCCACGCGTGCTCGAAGAGGTGTGAAAGCCTCCTCGTCTTCCTCCGCCTCGCCTTCTTGGTCGTCACCTCCGCCTTCTTCTTCCGAGGACTCGATGGCTATGATGGGCCATCGGAAATGCTGCTTGCCCTCGATGTGGAAGACGTCGTCCGGCAGGGATGCCTCCTGGTAAGCTTGGTTGACGTGGCAATGAGCGTACGCCAACCCGTCCCGGAGAAGAATGAGGTTTGAACGGTGCAAGTGTTGCACGTTCACCTTACTCCGCGCAGAAATCGGAGTCATGGACTGAAAGTTCAGCCCCAAGTAAAGCGCCAACTTGGTGACAAGACCACCAAAGTGTATTGGAGCCTTCCTTGTGCTCCGCTTCACCGCCATGACGCGCTGTAACCAGAATGCTCCCCAGTTGCACTCTTGACGCTTCAGGAGGGCGTACAGAAAGAACAAGTCGCTCTCCTGAAACTTGCTCAAAGCAAGATCGCTCCGCCCGAAGAAGGTCAAGCTAAGCATCCTATGCAATACCCGGACGAACGGGTGTTCAAAATCAGCTACCGCGGCGTTGTGGTAGCTCACAGTCTTCCCTGCCGGTACCGTACAAAGCTCGGAGAAGATCTTGTCGTAGTCGGTGCGGGCGTCGGGACGTCGGTGATCGTGGCGGCTGTGGTTCCAGTTGAAGATGTCGTTGAACTGCTTCAACGTGAAGTTGTAATTGGTGTTGAATAGACGGAAGGTCACCCTCCCCTGGATCCACGTCTGGTCCGATGGTACCACGTCGTTTGGTACGACGCAGATATCAAGGGACGCCATGAATTCGGCCACCAGTTCCTTGTATGTGGGCCATTCGCCAAAGAACGGCTGCCCATCCGCATGACAGTCCATCTCATAGAAGCGACCGGTGTGCCGCGCTTGCCCGGCCAACACATAGGCCAAGTTGGCCTCGAATCCCAAGTCCCTGATCATGCCCCGGTCCACATACCGGGTGGCCTCGAACTTCCTCTTCATGATCTCCTCGTACACTTTCCTCGTGTCGATGTTGGCGTGAATAAGGCGTGGACGAGAGATAGAAGCTGTTGGAGGAGGAACAAACTCCTCGATCACCATTGGATGCGCGCTCGATGAAGATGCTCCGCCCGTATGCACCATGTTTGCGAGAAGAAGAGATTAAGAGAAAAGAGCTCGGTGAAGATGGAGAGAAAATCTCCGCTCGATGAAGATCTTTGCTCGGTGACGTTTCTCCGCAGGTGTAGAGGGCTCGGGGGAGTGCTCGACGCAATGGGGGGTACTTGCTCTGAGGGTGTGATGTCATATGACGTTGCAAGTCCCCTTTTATAGACTTGATCGGCGCCCCTGTTAACCCGTCGATACCATCGACGCGGGTCGATGGTATCGACACGTCTCGCGGGTAGCCGTCTCTGTCGCTGGCATCGACGGCTGACGTTTGCTGGATCGCGAAACCCGGATCGCTGACGAGTCGATGCCATCGACGGATGTCGATGGTATCGACGCAGCCCCCGGATCGCTGACGTGGCTGTCGCGGTCGTCGCCGATGTCTTCATTCGGATTGGTGACATGTCCGTCGATACCATCGACGGGTGTCGATGGTATCGACCTGCATTTGTTGCAACACCTCCGTTTCTGGCTCTCGAACTGTGATGATGTCGATACCATCGACGAGGCCGTCGATGGTATCGAGTTGACTGAGCAAAACTTGTCTGAATATCTCCAGAGATCTCGATGGTATCGACAGGGGTGTCGATACCATCGACTTTATCCTGGAGATCAACCTGTGACCATGTCGATACCATCGACGAGGCCGTCGATGGCATCGACACAGTGCGATTTTTGCTGGTTGCAACCTGTGCCCAAGTCGATGCCATCGACTGATGTGTCGATGGTATCGACTCTGCCTAATCCTGCACAATTAACAAACGGATCAAGGTATCATTTTTAAACTAAAATCTAAACGAATTAAAAACAATCTATCACTAAAATGAAACTAGCCTAATGTACCGTTGGTTGGGTTGCCTCCCAACAAGCGCCCTTGTTTAGCGTCTTAGGCTAGACGGTGTGACGATTGTCATCTCTTCACCTTGGAAATTGCACTTAGAGGATCATTCGGTAATTTGAATTCAACACGATCTCCTCCAATGCCCAAAGACAGAGTACCTCTCCCTAAGGCAGTCACGACATCTGCCGTTGCTTGAAACGGTCTTCCTAGAAGAATTTCACAGCTTTGGAGTGGTGGCATGTCTATGACGACAAAGTCCACCGGGAATACGAATTTGTCAACCTTAACTAGCACATCTTCACATACTCCATAGGGTCTCACTGTCGACCCATCTGCCAATTCAATTGTCGCAGCCATCTTCTTGATCTCTTTTAACCCTAGCTTCTGAAAAGTAGCCAAAGGCATGAGATTGATACTAGCGCCGGAATCACATTGCGCTCTAGAAACATGTTGACCACCTATTGAACACGGAATGTAAAAAACTCCTGGGTCCTTTCTCTTCCTTGGTGAACTCCCATGAATCATCGAGCTCACCGTCTCATTCAACCAATAAATTTCATCATCATTTATCCGCCTCTTCTTGTTGATGATCTCTTTAATGAACCTCCCGTAGGCGGGCACTTTCTCAATCATCTCCACCAGCGGAATGTTGATATGCAGCTTGCGGAATATTTCCAAGAATTTCCTATAGTGTCGGTGCTCCTTCTTCGGCTTTGGATTGTCCCGATTTGACACATCTGCCGCATTGACACGCTTGTGAGGAGGCACATATGAGTCTTTCGGGGGTACCTCCCCTAAGCTTGCTTCACTCACTATCTCGGGCGTGTGCTTTTGCAAGTCATCCTCATTAGTAGCAGCTTGTTGTGGTTCCTCTTCCACCTTCTTTGTCTCCGCATGTGCACAAACTTGCACTTCTTCTTTTTGCCCAGGTGGAGATACAGTATTCACAACTCTATCAGATTTTCTGAAGAAAGGATTTCCACCCGGCAGTCCATAGTACGTGCGTGGAAATGGTATTGCCGGTGTTGCATTCACATTGAACGTCATTCTCCTTTCCTCTGCAACTTCTTGCACCTGAGATTCTTCTTCATTACTCACCACAGAAATGTATTTGACCTGATGGTGCGCTTGAACCACATTCGCGTTCTCGGCTGGTTTCTGTTGATTGGCGTGCTTGATAGCCGCCACCTCACTTGAAATCTGCGCCACGGTGGTCTCCAATGCCCGCATTTGCGCTCCATGGCTTTGCAGCGTCTGCCCAAATTTGGTTAGAATATCACCTTGAGATTGCAGTTGTTTTCCAAACATGGCCATCATCTCTTGGTTTTGCTGGACCATTTGACTTAGCAATTCAGTGTTCTTGTCCTCGGCTTTCGGTTGTGGCTTTGCATCCGGATCTTGTAGAAAGTTATTCGGATCCTTCCAAGAAAACTTTTTGTCTCTCCTCCATGCATAGTCATTATTTCTGTAGCCCTGTTGTTGCATGAATTTAACCTGGGCTTCCTCATCCTCAGATGCATCTTCCTTAGACAGTAACTTCTTGGCTAGGAGATCTAACTTATCATTCAGCTCCTTGACTGCTTTAGATTCCCCTATCGCTCGAACATGCTCAACTTTATCCCGGTCACCCCATGATTGTTTTCTGGACATGTTCTTTAAAATCTCCCAGCACCTATCATCAGTGTTGTTTAAGAAAAATCCGGACCCGGCTGAATCCAAATTGCTCCTATCGTGCTCGGAGAGAGCAAAGTAGAAGATCTTCACTTGGGTTTCCTTGTCTAGTCCATGGTGTGGACATCTCCTCAACATGACTTGGAATCTCTCCCAAGTCTCAGAATAGGTTTCACCCGCCTGTTGGGTGAAATTGTGGATCTTTCGGACCATATCATTGGTCTTCTCAGGAGGGAAGAACCTCTCGAAGAAAACCTCCACCATGTGATCCCATGACTCAACAAACTCGTCGTCGAGGTTATGAAGCCACTCACGTGCTGCTCCTGCCAAGGAACTGGGGAATAACTTGAGATAAAGCACATCTTGCGGAAAGCGATCTATCTTCACCATATCGCAGTTCTCCACAAACTGACTAATGTGTGCCACTGGATCTTCATTTTTCAGTCCGTGAAATGCATTGGATTTGACCAAGTTGATCAGTGCTGGGTCGATCTTGTATGTAGGTATGTTTAGCCCTTGTTTCTTTATAGGCCCCTTTGATGCCGAGGAAGAAGACGCCTTGATCTTCTCCCATATTGTCTGTGCTTCAGCCATTGCTTCTTCTTGTTCTTGCTCAGATTCAGAATTTATATCACTGTGGTGTTCCTCCTCGTAGTTGTCCTCGTCCTCTGGTCCCGCAGATGGAACCTCAGGTGTGCGATTCACGTAGTCTCGACTACGCGTGTGCACCATGCAAAGCACCTGAAATATGGAAATAGGGGTTCAGTACAATGCTTTAGTCGAGTCAACACAAATATAGAGAAATAAAGGAATTTTTTGAAATTGTTTTAAAATAAATGAATAAAATAAAAAAAAATGTGGCCTAGAGTGGCCGCTCTTAGCACTCAAAGTGCCAATAATTCGCCGTGTCCCCGGCAACGGCGCCAAAAACTTGACGTGTATTTTACTACGCGCTTAAACGCAAGTATACGCGTCGAGTAATATAGGCCTTGTGAGGCCCGAGTCGAACTCAGGGATACGTGAATTATTGGAGACTTCTACTAACTAATCGCAATCAGCTAGACCGATTAACAAAGTAGGATTTTGTTGTTCAAATTAAAAGAAAATAAAAATCAAACAAAGAAAACAATCAATTAAAGGTTAATTTAATCAATTAAAAGGGATATCTTTAGGATGGCGGTTTCACCGCGGGTCAACATTGCATTAGGTTTTATATAATTTCTCACTCTTCTCTCTCTATCCAGGTAGTGGCCTGAACACAGAATTACCCACTGTCATGGTGTAATTCACTACTTAGGTTTAGGTTGATTCCACCGTCGTAGTAATCATTCCCCTAAACTAAGCGCATTACGAACGATCTCTCAGTTTCCACCATTAATTTTACACCTCCTTTGTCAAGGGATTTATCGATTAATGTAGGTTTCGTCTCTTTTCAACCGTTAATCCTTCTTTCAAAGTGATTAAGGGCATTAGGTTATTATTATGGTGATCAATCATAACAATAGCAATAGAGAAAACGAATTTATACCACGGATATGAGAGAAAAATATGAATTATCAATATAAAAGCATCATACAATGTATCCCCGGGCTACTCCCGGTCCTAAAGATTGAGGGTTTTAGCCTCTCATGTTCATCTTACACAAATACATGGTAGAAATTGGGGAATTCATAAGAAAAACGTGAAATAGATGGGAAAACCCCTGAACGGAGAAGAACCGGTGGATCCTTGGCGTAGAACACAGCTTCCCCCGCCTGTCGGTGGTGGAAATTGTCTTCGGCAGCGTCCGAATCACCCGGTATGAGCTTCTCGGCCTCCGTTCTCCTTTTTCTCCTCCTCGGCACTCGTGCAATCAAAAATATGAGATCCCCCTTTGTCTGGGCGGCCGTCATTAGGTATAAGTCCCTAATTAGGTCGTCAAATAATGACAGCCGTCCGATTGATATCAAAACAGATCCAACGCATATCTGCCGGCGTCGATACCATCGACGCGGGTCGATGGTATCGACCCAGCGGATTAGCGGCAGCTTTCCTTTCTTTTATTCTGAGCGCCTGTGGTGATCTCGATACCATCGACTTGGGTGTCGATGGTATCGACTCCTTTAGCGTCGGTTGTTGTCGTTTAGCGACGCTGTAGCTCTCCTTGTGTCGATGGCATCGACATCCGTCGATGGTATCGACTTAATCCTCGCTAGCAGCCTAGAGACATCTCGATGCCATCGACTTGGGCGTCGATGGTATCGACTCTGTATTGCTCTTCTCGGCTGACAACCTGTGGCTTGGTCGATGGTATCGACACCCGTCGATGGTATCGACGGATGTAGATACTTGTTTTTCCTGAAATTGTACAACAAGACCAAATAAATCCACACGATTTATGATAAGATGATCAATAATGCTTAAAATAATGAAATAAAGGGGATTTGATATAAAATGATGGCAAAGACCAAATAAAGTGAATTATGCAATATTATCCATGAAAATGAGTAATTAAGGCACAAAACACAAATGAAAAAGGTCTATAAATGCGACTCAAAATCATCGCATCAACTAGTCAGTTCATAGTCCAGTCAATCAATTTGCAACAATTGTTGTTTAAATCAAATATCAAAACACTTTAGTAATTAGTTAAACATCATCCATGAATAAACTCTTATTCCAGGTGCATCCTATGTGTGTTCCCCTATAGGTACCAAATTACATTGGCAGTGAATGTCCATAACCAATTTATGAAATCACAAGCAATGAGTGGTATCCAGCAACACATCATTGTGGCCCAAGTAATTGGAAAGTTGGAGAACAACTTCAACCTACAATTCATGATCAATGTTATAGTGATTGTATAGTTCCTTTGTTTTTGATATCCAGATTGAACTCGAGGCATTGAATTGTTATCCTCTCAACATTCAGTCCATGTTCTTTGAACTAGAGCAGACTATCTGAGATGCATGTGAGTTCACATATCATACATTTATTTACATGAGTATGGCCACACATTTCTTAGTCCCGCTTATCAAGTGGCCTAGACATCAATCTCTTGTAGGTGTGACAGAGACCATCTACATCACTCACACACAATCCACATGTGTCACTACACACCCAAGCATAACCTTTATGAAACCCTTATTCAAGTTCACATTAGATGATGTCAAAATACTTCGAATGACATGTGATTAGTTTAGTGACTTCAGATCTAAGAACCACTACAATAATGAGAGATGATTATGACTACCATTCCATGATCTCCATGTATCACTCTCAAGGTGAGTATGTATTATACACTATTCTCTAACATGTACCTATGATATTGGATTGATATCACATATCATGACTGATGAGGTTATGTCATCAAAAAACACATACTCTAGTCTTCTGTATTAGTGTTGTCTATTTTACTTCCACGGTAATATCTGACTAGGGAGATAACAAGAATGCATGTAGTCTTATCATACATATGATCTCGTTGTTTAGGTCCTCAATCTGAAGACATGTGTCTTTGAGTGTCATCATTCTTTAGACATCTATTATGTCAACCTCATCATCTCATGATTGAGACAAACATAATAAATGGAATTACCTTTATACTTAGCATATCAAGCATATGCCACCTCATAAAAATCATCATATGATTGGCTATATGGGCATACATGCCAACACAATCCACCTTAAACATAGAGTAGGACATAGAAAAAGTCTCAGTGAGTGGAATGCTTAGTGATAGATCCAAAAAGAGCTTCTTGATATGACAAGCACTAATGAACAGTCAAACATTGATGAGGTGATGAAGACACTGGTTGAAGACTCTCATGATGAATTGAAGGTTTAGGTTGACACATGATCTATCCGACAATCATGATGGATTGATGAACCAGAGGTCATAAGTGCACTTGAGTCTGGGAGTAGACATCTATGACACATATAAAAGTGTTCCCCTTTGCAGGTCAGGAACAACTATCATCATAATACAACATGCAAGTTCAGTGGTAACATCATCTCATAGAACTCCCACCAAGTGTATATCAGTCAAGAATAATGCATTTGAGAATTTTTTGTAGAAGACATCTATGAAACATATAGTCACTCCCCAAAACTATGAAGTTGATGATCAGACAGAAGAGTGTACTGAACAATTAGATGTCATTATTTATCAATGTAGAAGGACAAAAGCTACAAAAGGTCATAAGACTACAATTTTAGTGCAGAAGAAAATATCTTATGTAGTAAATCTCATAATGTATCCTCCATTGCCACTCTAGAACTATCTTCTAGTTCTAAGACCTTATGGGTACCCACCTCATCTAGTATTATTTGTAACATTAATAGACGTAGTTCACTCAAAGATGCAACATCCACTGATGAAAATATAAGACAAATCCTACAGAAACTAGGAGATCTAGAGGTTAAGAATGTAGAAATCAACACCTTTAGAAGCCACTACTAGAAGATCACAAAGCTTGGTTTCCAAAGCATGATGAAAGGATATACATTTCTAGAAGTAAACATTGCTCATTCTATTATCGAAAAAGATATATAAATGTAGAAACTAAAGAGAAGGTTCACACACTTTGGGGCCTCTCTTAGTAGCATTCTTCCATTTATCAAAACTTGGTGGAGTTTCCATTCAAAAGTAAGCCTCCTAATCCCCTATGAAAGTTCTACAATACCAATGGTTATTCCATCGTGAAAATGGACACAAAATAGACTCATGCATAGCCCTTAAGCACAACATTCAAGCCCTATTTGATGCACGTTTAATGCAAGTGGATGCCCTAATAAATGTAATCATTCCAAAGCCTTTCATCAAAGAGTCATATTGTACCACAGATTGATTGAATTCTTGTTCAAGTGAGAGCACAACATGGACACAACAACAGTTCCACTCACAGAGTTGACTGAGTCTACAATCAAGGCAAGGCTCTACCAGAGAGCAATTAGACACATAGTAGTCATGGTTCCCAAAGAATCCAGGGGCCATGAAGGATTTATCTAACTATGTTTTCTTTAAAATCATCAAAATAAAAAAACAAAATTTCATAATAAAAAAATCAAAATTAGAGTGACAAAGTCAAAAACTTCAAAATGTAAAAAAGCATAATCAAAATGAAAATATTCAAAATCTATAAAATATCACTTAATCAGAAAGTGGGTTGGAGGAAAGGGAAATTTAGATCACTTGTGGCATTATTCACATCTCATCATTTTACATGATGATCTAGGAAACTCCCATTTATCCACAAGTTTCCATCCTAAGGCTTCGAGCATTAGTGTCCAAAATATCAAAGAATTAACTAAATATACATCAACTGTAAAGCCCAAATGGAACCCAAACTGGGACATACACTTATGGTGAATTGCTTATTAAGCATGACATCTAGGACCAGTGGAGCATAAGAAGTCTATTTTGGGAGATGAAAACTAACATTCTATGGTTTTAAGCATCAATACCCATGTACTTAATGGCACAATGACCAAAAAATGACTAATTAACTCCAAAGGACGCTATTAAATGAGGATACATTCTTGTAACAAATTCCATACACCAAGAAGTATCGATAACATATCCCTGGTTGTCTCTAGCACATGGTGCATTAAACCAACTGGGTAGGGAATCATCGCTCAAGTACTCATTACTAGGCACAACTTGGTTCATACAAGCATGAAATCAAGATCTAGTGGAGAATCAAATTAACCCTAAACAAATCATCCTCTAACGATATATATTGCTATGATCATCTCAAGGGTGGGAAGAGACAACCAACTAATAGATAACACTAGGAAAGCTTAAACATGCTTGGGTTCTTAAATCACCTTAAACTATAGCATTAAAAAGTGGAAAGTAGGGTAAGTAGGGTAGTTATCATACACCATTCGATAGGCTAAAATGATTACATGACCACACCTTGCATCTCATGATAGGCCTCCTGACTAACATGGGCTACCACCAACTCACCGAAGGGGTCTCAGCCCAGAAAACCTAGATGTTACCAGTAGCCTTATCCCAAAACAAAGAAAGAAACAACAACATGATAACCCTCCAAGGTCGAGAACCTAACATAAACATGGTATTTCAAATAAAAATTTGAATAAAAAATAAACTTCAAAACAACTTTTTAACAACTAACATGATCACATTAATGTCAAAACAAGACTTCAAAACCATTGAAGCAAAACAATGGGGTAAAATCCTGTCATCATAATTCAAATCTTGATAATTTGTTACCTCAACAAAGATGAACCAATAAGGTAATTATAATATGATAGTGTCCCACTCTACATCAGTATCACATATCACTTCAATAGAAAGAAGGTCTCCTCTAGAAAAAACAAGATATCTCCACTAGCAGAGTCCTTCTAGGAAATGCTGATGGAAGATTAGAAGCAGAAAAGATAGGATGAATCACTCAGTTCATTGAAAGAGTTTGACTCAATTCTATCTCCAGAAACACTTGTATACATCTTCATAGAAATAGTCATACAATACACATCATCTCCAAAGATACTGAAAGTTTTTCATGCCTTCCAAAACAAACCAACAATCCACGATTGAGGGTCAGCTCTTATTAGGTAATGTGGCCTCTCATGGCATGATCTTCGCACAATGGTTAGCGAATCAATAAGGGACATCTAGACCAATGACCCTATATAGGGACATTTCATCTATGACTAGCTCATGTCACCTTAGGACACTTCTCTTGCACCACATCTAGTATCCTACGACATTTACTACTGATGACAAAAGAGAATTTTCAAACCTCTATCATTCAAGAAAAATGCACTAATCAAAGACTTGCAAGAAACACAACATTTGTGCCACTTACCAAAGAAGACTGAATGATATGATGGACCTTAGTTCCAAACTGTTACCTACATCATCTCATTTGCAATGACCTTCCTTGCCTACACAATAGTTGAAACTAAGTAATTCAAATGTCAATGGAACCTACATCAGATATCACAGACAAAGCATGAACCAAAGTCAACAAGCATGTGATTATTGGAAGAAGACCTACCTAAGTCTTTGTCCTGACTTAATTTCCTTCACTCTTCTAGGCATCTTCAACCATGAACACTTTTATCGACGGTCTCTTCCAATCATTTTGGATCTTGGACCATGAACTAAAATTGGACAAAATGGGTGCTTTATTTTCAAATAAAAAATTGGGCACCTGGACCATGACCTAAACTAGACCAATCTTTGTGCTTCATTTTCCAATCCATTTGACTCATGGACCATGAACTAAACTAGACCAGTCACGTGATTTATTTTAAAATCTTTCTAGGTCCTAGACTATAACCTTAAACTAATACAACTTCATCTTCAAATCTCTTTTGGGTCATATACCATGATCTAGAACTAGATCAAACATGTACTTTATCTTCCAATCTCTTTTGGGTCCTAGACCATGGCCTAAAACTAGACCAATCACAGTACTTTATCTTCCAATCCTTTTGGGTCTTGGATCATGACCTAAAATTGGACCATCCATATTTTTCATCTTCAAAATATTTTTAGATCCTAGACTATGAACTTGAATTAACATGTCTTCATTTCCAATCTCAATCGGGTCCTAGACCATGACCTAAAACTGGACCAACTAGGTGCTTTATTTTCCAAATCCTTTGGGTCTTGGACCATGACCTAAAATTTGAGAAAATGTGTGCTTAATTTACAAATATTTTTGGGTTCTGGACTATGACCTTAAACTAATCTAGCTTCATCTTGGTATCTCATTTGGGTCCTAGAGCTTGATCTAATACTAGACCATCCAGGTGCTTTATTTTCCAAGTCATTTTAGGTCTTGGACTAGGACCTAAAACTGAACCAATCATGTGCTTCATTTTCAAATGTTTTTGGGTCATGCATTATGTCCTTAAAATAATTGAGATTCATTTTCAAATCTCTTTTAGGTCCTACACCACGACCTAAAACTAGATCAATCTTGTTCTCCATCTTCCAATCATTTTGGGTCATGGACCATGACCTAAAACTTGACCAATGATGCTCCTATCTTCTAATATTCTTTTTGGGACCTAGATCATGACATAAAGTTGGACCAATCATGTGCGTTATTTTCTAGTCTCTTTTTGGTCATGGACCATACCTTAAACTAGACCACAAGCCCTTACCTAAAAAGTCTTTGTTATCTTTTAATCATAAAGCCCTACATTCATGTAGGCAATCGAGACTCGAGCCATATATTGAGATAGGGATCTAAGATAAAACCCGATTAAGAATGAAAATACACCAACTAGCTCTGAAAAATGAGATGAGTCCTATCTTGAATAGGAATTATTCATAAACAAAGCCCTATTATAAATGTGCATTCACATCCAACCCTACCCTAAACATGTATCTCCTAGAACTCAATCCCTACATTTAGGTAGGCACACCCACTTCCCTACATTCAATTAGCGACTCCTTGCAAAAACCCTATCAATAGATAGGCACCTCATCAAAGCCCTGTGTATAGTAGGTTAAATCATCCTAAATCAAAGAGATGGTCTAGGGAGTGACAATTGTTTGATACAATCACTATTCACAAAGGACACCATAAATATGGAAACTTGTCTGATTCAAAATTAGATATATCTTGAGCACTTTTGTGAATTAAGAAATTTCTTTGGGAGAAAACAAAGAACAAATACATGTTTTAGCCACAAAGGCTACCCTAAATCTAAAAATTTGACCAGAGCCAAATCATATTAATCTTATCAATCTAATCAGTCTAATTAATATAGGATATTCTCATTGAAATACAAAATTAACCGGTATAGTATTTCACCATAAAATTCACAT
The DNA here is from genome assembly GCA_963693085.1 of Alisma plantago-aquatica. NCBI lineage: Eukaryota > Viridiplantae > Streptophyta > Magnoliopsida > Alismatales > Alismataceae > Alisma > Alisma plantago-aquatica. Next base: position 994,875,025 of record OY856410.1, on the reverse strand, counting down.
TAAATCTTGAAACTTGTTTGATACCCAATGTATTCACCTTGATCTCAATTGTAGATCTAAAGCAACTAAGACTATAAGATCCTAATACTAAACCTGGAAGTATTTGAATGACATGTTGATACTCTTGATTCCTTCATTTGGTGAGAACTTTCAAATGATCATGTACTTCAAATGCCATAACTATTAATACTCTTTTAAGACTTCATAGAAATATCTATATCTTAAAATCTAATCTGATTCAAATGTCATTTCAAGAACAAAACATTACTAATGGGGATGTACCTAAGATGAAGTTTGATCAAATCTGGTAAGAACTACAAAGTTGGGAATAATCACTCATCTACACAGTAAGGACAACTAATGGACCAGTGGAGGAATAGGTCATGGAAACTACCTTATAGTTGCAGGATAATCTTATGTTTGTTCTCATATCTTTTTAGCATTCTTCCTATGAATATTATCCTATAAAATTATAAAATCACTACGGAACAAATAAATAAATTTCTACAGTCACTAGTCACAAAGGCTACCTTGAATCCATGATATTTGTATGGTGCCCAATATTATTCATCTCAAACTCTTTCAAAGAACTAAAACAACCAAGATGATGATTTTGTAGATCCAAACAAGAAACTTCAAACTCTTTCAATGGTTGGTCGATGCCTTCAAGATTTGACAAAGAAGTGATACGGTCATAGACTTTGAAGGCCACCTAAATCTAGACACTTACCTACTACCCAAATCATCTGTAGTGAGCATTTTTGAGAATTATTGAAATGCCTTAAATCTAGAAATTTGTCCAATACCAATCTATTGTTCAATCCCATGAACGAAAAAAGCGAACAGTGCCTTCATTTCTAAATCAATGTATGGTTCTAGATCATGACCTAAAATTGAATCAATTTTTCACATGAATTTCCACATCTTATATGGCCCTAGATCAGAACTTAAAACTGAAACAATCCTATGCTCATATTTCAAAAATAAGTTTTGGTCATAATGAACCAATATTATGCTTGTATTTCTAACTTTTTCTAAGATCCAATATCATGTCCTAAGGCTACACCATTTATGTCCTGAACATATCAAGATTCCCAATTCCTGCATCTGGTAGGAAGTTTTAGATGATCTCATATGCTTTGATTTCCATATTTAACAATCCTTTCTAAGTAGGTATGTAGTAAGAAGTTTGTTAAAATCAAAGTGATAACTAGAGTGTCGGGGATAATAGCTCATTGGCAATCTAGGTGACAATTGATGGACCAGTGAAGGAACATGTCATGGAGACTACCATAGGTGATCACCTAAGACCACAATCTTAACTTGTTTTAACACTCTTCCTATAGATTTATCCTACAAGATCACACATGGTCCAGGAAGCTGACAATAAATAAGCACAATCACTACCATTAAGATCACCATATAATTGGCAACTTATCTGATACCCCAATCTTTAATATTGAGAAATAAAATTCCTAATGTAGATAGTATAACTCACTGTATTTTATTCTTTTAGGTTTGTGGTGCTAACCATAATTTGGTGTTGTCATGGAATTGTTTGTTACCCTAAGTCCAAACTCCTAATGGCTACATAGACAAATGTGAGTGGAGTTTGGCGTCCGTCCGTAGAATGGCACAAATATTTGATACATGTAGTATATATGTGCAGAAGCAGTAACAACAAGATATAACATGATACTAAAAGGAGATAGAGAAGCATGTACCCATTTCTATTTCAAGCATATCCCATTTGTGTTTCATTTCATGGAGCTTTAAGTCTTAAGTTCAATAGATCTTCATTTGGAAACTACAAATTCGATAAATAGAATATATCAATGCAAATGCATTGAGTACACTATGAAAAACATGTAACCAGAATTTAGGAGTAATAAAAAAGTTGCTTGGCTAGACAAATAATATTAAGCAAGATGTATAAACAAGACGATAACTACTTTCTTTTATACAAAAATTGTTTTAGGTTTCTTTATCCATTATATCAACCGTAGGCCTTTTTATTAACTTCTCAATGGAAGAGTCAATAACAATGAAAAAGATTAGATACCCTATACTTAAGGGACCTCAAGGTTATCACCAAAAGGTAACACTTGTATCATAATGGTCTACCTTATCTCTATATATCAAGTAAGATGCCCAACCTGGTGTCCTTACCCCAAAACATTAGGCAGTTACACCTGAATATATAATGGATTTCTCGAAATTATGTTCAAGATTTTTCCTCATACTATAATCAACATGAAAGTAATATTCAATGGGAGTTGTATCTCAAACAACATACGAATATACATACAAAAAAGCCAATATCATAGTAGGGTCAAGAGATTAAGTGTGCCTTGCGAGTAGAATACAAGTTATGATCCATGAGTAGGATTTTAGAGAAGGCCTAGCTCAATGGAGGAATTAAGATGCAAAAGATATAACATGGGGTCCTAGATCACTATGATTTGATAATATTAGCATCATATGAGTCATTTGGATGTTATTCCTATAACTAGGCTTCAAATAGTTCAAACATAGTTCCAAACTTTCTAACATGTGCATCATTATTCAACATAGCCCAAGGATCAACATTAAGCTCTAGGTCTAGGGGAACCATCCACATTATGAGTAATATTAGATGAAGATTAAGTATGATTTAGGAGTAAGGGAAGTATGACATTTAGATAATTATCATGGTCTATTCATGCAAGATCGTAGTTAGTCATATTAGATTCATTTCATGCAAGAGAGTCATATATTCAAGTCATAGAAGCGTTAAGAGCATAGTATAGATCAAGTTAAAATGTAGAGCTATATCATGATGGTTCTACCTAATTGAAGTCATAAATATATTTATAATCCTTATTGATCAATAGTTGCACAAGATTGAAGATGTAGTTACTAAAGCCCATAAAAGTCATAACATGTAGCATGTGGTACAACATGAGGCCATCAATCAAGTTAAACATGATCAAAGTAGATTCATTGGTTCAAAAAGGTACAAGAGTTTAGTTATTTAGAAGTTCAATCACTGTATGGTGATAAGATAGCCAAAACCTCATATATATATATACAAGTGCATCAAATAAATACATCAAAGTGACATTTTTTGAGCAAAGTTAGCCATGAGGGGTCAAAATGAACCTTAGGGTACATTTAATAGATTCAAGGCATTTTTCCACGTTTCAAATGAGTCAAAGTTACTAGTATTTCAACAATTGAATGTAAAAGTAATGCTATGCATAATAGAAGTTTATAAACACTTAAAAGATCATAAGGGATACATTTTCAGCAAAATAGTGAGTACTTGTGCAAAACTAGTAGGGGATAATAGTATCAATAGCAAGTTCATGTTTTTATGATCAAAATGATATATAAATTCATGGCATTTGGTTACAGGTCAAGGAGATAAAGGGATTTGAAGTTTGACCCTTGGTTAGGGCTTATAGGAGGATTTTACCTCAGTTGGGTCGAGATCAGGCTGTGTGGGACGTAAGATTTGTTCCTCTTGGGCCTGCACATGTGAGGTAGAGAAGGACCACCAAGGCGTGCATTGGCTTGAATTGATGGCATGCGATCATGGGTGTTGAGGGGCATGTGCGCGCGTTGGGTGGCATTTGCTGGCAGCCAAGTGAGGGCAGGTGATGGATGGTGAGGTGCAACAACTGAACACAGGTCAGGGCAACTCTAAGAGATCTAGTTAGGCACACAACTACACAAGCAAGGACACACTGGATCAAGATACATGTGTTGCCTTGGTACATGTCGAGTAGCATCATCATGGAGTAGAGAGAGAGAAATTGCGAGAATGATGGAGTGGGAGTCCTCTCAGGACACGCATGTGGGAGAGATAGTGTATTGTGGAGAGATCTAAACCCTTCGTTCCCCATCCAACGGTGGAGTGTTTGTCATATATCTCTTTCCAAAGCTCCAAGCACATTGAGCGGACATCAGTTGCTTGATTGAGGGTGCTAGATGTGACATCGGTTCTTAGGCATAGAAGAGAAAAGAGAGGGAATGCCGAGGCAGAGTAGATGGCCATATGTATATGTGAAATGGGGTATCAGGAAACTAGTTCTAGGATTTGCAAAGTCAACATACATTTCTGGAGGTAAAGGAGGGAGGCCTTCTCACCTCTTTCCTCACCTAGAGGGCTAAAATGCCCAATTGGCTTTGGTTGTGGGTCGCACGGGCCAAAGTGCAACTAGGATGCTTGCAAGGTGCACTACTGTGGAGTAGGTAGCAACTTGTTGCTTGATTGGTGCATGGATAACGACATGCCTTGGATGTAGAATCAACCCCTCAATTTGTGACTAACTAAGATCTCATGGCTCAAATAGGATCTGGGTCAGAAAGGGACTAAAAAGATGAAAGGGGAAGCAATACATGGGCCATGTGGTCTGTACCTAGATGGACGGTTCATGTGTAAGACCCTTGACCTTTTGTTTTTAGTTGAACATGCTTAATTTTCATAATTGGATGATTAAAACCTTAATCAAACCCTAAGATGTGATTTGATATCATCTAACAAGCTGAAGTTTCATGTTTGGTCTAGTTTGGACACTATTTGAGATAGTTGTGGTTTGGGACACCAAGTTACACCTTGGTTTGATGGTGACACCTATCTAGGGTTGAGTTTTGGGTTTCCCTCTCATGGATGAGCTACCTTGATTGGTGGAACTTATTGGTTTTCTTTGTTTTTTGGTACTCGATGGTGTTGGGATCTGATGGTGTTCCTAGAAGGTGTGAGGGTCGATGGGTTTCTCTCCTGAAGCTCCTTAGATTGATGGTTCACCAAGTAGAGGTGCAAATGGATGGTGGAGCTAGTGTTTTCACCATTGTGACCAAAGTATAAACATTGGATGGATCCCCTATGTTGTAGGTCGATGGTTGTCCTAGGATACAAGATTTGAGGGTTCCCCTTACTCCTACAACTGATGGACATGTTTCTTTGCATGGAACTGATGCTTTCAGCCATGGACACATGGCAAGCATGGTAGGACACCTTAACCCTCTCTTCTCTCTCACCCATAGATATATAAACCCCCCTCCTTCCATGCAAACGAACCTTTTGGATCCCCTCTCTTCTTCCTCGCTGTCTAGATTTTGTCCCCCTTTTCTTGGTGGTGAAGAAGGAGCCAAGGTAGGAGAATCTTGGATGATCTACCTTGCATGTGCAACTAGGGTTTGGATCTACCCTATCCTTGATCTTGTGGAGCTTCCTTAGCTTGTTCTTGACCAAACCAAGTAATTTTTCCCTCCTTTCCTTCAGTTTCCTTACTGCCCTACCTTCTCCTCTCTTCTTCTTGGTCATACCCATGGTGTTCCATGGTAGAGCTTGTGCTAGAGCTTTAAGAACACCTGATATTTGCTTCATTGACCTAGGGTTTTCTTCCTTGTGGGAGAAGGAACTAGCTTGGTTGAGTGGAGTGCTCAAGCTAGGTTCTTCTTCTCTCTTCCTCGATCTACCTCTATCTTTGGAGATTCATCTTCATCCTAGAGGTGAGTTATATAAATTTCTCCATGTTTATTTCTTACTCCTTGCTTGCATGTATTAGTCCTTGCTTGAAAAGGATGTTCTAAGTAGAACGGTAGAATCTTTGCCTACGGTTTAAGCTTAAGTGAAGATTATTGAGTAGTTTATCTTGCCCTAAACCTTGTGGATGAACCTTCCTTGGTATAAAAAGCTCTAGACCTTGCTTGCATGTTACAAATGATGGATTTTGCTCTCAAATGATGGTCATGACTTAGGGTTTGTGAGCTGATTTTCCCTCTTGGCTTACAACCCAATAGTTTTGTGCTTGGTGCTATTTTGGTTTACTTTTTTATGCTAACCTATGGCCTTAACTTAGCTTTTTTTGGGCTTTCTTTTTTTCACACAAACGATGGTTATGTTCTCTCTCTCAGTGGATGGATTGGTCTTCCCACAGGACTACAAATGATGGTTTTGATGCTCAAGTGTAGTGTTTTAGTTTGATGATTTCCCTCCTTCCACAGGTGATAGTTTTACTTGGGTTTTGGATCTATTTTTCCACTTCATGACAATGATCAATGGTTCCACTGGGTTCCCTACTCATGACCTCACCAGTTCAACAACCATTGGTTACATAGGGTTGATGGTTCATCAACCAATGGTTCTACTAGGTCGATGGTTCATCAACCAATGGTTCCACTGGGTCAATGGTTCAACAACCAATGGTTTCCCTTATTTCAAAGTAAATGGTTTTCATAGTATCACAACAAATGGTGGACCTGAAGTCCTCAAATGATGGTGTTTTGAAGTCAAGAAATGATGGTTCTTGTATGTTCTTTAATCTTATGGCTTACCATCATTCAATAGGGGTAGTTAGTGCATATGATTTAATGATCTTTCTAGGTTGTAACACGATGGTTTAACTAGGCATGTTGTTCAAGGTTTTACTTGTACTTCATTGAATGGTTTTTCTCATCCAACATTTGATGGTTTTGGGTGGAGAATCATGATTTGATGGCTTGGGTTGATGATATAGAATCAATGGTCCTTTTACATAACTTTGTAGTATTAGCTTTGCCCTCATATGAATGTAAACAAATAGTCATTATAAAAATATGATGTGTAACTTCAATTCAGCCTATCTTGTTACACTTAACCCTAACACAAATAAATGATTATGGTTGATCATACTTAGCTTTCTTGTATGCTTAGTATGATGATGGCATACTTTCTTAATGTTGTTGTCTCTAATATGTTTCCATATCAATATTATAAGTTCTTAATGCTAAACATGCGTACCACTAGTATGGTGATGGTTTGTTGCATCTTGTTATGAGGTATGGAAAGGTAATGATGTTCTTACAGGGAATGATGTGGTGGTCTTAATGACCTTTGGGCATGGTTGATCCAAATGGAGGTGTGATCGTATTCATGTTGTGACAAGGATTGGTATCCTATGATGGTGTGATGATCAATATAGTTTCATGAATGATAATGAAATAGTGTCATGTAGGGTTGTGATCAAGAATTATATCTATTATGATTTATATCTTCTGGAGTTGTTATACATCAATGCATGCTAGAAATGAATTAGGGTTTGTATGTCAACTTGTTTGATGCATCCTTAATTCACCCAATTGGAAATAACTAATCCAGTGAAACTCTAATCATGTAGTTCCCTATGTCATAGAACCATTCAATGTAAAAACTTGTTGGATTGGGAAATGAGTATTCCTAAGGGAAGCTAGGAGTGCATGATGTTGACTACGTGTGGTGCAGGGAGTGCAAATCTCAGACATCTTGATCCCAAGGTTATAGAGGATGGATGTAGTTATGCTAGAGAGAAGTTGTGGCTGTGTCTAGGATTTTTGTATATGTGATGTGATTGAGGATAGTTGCGGTTAAACCTCAGATGATATGGTTTTTGAATACCCTAATTTTGAGCATTGTGACCTTTATACCAAGGATGGGCTGGTGTTAGCTATTTAACTATAAGTCACTATAGGCAGCTTGACTATTATGTCACTACATTTCACTCATATTGACCGAGGGTGGGAGATCTTAGGACGATGGCTCTCCTAGATCTTATATGGAACTAAATAGCATTTCACAATGATCAGTTGGAGTCTGAGTGGTATACCTTAAAGTCCCCAAGGCTTAATAAAAAATATAATCCATCTGTGTCGTATAACTATTTAGAGACAAACATGACTCACATTGATTGTTACCCTCGCCTTGTTTCTTATATTTCTAGTTGTTTTATAACGCAATCAAAGTAATCATTTGTTAATTATATTATTGTTTTATCTATTTCTTTATATACCTTGTCGATCATACTTGTTGCTATGCCTATCTAATTAACTGACTTATCCTAGTTCATATTCTTAATCTGTTACCTTACTTAAGATATCATAACCTATTGTAATCAATAACCGATGTTGAGAGTTATATCTCTTGTTGGGACATGGGTCTCACCACATGGGTTGCCACATCTTTGTAGGTGGTCGTAAATGACATGGTCAGGTTCGTGAAGGTGAAGAAGAGAAACTTGGAGATCAGTATGAGTAGAAGGTTGTCTAGTAGTTAGTCGTTCCCTAGAGTCATCTGTGTACTCTCATCTCTGGAAAAAGGATGTTTTATAGATGATATGTATATTGATTCAATTTTTTGGAAATATTTTTTTTTTGTTTATGGCGTGTATACAAGGAACACATCTGCTGTATACAAGTTATGGCTTCAACCACTAGAAAAATATGTAAATACTTGATATAGTATGGGCTTATATCCAAGTTGTTAGACTTATATGTAAATGTTTTTGGCAGTATTTTTTGTTTGTTTAAATTGGTTTGAATTTTCCCACTTTTCTAGTTATGTAGTTAATTAATGATTTATTGTGTACTTTATTTTGAGTAATATTTTTTAGCCTGACAGTGTGTCACACCAAGACTAAAATAAATACAAAGAAATTGGTACAAAATAGGTAAAAAGAGGAAATTATTCAAAGGGCATAAAGTTCTCACCCGAGCTCGGATTTGGGTGAAACAAGGTGCAGTAGAATCGTGAGAAGAAGCCATGTAGCATGTGTACAAGAAAAAGGTACAAAAGTTCTCAAAGATATGATAGACGTTAAAGGGAAAAAATGATGATGTGTGACGTGAATATAAATTTGATTTATGTCAATTTCAATATCACCAATGTGATATGTGTATAGTATATGTACTAATAGTTCATCCAAACACATGCAAACATGAAAAGAAGGTGAGGACTAGAGAGAGGACCAAAATAGAATTCATATTCAAAGTTTAAATATCCAGGTTATCACATCCTACCCCCTTAAAAGAAATTGTGTCCCAAAAATTAAAGCAAGTCATCAATCAAGATTGGGTTTCATATTCAATATCACAATCAAAATGGTATCATCACACTCTTTCAAAATTGAGCAATTGAGAATCAAGATCATAGCATGTCACATTGATCATCAAGTTTGGAAAGATTATCAAATGAGTCATAAATTTGGAGAGATTATCCTAGAGAACACCAAGTTATAGAGATCATGTCTTTACATCAAACAAATAGAGCTCTTGCATTAAGAGTATAACATGACATCCATTCCCAATATTTAGGGCTTTAGCTTCTACAATGGCCTAGGTGGGGTTATATATCCATGATCGAGATTCCTATTTCAATAATTTGAGACATACATCATATTTCAACATCGTGATTTTCTACTCAAAATTTATGGAAGGGACATCCTAGTCCACATGTAGATTAACCTTAATTCATAAATCAACCGAGTTATCATAATCATCCTCATATATTTTTTAATTTGAGAATATTGAAGTCACTAGTCACATATCGAGGGTGATCTTACAATCCAAATAGGGTGATCATAGGAGTCTAATCAAAATAAATATCAATAAGCATGTGTATCGAGGTCATATTCGATATCGAGGGTCAGGTTTGGACATCAAAGTCATAGTTCCAACCATTTCAAATCTAGGGTTTAGATTTCTATTTTGACCTTAGTGATCATGTATCCCTATGCAACAATCAATCAACAATGAAGCATCAATCGAGCAACAATTCAACAATGTTTCGTGATATGAACATCAATTTTATAGTCATGGCATTCGAGGATGATGGATGTTCTAGACTTAGGTCCTTATAGTAATTTAACCATAAGCTATAGTTAACATCATCATACATCAAGATCATCATTAAGTTATTTAACCACAAGCTATTGTCCACGTCGACATTCATCAAGATCATCATTAAAATCCTATTTCAAGATCGAGTATCAAAATTATATTAAATTTGACCTATTGGAGTCTTAGGTCAAGAACTCCAAATCATGTGGAAGGGGTTACCTTTTTAGAACTCTAAATAGTCATCAAGATGAAAAGTTAGAGGCAGACAAAATGTGGATGTGACCTAGGTTAGGGGAGTCATGAGTCAACCACCACCTCAATCTAGCATAAACGTCTACATGCGTCATGGGCCATCAAGCATATCAAAATTAGGAGAGTATAAATTACCAAGTTGTATTCATAAGGTCATGACATCAGGATCAAGTTTGTAATAGGGAAACCATAGTTCAAAATGTGTAAGATCAAGGTCATAATCGTGTTCCCTTCCTTTCATGACCATGGTAAGGGCCTATTATGGAAATTGAGAAGTCAAATTGGGATCTCAAGAGTTTGAGCATAGTAGGGTGAGGTTGAGATCTATGTCCATAATATTATTCAAATTGAGTCTACAAATAGGAATAATAGTGAATCGGGTATTTTCCTCATTGTAACAAGTCTTCACATCCTGATTTGGTGTTCCAAGGACATGGTCATTTCATGCCATGAACACAACACATATAAAATAGGGGAAAGGGTTTGCTCAACTATGTTTTAGGTTTGAAAAACAATAGGGAAATATGGTTTTAATCAATAGCGACATCATCAAACATGAAGCATAAAACATGAGTGCCACCTTATTTCACCAAAACAAGGATTTACCTCAAACATCAAAAACACTTATTTCTAATGTATCATTGAGTTTACTTGAGTACATATCTATCAAGAGTACTTTCTTACATCAAATAGGGTTTTCAATTTAAGACCAGATCATAACATTATTATCTTAATCAACATTCACAATTGTAGATAATTTTTACTTTTCCCAAGCATAAGCTACCCATAATCAAGATGACATGTGATTAATAGTCAAGATAGAAAAATCACATAAGGAGATGAGAAGACTAACTAATCATCATCTACTTGGGTGTCTTAGGTGGTCCTTAAAGAAGAGAAGAGATTTTGAAGGACTCTCTAAACTTTGAGGAAACGATTTTAGTCCTCCCTGGGTTCTTATGATATGTTACGCATTAAACACATATACAGGCCTATGTGTATGGATCTGATACCATTTTTCATGGAACTATTTGTTACCCTAAGTCCACACTCCTAATGTCTACATAGCCAAAAGAGAGTGGACTTGATCTTATGTCCATAGAATGACGTAAATATTTCATATAAGATATATATATATATATGTATATATATATATATATATAATATATATAAAATATATAATATATAATATATATGTGTGTGTAAAAGCAGCAACAACAAGATATAACAGGATATTAAAAGGATATAGAGAAGCATGTACCCATTTCTATTTAAAGAATATCCCATTTGTGTTTCATTTCATGGAGGTTAGAGTCTTGAGTGTAGCAGATCTTCATTTTTCAACTACAAATTAAATAAACAAAATATATAAATGGGAAAGCATCGAGTATGCTTTGAAAAACATGTAACCACAATTTAGGAGTATTATAAAGTTGCTTGTCTAGAAAAATCATATTAAGCAAGGAATAGAAACAAGACAAAAACACTTAACTGCTTTCTTTTATAGAAAGCATGTTTTAGATTTCTTTATCCATTATATCAAACGTAGGCCCTTTGACTAACTTCTAACTGGAAGAGTCTATTAGGGTGCTAAAGATTAGCTACCCTATCCTTAAGGGACCTCGAGGTCATTACCAAGAGGTAAACCTTATATCATAATGTTCCACCTTATCTCGATATATTAAGTCAGAAACCCAACCTGGTGTCCTTACCCCAAAATTCAGGAAGGTGCACCAGGATACATAATGGAACAATCTAAATTATGTTCAAGGTTTTTCAACATATTAATATCAACATGAAAGTAGTATTCATAGGGAATAGTATCTCAAACAAGTATTTATCTAGCAAAGCATTCATAAGAGCTTACATACATACAAGCCAATATCATAGTAGGGTCAAGAGATTAAGTATACCTTGCGAGTAGAGTACAAGTTATGATCCATGAGTAGGATTTTTGAGAAGGTCAAGTTCAAAGGAGGACCTAAGATACAAAAGATATAACATGGGGTCTTAGATTACTATGATTTGATAAGATTAACATCATATGAGTCATGCAGATGTTTTCCTAAGAACTAGGCTTCAAATAGTTTAAACATAGTACCAAACTTCCTAACATGCATGCCATTATTCAACATAGCCCGAGGATAAACATTAATCTCTAGGTCTAGGGGAACATGACAATTATATGATTATCATGATCTATTTATTGAAGATCATAATTTGCCATATTATCTTCATTTCATGTAAGAGAGTCATATATCCAAGCCATAGAATCATTAAGAGAATAGGATAGATCAAGTTAAGATGTAGTGCTATATCATGACGATTCTATTGATTTATCATAAATATATTTATAATCCTTATTGATCAATACTTCCACAATATTGAAGATGTAGTAACTAAAGTCAATATTAGTCATAACATGTAGGATGTGGTACAACATGAGGCAATCAATCAAGTTAAACACAATCAAAGTAGATCCATTGGTTAAAAAAGATACAAGAATTTATTGATTGAGATGTTCAATCATTGTATGATGATAAGATAGGCCAAAACCTCATATATATACAAGTGCATCAAATAAATACATAAAAGGGCCATTTTTAGAGCAAAGTTAGTCATGATGGGTCAAGATTAACATTAGGGTACATTTAATAGATACAAGGAATTTTTCCATGTTCCCAATGAGTCAAGGTTATTAATTTTTAACAAATGAATGCAAAAGGTCTTGTTATGCATAATAGAAGGTGATCAACACTTGAAAGATCATATGATATATGTTTTCAACAAAATAGTGAGTACTTGTGCAAATCTAGCATGGGATAATAGCATCACTAGAAAGGTGATGTTTTCTGATCAAAATGGTATATAATTTCATGGCATTTGGTTAAGAGGGCAAGGATATGAAGGGATTTGAAGTTTAACCCTTGGTTAGGTTTTATAAGAGGATTTTACCTCAATTGGGCAGAGATTAGGTCACATGGGAGGCAATATTTTCTCCTCTTGGGCCTACATGAGTGAGGTAGAGTGAGGTCAGCATAGAGTGTGTCAGCCTAAATTGCTGGCATGTAGTCATGGGCAATGATGGGCATGTGTGAGCATTGGGTGGCATCTATTGGCGGACATTGGCCGGTGAGTTGCAGCGTTTGAGCATGGGTCGGGGAAACCAAGAGTGATATAGTTGTGCACACATCCATGTGAGTGAGGACACATAGGCCTATGATGCATGTGGTTCCTTGGTACACATCGAGTGGCATCGTCATGGCATGGAGAGAGATAGAGTGAGAATGAGGGAGTGGGAGAGAGGGAGTCCACTCAGGACATGCATGCGAGGGAGAGAGAGAGAGTGCTCCAAAGAAGATTTGAACCCTTTGCTACCCATCCAATGATGTAGGTTTTGACACCTACCTCTCTCCAGAGCTCCCAAAACATAGAACATGCAACAATGGCTTGATGGAGGGCGATAGAATCATCAGTGACACATGGGCATAGAAAAGAAAATAGAGGGAAGGTAGAGGTTGAGTAGATGACCGAATTTATAGATGAAATAGGGTATAATGTGAAGAGTTCTAGGGTTTGGAAGGCTGATGGACATTGGTGGAGGTAAAGGAGGGAGGCTAGCTCACCTCTTGCCCCGTCTAGAGGGTTAGCACGACTGACTGGCTTCAGTCACGGGTCGTGCGGGCCAAAGCACAACAAGGACGACTGCAAGGAGAGCACAAGGTGCACTGTCATGGAGTAGGTAGCAACTCACTGCTTTGTTGGCATATGGATAATGACACGTATTAGCCGTAGGATCAACCCCCCAATCCATGGCTTTCCAGGATCCGATGGATCACATTGGATCTGGCTCAAAAAGGAAAAAAAAGATAAAGGAAGAAGGGAAGAAGGGAGGCAGTACATGGGTCATGTGGTCTGGGCCTAGACGGCTGGTCTAAGACTAACAGAAATAGGTATAAATATAGGAAAATAGGGAATCATTCATACAGAATAAACTCTCATCCAAGCTCAGAGTTTGCTAAAATAAGGTGCATTGGAATCGTGAGAAGAAGCCCTACAACATGAGTACAAGTAAAAGGTGTAAATGTTCTCAAGGATATGATCGAAGTTAAAGGAAAAATGAGATGATGTGTGACAAGAATGTAAATTTGATTTTTGTTAATTTGAGTACCACCAATGTGACAAAACATATCCAAATATGAAATCGAAGGTGGGGACAAGAGAGAGGACCAAAATAGAATTCATATTCAAAGTTTGAATTTCCAGTCTATCACATGTGCACACATCTTTTCACAAAAATGAAAAGAAAAAACTAAAATGCATAGGAAAAGAAGACAGATGATGATTACTTTTCAATATTTTAACATTAAAGCAGTTGCCATGATTTTCATGATTATGGACTTCTGGTTTGAATTAATTTGGACAAACCACCATCATATTCTCTTTTCACATCCACTCTTCTCACTAATGCATGAGTTAATTAGAGAATCATATAGGTATTGATTTATTAACTAAAGCAATGATGATAGTCACTTTTGCAACCAATATACTTTTTAAGGCTCATCATAACTATAGGGGAATGAATGATCGTTTAGATAAACCTTTTGGAAAAATTATGGTTTTGATGACCATTTGGATGATTTCATATCTCTTTTTTGTTTTCCCTTTCTTTAGTATTTGCATAGTCCTTATTATATGCACATAACTTCTTTAGCTAATATGTTCTACCTTTCTTATTTTGTTGGGTTTTCTTCCAACCCCATAGGTAAAGAGGACATTGGAAGGATGACCAAGTTGACCAAAAAATTCACATGTGTAGATAATGTTTCTTGGGAGATAAATTTGAAGTGGTTGGATCACATTATGCATCAAATAATATAAATGTAGCTTATAGCTCTTCTATACACCTATGTCATTGTTTGCAATGTAATCTTATAAAATAGTAACTACTAATATTTTTCTAGTGATACCATATTTTTGTATTTTGGACTTACTAGTTGAATTTATGGGAACATATTCCCCTGTGAAAAATTAATGTTGGTGTTTGGAATTAGGTTTTGTTTTGTTTGATCGCGAAAGCAGTGGATCCACTTCTTAGGTTTCACTCCTTACAACTATGGTATTAAATCTAATGAAGTCGGTAAAATCTTATTATATCAATTTTACATTCCATATGTTCTTTATAGGAACCATGCCCAATGTGAAAACTTTAGACAAATTGTTTACCCTATAATTTATCTATGTTTATCAGTGATGATTAAAAAAACTTAGAATTGTATGAGGTACCCATAAGGGCCTTGAGTAGTTAACCCTAATGTGATGGAACCATGTTTTCTCTTACCCTACAATGAAGGTTGGGTGTTGAAAACTCTTGTGATGTTATGAGATTTTACCTTATGATAGAATTAGGTAATGAGGATGGTAGAGTGATAGGTTTAGGAGATGTGAATATGAAATATTTGTGACTTGGTTCTCGCAATTGATTTTGTATGAATATTTTTCTTTATATCATATAACTTTCCATTGTACAATTATACATAGAAAAATTATTTTTGGATTTTAATATTCTTGAACTAAGTCATAATGAAGAATGTATTAAGTTTTGATTAAAAAACACTATAACTAGGTAGGATAGAAATCTCAAACTGTATGTTTGACAAATAAGTGATGACCGATAAGATGTAATTTGTACTAAAGTTTTAGAGGACCTACCCTCATTACTCCATTAGGATGTGAAGTGTTGTACCTAGTGACTTACTAGATAGAAATATGAACTCTAGGGTTGTTAGCAAAATGATAATTTAGCCATTGTCACATGAGATCATCTAGTTAAAAGAATGACCATGTTTATATACTCACCTAGTCAAATACATAATACTTTTCAATATAAACTCTATTAGCTATAGAATTCATTAGCATAACTTATTAGATAGAACATTTTTAAGGGGTGAGAGTAGTTCGTTAAAGGATGAATTTCTCCTTATGTAGTGGAATGTTGTTACATACTGAAACATGACTTCCTAATTATAAAACCCATAATGAAAATGATTGCAAAATGGTTTAGGTTATATTTTGAGTGGCATTAATAGGGATATGACAGCTAGTGTTTATAATGTTATTATCAAGCATAAATAATAAAATCATAATTTTTAATAAACCTTAATTTAATATTTGTTATAGCTAGTTTCTCTAAAGGAACTAATAAATGTAAAATGTATTTTATAGACCTACCACAACATATGGCTTGTAAAAGATGTATATTTTATATAAGAAACATACATTTACATTTATATATACACATGTAACGTAAAAAACATAACTAATGAGTTTCATAAAGCTTAAACTAAGATGAAACAACTCCATATTAACAATTATATGGGAAACACCCCAATAGGAGTAAAAGGAATAAATAACTGAGTATAGAATAAATTTGTGCCAGTTGAGTAATCATTATATGAGTTGATAATAAAATCCCACAAAGAATTGTAATTTTCTTTAGAATTCTAATTTTAAATGTGTAGTTAATATGTCAACTAGGATGATAATTGTGTAAACCATATCAATAAAACCTAATATTGAAGATCACCCAATCGATATTCTCAAAACGGTCAATTAGTGATGATAATAGGAAATAGGCTTTTAGGAATGAAATTCATGGAAATATAAACCCTAAATGAATCAATTTCCAAATTATTAGAGAAATATAAATTGTGATAATGTATATGAAGAAAAAGTTGAACTAATAACTAGAAGGATGGAATCAAAAGTCATAGCTAACAATGTTTAAATTGATTATGTGTCAAGTTTTAGTTAATTTTGACCTTTTCATATCTAAAATAAAATAGTCCATAGAACATGTATTAAAACCTAATTAAGTTAGTCATTTTATCAATACAATTTATTTTCCTAAAGTACCACATTTGATAGTGTCACACATGGTTATTTACCCTTTTCTACATGTATCTCACTTGATGGTCGGCCATTTTTTCTGTTCATGAAGTTAAGTTGGACGGTGTTGGCATCAAAACCTTTCCTGGATCTAGTTTCCTTCTACAACAATAGTTAAATTGTGAGTGCATGGAGATTTACTAACTAATTGTCTCCCTTTTCTCTCCACCATTATTTAAGATTTCTTAACCATCATTTTCCTTGCATCTTTCTTAATCATTTGATATTTCATAGAAATGTTAACTACCAGAACCCCAACCCCAAATGACTTGAAAGTCAATGAACAAAGAACATGAGCGTTGATCCTCAGATTGGCTCAAATAACACTACATATATATGAACAAAACAAGAATAATCAATCTTTAAACATGAACCTTAAGGCTTAAACTAATGTAAGGGAAATCAATTCATAAACTAAACTATGTTAGTACATGAACATCAAAATCCCATTCCCTTTTAGATTTTAAATTATATAGATAATTCATAATGTTATATTATCATACTCATCAACATATGTGGTATTAGCATATAAGAAGCGTGATCATAGAAAGAGTCATGGTGTACACCTTATCCCTAAAAGCATAAAATTTAGACACAATCAATGAAAACACATAGGCACACCACAAAAATGATATGAAAACTTGCATGCTTAATAGGAACATATTTTCTTGCATAAAACTTATATACAAACAAGAACTAAAACAAAGAAATGGACAACATAAAAGACTTTCTCATTAACACAAAGACTATTTTAATTGCATTTCGATTATATCATCCCACATCATCTTGAGGCCTTTGAATAGCTTCCTATAGAAAGGGTACATGAGAAACATTCAAATCCAATGCTAATATTAACCCTATTTCAACATGAGGGATCTCATAGTTAAAAACTATTAAGATAACTTGTTTCAAGGTTGGACCTTGCTTTAAAAAAATAAGTAGGTGGAATTAGCATTGTACCCTTACCTCGAGAATACATGTAGGTACAAGAGTTGTATAATTCACATACATGATTATATTTTTAGGTTTTTCAATGTAATATAACCAAAATGAATCATAGTAGTCATAGGGATCAAGTAGCCCAAGAAAGTATGCATAGCCAAGCATAGGGACTGATACATACACAACAAAAGCATCAATATCAAAATCTAGTTTAATAATAGGTAAATCATATGTAGAAATGGGTAAACTAGAGTGAATAATTTTATTTGATCTTGCAAAAGTTTCCATCAAAGAGATCATGGCATTTAAGAAGCTTTGGTTTAACTAAAATCGTCAATATTCTATACTTCTTAGTTGTTTAGAATAAGTCTATATATCATTTCCAAAAATTGATTTCAAATCTCGACTAGTGCATGTAGTGTAATTATCAAGTTACATATTCAACAATAGATTATTAATTTCATAGGATGAAACATCTCAACTAGATCATTTATATAGGGATTTTGTTTTTAATGGTTATTACAGGAAATCAAAAGACTTGACAAAAATTAATGACTTGTTTATCAACATGTACACTCAAGTCATATCAAGTCATATTTTCAAGTGATAATTCACTGTTAGAGTAAAGAAGAAATCAAGTTTGATTTTTTTGTAAGTCACCAGAATCTATTCAATCGGATTCTAAAATTATATTTGACCATTGTTAAATAAACATGTACAAAATTAAGATCTAGTTTTCAAAAGGTCCATATTAAGACAAATTAAGTGTCACATGATCATGTATAGGTACATAAGATGGATTAGGCTTGAATCTTGGTTAAATTGATGGCTTGTAGAACTCAAAAAGGCACAATTTATCTTATTGGAGCATAAAATTAATGATCCTAACATTAGAAATACACATTAAGCCATTTTACAACCAAAAGATCATATAAAAGATATTTGAGTTGCTATTAGATAATAATTGGGAATAAAAAACATTATTCAGCTTCAAAAAGATCCATATTAAGAATTTCATGAAAATTTTACATTTTCTCAGACCATTAATGGAAAAATTTGATGTCTATGGGATTTAGGTCAACAGTTGAATGGATCACAATCATGCGGCACTCAAAATGTGTGCCCACTAAATTGGTGTGGTTGAGAGAGAGAGGGAGAGAAAATTGTGGGGCCCAAGAAATAAGGGTCATTAGTCTTCAACCTAGTTTTAATCAAGCAACACTCATGGTCTCAAAAAGTTGCTTGTCGTGGACCAAAGCACCCATAGGCATGAGAGAGAGAGAGTGAAATATGTTGTTCCATAAAGACAAGGAACATGAGGAATTAGGGTGTGGAGGAGCTCAGGAAGTGGACTTCTAGGATCACCTTGGTCACTTGGACCTAATGGAATCCTTGGATGCTACTTGCATGGTTTTTAGAAGGAAACATCAAACCAACACCATGGTGGCCTCAGAAATTAGAGTGTATTCCCAGTAAACTATATGTATGCTCATTCATCTATAAACAACAATCTAGAAACATTTCTGAATATCATGGTATGCAATGTTGATGAATGATCTAGACCTAGGTCCTTCTAGAAACTTAACAACAATCTCTAATCAACATCATCATGTTCAACATCATCATCAAATCGAGATATGAGATTCAATTTCAACATCATCATATGATCTGACCCACTAAGGATTTAGGTTCAAGAGGTCAACATAGTCTGAAAGTGGTTACCTTTACAAATCTCCAAATAATTAAAATATGAAAATCTAGACAGAATAATAATAAGTATGCAACCAAGGTTAGGGGAGTGATAAATTAAACTACCACACTAACCCAACACAAATCTTTTGTCATTGGCATGAAATGACAAGAATAGTAAAAGGGGGAGAATCAATTATTGATTTATGTTTCTCAAAGTCATGGGATCAATGATTGATTTTCATTATAGTGTAACCATGGATCAATAATTGAGAATATTTAATATTATGATTTCATTCACTTACTTTTGTGGACAAGGTAAGGGGTTATGTATGGAAACAGAGAAGTCAATCTAGGATTTCCAACAATTAGGCCATCATGAGACATGTGAGAACTTATGTAGTCATATTATTAAAAATTGGGTATTACAAAGAGGCTTATTATCAATAGGTATTGTCTATTGTAACAAATCTTCACTTTTCCATTTATGCATCCAAAGGCATATTCATATCAAATCATGAATCATGTTCCATAACGTATGGGGAACAACTTTCTTAGTCATGCTTGAGGTTGATAAAAATATAGAGATGACAATAGTATAGTCAATGGGGACCTTTCGAAATGAGGTATAAATCATGAGTTCTCCTTATTTGTTCATATCAAAAATCATTTTACCTCAAACATAGGAAGATCATAATCATCATTTGGTATAATTGAGTATTCATCATTTGAGGGATTACACATGAGTTTATAGCTTCAAGAGTACTTTCATTAATAATAATAAGGTTTCAAATCAACATTACATCATGACATCCTTACTATCTTAATAAACTTTTACAGATTCATTCAAAATGCATGTTTCCCATACATAAGCTTATAATTGAGAGATTACATGATTAATTGTGATGAGACAAAATTCACATGAGGATATCAGAAAACTAACTAACCCAATGGGTGATTGGGTGAGTCCTTAAATCAGAGATGACATTCTAAAAGACTCTATACATTTATAGAAATAATCCTTAGTCTAGTCTAGGATTTACTTTGGCTACGTTGGTGTATAGAGTATGCCGCAATCATCATTTCTAGGTAGATAGGAGGTGTGATACACTCAGTGCAATTACCAATCTTAGACACCTTAGTTAATCTAGTGTGGACTTAGGTTTTCCCATGGTTCATATGGTAATTATGTTGTAATCATACATAGAGGCAACATGATTGGCTCTAATACCATCTATTGTGTAATTATTTATTACCCAAATCCCAACCCCAAGTGATAAGAAATTTTTTGGAGAAAGGATCTGGGCATCTATTCCTATAATGTCATAAATCACACAAAAAATATGAATAAAACAATAATCAACTATATTTATAAAAATTAACCTGAGCTTTAAACTAACATAAGGGAGATACATGTATAGAGGATACTAACTTAGTACATTAACATCATGAACATAGTCCAATTTAGATTTTAAACCATATGGAGATCTCCTTGGTGTCACATTATCATATTCATCAACATATATCAAATTAGCATAGTAGCATAGAAAGAGTCATGGTTTACCATTTATACATAAAATCATAAAATTTGGACACAGTAAATTCAAACACATAAGTACATTATAAGAAAAGATATAAAAACTTGTAGGCTTTGAAGGAAAATATTTACTTGGTAAAAATATTTTAAAGACAAGAAATGAAAACAAAGCAAATAAAAACAACAAAAACTTTGATATCAACACAATGTTTATTTTAAGTACATTCATGTTATACCATGCAACATGCCTTTTATCATCTTCCCAAAGGAAGGATCCATGAAGGACACTTAATGACATTTTCTAATTTCAAGATTGTGTTCTTAATTGAACAAAACAAGTAGGTGCATTGAGCCTCATGTCCTTATCTTAAGAACACATGCATGTAAAATAAGGTTTGTACAAAGGACATATGTGATTATATTTTCATGTTTCCAAGACAATATAATAAAAATAAAAAATAATAGTCATAGGGAACAAGTATATCAAACAATTATATTGTCACAACATAGCTTATTAGCCTGAGTCAACACTCCTAGTGGCTACATAGCCAAAGTCAGGTGGATCTGAGTGTCCATCCCTAGCATGGTATTATCAAAGAACAAATGCAGAATCGTAAAAGCTTAGCATCCATGAACAAATAACAAGATAAAGGAAAAAATAGAATATCAAAGTTCAACAAGTATATTTATACAACATGAGTTACTATTATGTAGTTCCAGTTACAAACTGAGAGTACATTTATACAAATTTTCTCATGTACTCTAAACCTAGATCTTACAACAAGTATACTTGGACATAGCTCACCAAGACACTAAGCCCCTAGCCATATTTGAAATATAAAACACATGTGAAATGAGTAGGTCAACACATGAGTTGTTGAGTGCAGGACAAGAAGATACATATATATAAGATTTGCGTAATTTGGAAACATTTTCAATGTAAACAAACAAGAATGACAAATTATGTGATTATGAAAATAAGAGCCCATGTTTTATGTCATTTTACTATTATTATACCAAAAATATCATATATCATAAGGCCTTTTCCCAACTTCCCATCAAAAGGGTTTGTAAGGGTGCTCAAGATTAACTAACCATTTTCTACATGAAGTACCTCTAGGCTATCACCAAGAGCAAGCTCTTTCATCAACATGGTCCGCCCTTCTTGGAAACTCTAGTAGGTAGCCCAATCTTGTGTCCTTACCCTGAGAATACATGCACGTGCACAAGGTTTGTATAATGTATTTCTTTCATGTTATAAAATTGACAAGACAAACATCTAGTATATAGTACTAGAATATTGCATGTAATGATTTGAGCAAGTAAAAAAGCATACATATGTATCACAATTCATGTAAGAATGCCATAGTGATATAGTAATCAAAGCCAACAATTGAATTAGATATTCTTAACTTAACTTGTCCATGATCGTCTAGCCACAATCCATACTTGATTTAGAGCAAGATTACACGCATGCATTAGATTCTCATCATTAACCCTTAACTAGATCCATTTTAGGATTTTGTCCTAGTTAGGTTTCAAGTTGCTTATTAGTATGTTTGATGATCTTTTAATGATATAGGATTCATCATAAATGTGCAGATTCAAGTTTCAAGTCATTTCAATGTGCCATTCATTTTATATGGACTTTATAATATTTATGCCACATAAGCACATTGTAGGGCCAAAAGACTCATAATAGAGAAACAAGGTCATTATTCATCAAGTCAAGAGGTCCAAACATAAAATATGATTTATATTGGCAACATGTGGTCATAAGGATCACCTATAATGTTTAGGTGAATCTACACAAAGTCTAGGCATCATAATCCAACATTGGTATCAACATCTCGACACACATATTATCATCCACATTGTTCATCATTATTAGGGATCAACATAGGAACTATGTGGTAGATACACATCCAAGACATCATGAGGAGAGATACTTCCTAATTTAGAAGGATAAGACATGACATTTGAGATCTATGTCAAGATTAGTGTACAAGAAAGACAAGTAATCCATGAATGTCACACTAGGATATAACTAGTGGACTTAGAGTCTCATTAACACCAGATCTAACCATGGGATGAATATTAGACACTGAGGTCCTAACTCATCATGGTGATACTGATTTCAATAATTGAAAGGATTTTTGTAACATCCTCAGTTTCAGGTATTGATTTGCAACTTTCCAAACATCATATCCTTTATGGTCACATATTACAAAAGCATCAATTTTAACTAATTTAGGTTACCAAAATTCACTTGAAAACTTCCCATTAATAGAAAACATGAGAATATGATGACACTTCAAATTTAAAGATTTAATTTATTTTAGATAATTATTTAAGAAATATCAAGGGATTATCTATTATTAATCATAATAATAATTTCAATCTCCCAACTAGGAAACTAACCATAGGAGAATTTTCTAGACACTAGTGTGACCATTGGTCAAAATTTGGACTTAATCCGAGTATATTTGATTAGGTAACTAAAGTTTAGAAGATAATAGAGATTTAATGGTATGACAAGGCTTTTCTTTGAATTTTGTTCTTTGGGGTATAGTTTAGATCATTGGATCGGTGCCCAATGTGGGCCCATTTGATCACCACCATCCATGGAAGTCCCACCTTCTTCAACCTCCTAACAAACTTCTTGGTTCCAAACGAACACAAATATCTCACAACCCCCTCAATTGTTTCCAAAATTGTTTTCATGGTTGTATTAGGGAGACGATTTCACACCATATTAGCCCCTATATGAACCCTAATTTGCACCCAATAGAAAATGCCCAACTCTCGATGTCACCTTGTTTTTTTTTCATCATCGTTCTCATCCTTTCTTCCCCCACCAGTCGATTCCTCAAAGATACACCATCTCCAGGCCATCGTAAAGAAGATACCAGGTTATGTTTTGACCACTGCCCTACGAGGCTGCCAGCTGACGAGACTGTATCAGACGTCCTATTGGTGTTTGTGGCGGTGGTGTTCTTGGGACATGCGACTCAAGTAGGGACTTTAGGGAGGTCCAAGAGGGAGTCATGATTCTTATTCAACCTTGTACGCATTGATTCAGCAAGGTATGTTTCCATGCATGCTTCCGCCTATAGATGCCCTATTTCATTCAAATTTTGTCTGATGCCATGAGTTCCTCAGTACTTTTGGGTATGTGACCCACCATCTGATACTGAATTGACCCCAGGATGAGTGGGGTTTGGTTTTCAATTTGAGCCATATCCTCCCTTTTTGTTGTGATCATGTAAATACATGTTTCACCTAAGTCCTGACACCATGACCTGAAGAGAAATTGATTTGGCTGTTCATGACATGTACAAGAAGATGTCCCAGCCTACTCTTAACCACTGAATCATCTCCATGCCCTAGTTTTGTCAGATCAAATTCAACTTGGGGAATAACTAATAATATCTCTACACCTTGGCTCAATCACGTTGACCCCATGACAGACCTATGTGGTTTCCTTCTTGTCCCTTGAACCTATAGCTACTTTTGATGGTTTGATTATTGGCGTTGTGAAAAATTGACATACATACACACATAGCATTATCCTAGCCAAGATGTCATAGTTCATGTACCCTATACCATGTTCTTCTACCCAATAGTTAATTTGATTAAAGGGGAATGATATATGTACTATATTCGTATGATAAAACTATGTCTATGATACTGTTTTGAACCCAGTACATCCTCACCAAACTGGAACCACTCATCCAAAGACATGTACTTATATCAGTAATCTTGGCAATTTTGTCTTGAATGAACAACCAATTGATTACCATAATTTCCATAAGTAATGACTAATCAATATAATACTAAATCACGGTATTATAACCTAAGTATACCCACTAAAGTGTTAATAAAGAGGCCAATAATGATAGTAAAATGATTCTATCTGTTATCTAATTTTTTTAACCTAAAATTCAGAATCATTATTTACCTAGCCCTAAATTGTTCACCCAACATTAATATCAAGTCACTATATTATTCCATTATATGCATACCCTAATATCTAGTTGTACTACATTGAATGGATATAAAAGACCCTATACTCATACACCTTGGTATAAGTAAAGTGCATGTGATAATAACTTAAAAAGTATTGTGCTGACCCTAATTATGTGACAAAAAAGGAATAGGTGGTTGGATGAAACCATTGGGTTTTTCAGGATAGAGATAGATCCATATGGTTGGGAGCAGAGTTAGGAGCTTGGATTACTACATGTAAGTGGGCCATGTGCTATGAATTCTTGTTTAGTTATTATCTTTAGACAGTTAGTCTAAATTAGGTAGTTATATTATGTTCTCATACTATTTATTTAACTGCATTCAGGCGTTCCAGTATATATAATGTTATGCGCATAGTTATGCCAAAAATGTTTTTGTAACTTGTTACATGTCATGAGCATATGAATTCAGTTTAGTTGAATATTTCAGTGACTATAGAATAATTTCACTGTATCAGATAAGTAATAAAAACTTCTTAGAGATTCATATTAGATTTGGATTTAAATATTCAATTAGAACTCAGATATCAGTATTCCATTTTAGTATAAGTTCAAATTAAAAAATCAATAAACTTAGATTAAGATAAGTCAAAACCTTCACATAAGACATTATATCATAAGTCCTCATTCAACAGTCTTGGGACGATTGAGAGGCATACATTACCAATTTATAGGAGTGTTTACTCCGATTCACATGTACTTCGTTACCAATTTAGAGACACCTTGGTGTCATTCAGTGGCATGTAGTGCCAACTCAGAGGTAATTTGGTATCAATTTGGGGAGTACATACACCAATTTTGGATGACTTATCATATATTGGTGGCCACAAGTTAGATAAAATTTGTAAATAAAAGATATTGCTAAGAATTTAGCATTTCCCTTTTAGTTATACTCAAGTTTTATCCTTTGTGTTAAGTTACATTGCCACTTACTATAATTCTTAGCTTTTCTTCTTTTGTGCATTGATGGGGACACGACGTCTGCACATAGCAAGTAGGAGTTTGAGGATTAGCTTGAGGACTTACAAATTCAGAGGATATTTATAATTGGTGGAACATTATCTTAGGAGATCCTCCCAGATTGGAGTTTTTATTTTAGTCATTTCTTTTTCTATTCATGTTGGGAATGTTATTCCTAAACTTTTAGTATCATTATGTTAAACCTTGTTAATGAACTTTGTTACTTTGGTTAATGCTTTAATATGCCAGAAATGTGATGTTTGCCCATGTTTAATTCACTTATTTGAGTTGATGCTTCCACATATAGTATTTGTGGTTAATAAATGGGTAGGTATTACAAGTTGGTATCATGGCAATTTAATGACCATTAGTAATTGATATCATTAGATAAACCTCTTAAAGATGCCCATTTTCTACATATTCCCCCAAGAACAAATCTTATAAGGTCAAGGATCAAGTGGATGGAGAGAAAAGATCCACCAGTGTAGGAGATGATCACAAGACATCTGGGGGAAGCAACCCCAATCTACCCCATGATGTGCTCGTCAAGGCCCTGACTGATGCCCTGACTGGACCACATATGGGACAACCACAACCAAGAAATTAGCAGCTAACCCTGGTTGACTTCCTGGAGAGATCAAGTTGGTGACTTTCATTGGAAAAGTTGAGATGGATGTGGTCACTCACGCCAAGGAGTGGTTATTGAACGTCTAACACTTCTTTCATGACCTGGGATGCCCTAAGCATTGAAGGTCCATTTTGAGACCCATCTTATAAAGAGTGTCTCTCACATCTAGTGTGAGAACTTCACCTACTCTAGGGGACCCAATGTTGCACCGCTGAACTAGGAGGAGTTCACCATTACCTTCAAGAACTTCTATAATTTAGAAGTAGTGATCAAGAAGAAGGAGATTGAGTTCAAGTGCCTCAAGTAGTATGACTTCACTGTCAGCTAGTATGCAATGAAATTCCATATGATGCAAAAACACAGTACTGAGGCTAAGGTGCATGTAGAAAATAACTTCATACACAGCCTAAATCCTAACATCGGCTACACTTTGGTAGGTCATGGTATCAGGACAGTGATGGAGGCAATAGATGCAACCCTGGAGTTGGAGGGCCACCCAGGATGAAATGAGAAGAATGGAGGATCTTCCAAAAGTAGTTACCAGCACAACAATCACCATGGTGGGTAGAACAACAAGATGAAGGCACCCAGAGGTGTCGCAACATAGAGAGGTCCAAGAGGACCACCGCCACCAACCAAAGGAGCATCAGCTAAAGGATGGTAGTGACCACCAGCCCCAATTTGCCCCAAGTATCAACGAGCTCATTCTAGAGAGTGTAGACTCGGACAAAGTTTACGCTACTTTTGTACTGGGGAAGGCCACATCAAGCTCAAATGTCCAAAGATGCAGTAGAAGTTTGAGAATAAAAACTAGAAGCATGGTCAGAACAACCAGAGAGAGAACCGTCATGCAAGGGTTTTTTCCCTGACTATTGAAGAGGTGGATGAGGACCTAGTCATTGAAGATATGACTTATATCGACCAGTTATCTATTAATGTTTTATTTGAATCTAGTGCATCACATGCTTTCATATCTTCTGCATTAGTCGCAGTGCTAGAACTACCAGTAGAGGACCTTCATTAAGATCTTAAGATTAGAAAAACTAGTAGATGTGTTAATGTACCAAGGAGAATGATTTCTAGGGTTGGGATTACCTTGGAGGGGAGATTGCTTCCTGTAGATCTTGTGGTTATGCCTTTGATCAATTTTGATATTGTACTGGGCATGAGTTGGATCCATGATAACTACGTGCTCCTCGACTATAGAAGAATGCTAGTCAGCATATCTCATCCTAATGAGAAGCCTCTAGTTATAAAGGGAAGGAAAAAGCACTGCAAAGACTTCTTTTTTTATGCAATTCAAGTAGATAAGAAAAATAAGAAAGGGTGTCAAACATATCTTGTGTCTATTATAGATGAAGAGGAGAAATATATTTTTGATATTCCTATAGTTATTGATTTCCTTGACGTCTTTTCTAAGGCATTGCCTAACCTACCTCCTAATCGACAGCTTGAATTATCTATTGATTTCTTTCATGCCATTGCACCTATTTCTAAGGCTCCATAAAAGACGACGCCTATAGAGCTCATTGAACTAAACAAGTAGATATAAGACATTCTAGACTTGGGTTTTATTTGTCCTATTGCATCTCCCTGAGGAGCACCCATCATCTTCGTCAAAAAGAAGGGTGGTTCTCTTCGTTTGTGTGTCGACTACCAGATGATGAACCAAATGACATTAAAGAGTAGGTGCCCACTTCCATGAATTGATGACATGTTCAATTAGTTAAAGATAACAAGGTATTATTAAAGATAGATTTATGTAGTGGATACCATCATCTAAAGATCAAACCCTTAGGTATAGAGAAGATAGCCTTCCACACCAGATACAGGCACTTTGTGTTTCTTATTATGTCCT
Organism: Alisma plantago-aquatica; assembly: GCA_963693085.1. Classification (NCBI taxonomy): domain Eukaryota; kingdom Viridiplantae; phylum Streptophyta; class Magnoliopsida; order Alismatales; family Alismataceae; genus Alisma; species Alisma plantago-aquatica. The sequence goes on along the minus strand of OY856410.1, from coordinate 994,846,565 downwards.
TTGGACTCACCAATGCCTCTGCTATCTTCATGGACCTAATAAATCACATCTTCAATCAGTACTTGGACTCTATTGTTATTGTCTTCATAGATAATATTCTCATTTTTTTGATAATGTAGTTGCATGATGAACATCTTAGCATCACTCTTGGGACACTTCGACAACATCAATTGTATAGGAATTTGTCTAATGTGAGTTATGTCTTCGTGAAGTTATGTTTATTGAGCATATAACTTCATATGGTCATATCTCTATTGATCCAAAAAAGGTTGAGTCAGTGATGAACTAGGCTACCCCTTCTACTCTGTCAGATATCAGAAGATTTTTGGGGTTAGGCAATTATTATAGTCATTTTATTCAGGACTTCTCTGTTATAGCAAAGCTTCTTACCACACTCACATGAAAAGAAGAAAATTTTGTGTGGAGTGAGAAGTGTGCGTAGAGTTTCTAGACCTTGACGAGGAAACTAACTTCAGCACATGTGCTCGTACTTCCTTTTGGCAATGATGGTTTCATCATCTTCAGTGATGCTTTGAAGTTTGGTTTGGGTTGCATTTTGCAATAGAAGGACAAAGTTATAGCTTATGCATCCAGGAAGCTCAAACCACGTGAGGAAAAATATTTGACTCACAATTTTGGGTTGGTAGCTATTGTGTATGCATTGAAGATCTGGAGGCATTACCTATATGGCATGCAGTTCTAGATTTTTTTTCATCATTAGAGTCCCAAGTACATTCTGAATTAGAAGGATCTGAACATGAGACATCACCGATGAATCTATTTCTTGAAGGACTATGAATTCATTCTCTCCTATCATCCTGGCAAGGCCAACATGGTAGTTGATACCTTGAGAAAGAAGGAAGCAGTCAATGCAACTGCCATTGTTGAGGAATGGAAGATGATGCATAACTTTATAGAATGGAGACCACAACTTAAAGAGGTGGAGTTAAAGATGGCACATTTCATGATTCTACCAGGCTGGACTTCTACAATACTACAAGCCCAATAAGATAGTCATGATCTTTAGCATATGATATAATCACTATAGAATGATGATACAAATATATTTAAAGTCAAAGATGGTGAGATCTTAATGAATAATAGGTTATTAGTACCTACATCTGAGTTACAACAAAATATTTTGTTAGAGGTGCATGGGACAAAGTAAACTATTCATCTAGGTTCTACAAAGATGTATCAGGACCTAAAGAGAGCCTTCAGGTGGGAGGGCATGAAGAGGGACATATCAGAGTTCATGTCTAAGTGCCTCACTAATAAATGGAAATGGGACAAGATAGGGAAAAGAGTAGAAGTTAAGTAATAATTCAGTATTATTATGTTAAAATAAATAAACCACTTTATTTAATTTACTCTCTTAAATATGATCAATAATAAATGACTAATTTAATTTATAATTCTACTTTAACATTCAACATAAATTTGGAGAAATAATCCATTCACATCTTCAATTTATATATAAAATGAAGTTACACGTCTATTGTAATAAAATGCATTAATATTCTAAAACACCAATATATTATTTTATGTATGTGAAATGATGTATAATTATTCTCTCTCTCAATTTTAATGGTAAAAATATAATTATAGTAAATTAATATTGTAATAAATGACTCAATTACATCTTTTTATATAAATCACAACATTTGATTTTGATAAGCCATTACAATTTTCCAAAATATCAAATATAATTAGTAGATGGTATATTGTAACTTTTGATGTTATACTAGAGAATGTCTAGACCGTTACACTCTTTTAAGTCATAGAATGACTAATAAATACTTAAATTAAATGGTGGTTTAGAAAACTTTAAAATACTAAGTTAGTAATTTATAGGAGTGATCCTTGGTCTAATCTACCATTCATTAAATTTCGAGAAAATGGACATCAATTGCCCAATCATTTAATTACTTGTGTTTTTAACTTTAATTCTCTTTATTTACATTAAACTTCCATTGTTGAATTGATTTTGTCGCCTTTTAAGTGACGCGGATGTTACTTTCCCTTTCCCTAGATGTTCCCTCACTCTAGCTAGGAGATGTGGACGGTTGTATGTTGTGTTATCGACGCCACTTCTTCTTCTTTTCCCCTGTGATGTCTCTTCTTCTCTACTTATACTTCTTCCCCTCTTCTTCCCTATTCTTCTCCATGGTACTGACACTTCTTCCCCTCTACCAACTCTCTTCATTTTCCTCCCTCTTCTTGCCACACCCTATTGTCGTGACTGGCACCCTGTTATTCTAACTGTCATTTACGCCCTGTGGTTCTAGTCATTTCCATGTTGTTCTACCCATTGCTGACACCCTATTGGTCTACCCATCACCTATGCCATGTTGTTCTAGTCGCCTCCCTTCTATTCTATTGTTGTTGACGCGTTGTTGTTCTAGCCATCACCGATGCCCTACTGATCTAGCCGTCACTAAAGCAGATGCACTACTGTTCTAGCCATTATCGATGCCCTGTTGTTCTAGCCATCACCTTTCTGTATGGTCTCATCCTTTCCTTCTTCTCCCACACATATCCATAAACCTTATCGTCCCTCTCTCAGTGCCAACAACCATGGAAACTAGGATGTTGTTGTTGCCTGTTGTAGAGGCTAGAGGAGACCCTCCTCATACATAGAACAATGGTGCCTCTCCTTTACTCCTACACATGTCCCTTGCACTACATTGAGTTAAACCAACCACCATTGCCTCTTCAACCGCCTTCTTTCATCTCCAATTTGCTGCCCATCTTATTAAAATCCATACCTTCTTTATCGAAGGAGTCACCACCACCAACAAACATCAATCTTCTTCTTGATTCCAGTCTCTAAAGATCTATCATGACCACTCCAATCTCTTCCAACTATCAAATTCCTCTAAGGTACCAGCTACTAATTCTACTACATTGAACTTCTTCCTCTATCTTATGTCCATGGCCACCACCTACAAGTGTTGTGATGACTTAGACGTTGCCACTACCTCTGGTAGAGAAGGTTGATGATTAGAAAATATGCATCACTTTGCTTAACTTGAGGATGGGTACATACATCCACACTTCTTGAAAGAATTGTAGTTCTATCTCAGGAGAACGGCAACAAGAAAAGATCTAGATCATCGTTCTCCTCCACCTAGACAATTACAACCATGGTATCTGAATCAACATCGAATCCTTCTCCTTCCTCCTTGTGGCTTCTTCCTTTTCGTCATGATTGCAATTTTCTACAATAATGAAGGCATTTGATGTTGGGACCTAACAACATATATCCCTTCACCCTATTCTTGTCATGTAGATCAGTTAAACACATACCTCTTCTTCACATTGTTCATATATAAGATTTGTGCCATGTATATGACTAGTTAAGTTGTACATGATTAGTTTAAATTCATCATATCAAATAAAATCAAGTATATGACCTAACTAAAGTATCATGGGTGTAAATCTTGTCCCTTTTCCTTATCATGTTATAAAACTCACATTCTAATTAATTTGAGTAACTTCCTAATACACAATAATATAAATGTACCAAGTCTTATACATATTTAGTGGTCAATGTGATATACATATATTTTGTAATGTATTGGATGTATTTTTATAGTAATATCCACTTGAGACCAAATCCTTCTCATTGTTCACCTTGGGCTACTTAGTCTCAAAATACCTTTCTCAAAGCAAAGTAATCGATTCACTGAGATGATAACAACATTGATAATAATAATAATATAATATATTGATACATCACATTAGTATTTATTGTATATGAACTAAAAGCCCTAGATTCACAACCATGTTTTATCACACTAAGAAGTATGTTTAGCTATATTTTCCTTGTTTTAATCAAAGGATATAAAAGATAAGAAACTTTTGAAAGAGTATAGTTTTATAAAAATGTATGAAGATAAATTTATAGATGACATGTGAGTATGGACCATATATGAATGTACTTCAATTTATGTAACCATATGGACTATTTTCATATTCATATATACATATCAAGATCTAAGTATGACTTCCATAAAAATTAATAATTAGACAACATGGTCATTTACATTATAATGAATGTCCTTAAAATACATAAATACAATGTTATAAAGAGAATAAGATACATTGCAATAGAAATGACTTTATTATCAATATTGATAATGAATCACTCAAACAATCACTACATACACCCTCCCATAATAAGGGCATGTAAATATTGATATTCCTAGATCATAACATGACATTAGGTGACCTATATGAATGGGTGAATATGGATTAATGTGTGTACAAAATGTTTTTAGGTTTAGACAAATGAATGGTGAACTTTTCCCCTAGTAATAGAGATAGTCATGAAGACTAGGTATGTACTTATCACTTGATATGTTTGGGCTTTCATCTCCTTTTGATACCTTTTTCTCTTGCATTCTTTTGAATGAGGCATAATCACTTGATTTTTCAAAATCTAGTGGTCATTTGAAAATACCCTTACATGTTCATTTATTTGTGGAAATCATTCTTGATATTGTTGATCTTCCATTCAGACTATGACTTATTACTACTTGCCATGTCCTATTTTTTCAAGAAATAGTGATAGTTTCCTAGTAAGTGTAACATATGAGTTGTATGTATGCCCTTAGTTGCACACATTCCTTGGCCTTAGTCCCTAAATTCGGGGGTGTATGGGTTGAGTTGCGCACAATCCCTCAGCGTAGTCTCTAAATCCAGTGTATATGACCATGGTTGTACATACTCCTTGGGTTTTAGTCCCTAAACAGGTAGTCTGTGGTGGTGCAACTATCGCCTTCCATATAGCTATATGTTACTAGTTGAGTTGTGTACATTTGCATTGCTTGTTTTATATTTATGCATTTTTGCATTATTATTTATGGCAAGTTAATTTGATTGATTAATTCAATATCTCTTGAAATGCCTCATAAACAATTTTGTTTGATCTTGAGTCATACTTCTTATTCATTTTTTATACTCTCATTAAATTATGCTCTTTGCATCTTCCATCTTTAGTCCTTTGAAAATTCTTATGCCCAAACAACATTTGTAGTGCATATCATCTTGTGTAGTCATCTCTCTATTTTCTTATTTTATCTTGGGTACATTATTGTTCCCAACTTAGGAATATTTCAAGGACTGTATAGATGCAAGCCGGGCCTGAAGATAGAGTATCTTGGACTCTTGGGCTTGAATCTCATACCTGACAGTCATGTGTTGTCCTATGTAAATTTTCAAAGATGGTGTAAACATATGATTTACAAATATCATGTATTAGATACAGAATATCTTGATGTTGCCAAATTTTGTTCATAATTGTTGATGGTTTTTTATTGATACCTCTATTTATCCTTTTGTTGCATATCACATTATTAACATGATTAAAGTAATTCTTTAAATCAATGAAATAATTGAAAGAATAGATAGTGGGATTCCAGTGATTTATCGCATGAATGTAAAGTCGGGGACCCCTAATACCCCATGTTTACAGGTTTGTATCAGATCAATAGAAAACCCTAGTCATCTCCTCATACAAATCTGATTCATGTGTGACCATGATAGGTATAATTAGACATTTAGACCTTAGGGTCTTGTACTCATCCTCCTAGACACTACTTGAAGATCAATATCTTGAATTAGGAGTATATAAGAGAATTGTAGATTGTCTAGACTCTCCTTATATTTTCTCTCACCTCCTATAATTTTACATATTTCTAGTTTAGTTCTCTTTAGCTAGACCCTTACCTTTTATAAAACCATTTAGGTTTAGTTTATGTTGGCTCAGACCTTATTTATTCCTATATGGAGGTATATAAACCTATTTTTATGTTAAAAACCACATATCTATGTTGACCCTCAAGGATGTATCCTACATACCAGAGAATGTAATATAGATGTCATGACCTAGAAATGATAAGGTCTGATCTTATCCTTAACATGGATTAAAGAAGTTCAATCCATTTTAAAAATGGTTTTCTTATTCCTCGATACCTCATCTTAGAAACCCTACAGATCTGAATAATAACCATGAACCCATGAGAAGGTGTTGATATAACCATAAGGTTTAGTATTTAGTCTTTATAGGTTATATTGGAGTGGTACATGTAATTATGAATATAAAGACACCTTGGTGGTGTTTTTGGATTATCTAGCTATTGTGGAAGTTTTATAGAAGATTTTATATAGATATCTCTCATTCTCACAAAGCCTACTAGACCAAATATACAATTTTCATGGCCACTATTCTTGTGAAGAAATATTTCATTAGTCTAAGAACAAGTTACCTCTAAACATGTCTTAGCGCTACATATACAATAAATTGTGTGTATCAATAATGTACCCAAACAAGGCTTGGGTTGTATTCTTTTTTAATGAGTCCTCACAATGTACGACTATTGAAGTCAAATGAAGAAAATTGTATGTACCTAACTTGGAGTCATTATGCCTCATACATGTGAAATTCCTCATTTTGTATACAAACAATGTAAAAGTAAATTTAGATTCCCAAAGTAGTACCTCTACTCTTAAGTTGAAGTCATTCCCTTACATATATGAGGTGTTGAGTTGAATATCGGATGACTATGAAATGGTGTGATACATGAAGGTGAAATCATGTGAAAAGTTAGTCGACTGTGGTGATGGCATTGATTTTGGATCAAATTTTTGTTTTACCCAGCATTGTCTCTTGCGATAAAAACATATTTTCTTGTATAAGTATATGTAGAAAGGTTTTTTTTGTTTTAATTGAATTTTCAAATCAAGTCATAACTTTTCAAAGGAATGATTTTGGAGTAGCAACCTGATATTGTGTAGATCCTATATTTTAATTGACTTAAATCACAAACTATTTCGATTAACATGGTGACCATGGATGATGTAAAAAAACTCATTTGGTTATTGACATATAGAGGACATGTCCCTCTCTAGTTTTGGCCGTGGATGATTTGGAGGATAAAACTTTCTATTATGGGTTATAGCTTGGTAACATAGTGCAATTTGAATACATATTAATAATGATGCTTAATGGAAATTTTTTATAGAGGTTGAGAATGTCCTCTTAGTACTTTACTACATGGGAAAGCTAATCTAATTCAATGACACAAATAAAAATGAGTCAAAACAAAATTTTTAAATAATTGTGAGTCGTAAATAAATCCTCACAGTTGCAACTCAAGTGAATAAATAGAATGGCCTAGAGAAACCCTATGTTTGTCATCTGCATCAATCCCTAAAATACATGACTAATTAAATATATTCAAATTTGTTACATTAAATTATTAGTGAAAACACTGATGAATTTATACTTGCATAGAAGAAATATAGTTTTTAAATATTAAAATTAAATATATATGTGAGAAATCATTGTAAAAGAATGATGACATGTCACAAGGACGTCACCACTGATGTTCTAAGGACGAAAACAAAGCTATCAAGGATTAAATTTCCATAATAATAAAATAATTTTGACGTAGTAGGCAGTGTTAACTAATTGTGATTAGAATCCTAAATATTATTTATTTTATGAACATAATTTCATATATGTATATGTATAACGCATGCACGATATGTAGACGTAAATATATGCTAATTTGATACTACACCAAAACTTGTTTGAGAAATATCTAGTAAAATATGAGTTTTGAATTATAGGATATGGGATTTTGAGGATGAAATCTTTTTAAATTGGGAAGTGGTGTAACATACTAAAATTTAAGTAATAATTCAATATTATTATGTCCAAATAAATAAATCATATTATTTAAAATAAAAATATTTACTCTCTTAAATATGATCAATAATAAAGGACTAATTAAATTTATAATTCTACTTTAACATTCAACATATATTTGGAGAAATAATCCATTCACATCTTCAATTTATATATAAAATGACGTTACATGCTAATTGTAATAAACTACATTAATATTCTAAAACACAAATATATAATTCTATTTATGTGAAATGGTGTCTAATTATGCTCTCTCTCAATTTTAATGGTAAAAATATAATTATAGTAAATGAACTGGCACTAACCTATTAGGAGAGGAAGGGAAGGACGTGTCTGGATCTTTGGTCCTTATTTCCATTGTGAGCCATTGGGATCAATAACTTCTACATCTAGCTCCTTGTTCCTTGTCTTAGCATAGGCAAGGGCCCTAAACGACAACGGTCAGACATGCGAGCTCCTGAGAGTAGGTATTTCTGAAAGCCTCATGGCCTCATCTAGTATGACAAAAGTGCTACCCTTTCTTCCTAAAAATCCATGAGGGCTCTAGAGGCTCAGTTGTGCTATTGATGGAGGCCAAGGCATGTGTTGTTGAGCAAGGGGCCATGGAGGAGGACAACATGGGTAAGAGGTAGAAGATGGATACACAGTGGGTTGGTTAGGGCATCAATGGAGCGTGAAAAAATGGAGGTAACAGGACAATGAGTCGAACCTATTAAATGAAAGATGGGGTTTATTTGACAAAATGTTGTCCAAGCCAAGCTCGATGTGGAGCTGGTAGGCACAAATTGATCTACATAGTGGAAAATTGCCAAATGCATATGGAGGTGGGAGAAGATCCTCTGATTTTTTGATCAATGGGGAGCGATCCAGGACTCATATATCTAATGTTCCTATTGACTGGAGTAGCTAGGGGAGGATTGTGCCCAAGCAAGGAAGCATACCATCTTGTGGGCCGTGCACACTCAAGATTTGGCCCAATCGAGGTTAAAACAAGTTAAATTCGATTAAAATAAATTTAAAATTGGCCCATTCTCATAAATTCATAACTTGGGATCTAAAAGTCCGGTTGAGGCAATTCTTGCATTGTTGGATTCATGATTAAATGTTCTACAACATGAAATATATTATGGAGTAAGGTCATACAATTTGTGAGGTTCAAGATTACATACAAGAAAGTGGAGAAGTAAAGCACACTACTTAGTTCAATTTCTAAAATTAGAGCCACATACTATGAGATGATCATCGAGGTGATCAACTTGAGGTATCACAACACCTGAACTATGAAATTGAGATTAAATTGAATGAGAGGCCACTTGATGAGAGAGAGAAAGAGCACAATATAGGAGTGAGAAAAGTCAAGTTGTCACATATATAGCCAAGAATAGAGACCCATACATAAATATACCATCATTGATATTGTAATCAAGTTCATGTATAGAGTAGGTTAAAATGAGTAAACTTGAGTAAGAACGTGATTAAATCTTTAAAAAGAGTCCATCAAAGGGACCTTGACATTTAAGAAAGTTTTATTTCATTATATCAACTTGATTCTAGTCATCTAAACCATTTTCATGTAGGTTGAATTTTTCACCTAAGTATATGTATCGTTTCATAAAACATCAATTTCAATATGCCAACTGGTATATGCAATGTTATTATCAAGTTACATATTCCATAAAAGATCTTTAGTGACTTGGAGTGAAACATCTCAAGTAGATTGGGGATATCATAATTTGGTTTTCATGATCTTAATAGGGAAATTATAAGATTAAAACATGACTAATGACTTAGTCATCAGCATGTCTATTTAAGTCATATTCTCAAGTCATATAATCACTATTAGAGTACAAAGTAGACCAACATCAATTTTCTATCATAAGTCATGAAAACTATACTAGTTTGGAATCTAGAATTATATTTTGAGAATAATTACATAATATGTGTACAATATTAAGAACTAGTACCAAAATGTCAAGTTTAAGATACATTAAGTGTCACATGATAATGTTTAGGTACATAAGATGGATTATGTTCAAATATTAGATAAAAATATATCAAAAGTTACTATTCTATAGAAATCATTATTTAAAATTTTGTCAATGAAATTGACTTTAAAAAATTCACAATTGATTATTTATAGCTCCTACAATTTTGTTAGACATATTCCAAAATCACAATAACTTCCATGTACATTGGAGTAGTTTTGGTACCCTAAATTAATTGAAATGAAAAGTTGGTTTTAAGGGTTAAATATTGATGAAAATTTAGCCATAAATGTACATACATGTTTCATAGGTGAAACAAGATCCTACTATAGAACTAGGGTTCAAACATGGATGCTTGGAGAATGTTCAATTAGGTATGTTGCATTCTTTTGATTTAGATTGGATAATCAATTAACTTCCTCTCTCTTGATCTAATTGTTATCCTGAAACCCAAATTGCATTTAATGAGGCATGGTACCATATATTTATTCCCATTTGAATCTCTTATGGAAAATCATATTGAAACATCCTTTTGTTATTTATTACCCTATCATCAAGCATTATATTATTTGATATTTATTTAAGGGTCCTTTGATGAAACTTTTCTAGCCAAGTATGTTCTCATCCCTTTTTGGTACATGAATATTATTTTTACAAGACATATGATATTGCCTACTCCATTTTTCTATGTGATTGATTAATAATATCTATAAGTAGATACACCACACATTTAGGCACTAGTTTTTGTTTAGCTACCATGCATTGGGGTTTTATTTCCCAAGCCACATGTGATAAATTTAGACATTGGCTTTTTATTCATCTTTCCAGTCACTAATAGTTTATTCATCTTGCTATATCATATTTATTTAGATGTGAGATATTAGTTGTCTTGCCCTTGGTTTGGAATTTAATAGTTCCAACACTACTTTCTTTATTATGCTAGTTTTTTCTATAATAAACATGAGATTTTTAATTTGGTTGTGTTTTGGAACTATTTTAAAGGAAGGATTTGATTGCATTTATCGTTGTATTTAAATGACTTACCTTTTAGAATCATTATTGTTTTGACATCCTTATAAATGATTTCATATCTTACAATGATTGGGAGTACTGATAAGATGATTATTGGACTTTTCCTTACAATTTTCAGGTTTCATATTAAATGCACATATAACATTTAGCTATTATTTTCTACCTCTCTTATCTTGTGGGGTTTCATCCCCCCTACAGAATAAGGGATTTTTAAGAATGGCCAATTTCACCTAGGCATGGACATGTGTAGTTTATGTCCTCTAGGAGATAATGTCGAAATCATTGGATTACCCTCTTCATATAGGAATGGTACTATTCTTCTTCCTCAAGTATTCACCCATGTGTTGTCAAGTGTTTTTATAAAATTATAATAGTCAATTTTTTATAATGTTTCCATATTTTGGTATTGTTCACGTACTTGTTAAATATATTGGATAATATTCCCATGCACATATTTATGGTGGTTTCGCCATTGAGATTATTACTTCTATTTAATTGACTATGGAATGAATTGCATTATTGGTTCTCACTCCATACATTTCTAGTATCAAAGTCATGGAAGTTGTTTAAATATGATCATCTCAATATTATTTTCCACAAGTCCGTTGTAGTGACCTTGTCCTATATCAGAACTCTATATGAAAAGTTTACCCTAGAATTTACCTACGGTGACTATGTGAGTACGGATGAAAAATACTAAATCATATGAGGTACCCATATGGAGTAGTTAACCTTAATGTTGTGGGACTTATATGCTCATGTTGTTGGGTTTTAGGGGAGGCAGAGAAGGCAGTGGAAACAAAAAAATTTCCCCAAACCCATCACGAGGAAACGCGTCAACGTCTATATATTAGGAAATGATGGTTTGTGGAATCATACCTTGTCCCGAGGCTTGCTCGGCGAAAATACCTCACGCAATACGTGGTCTTCAACTCCGGTCTTAGACGGCGTCTGTGTAGCTCCTGGTCGCACCGGGACTGACGACTCCTCCTCCTACTGGACTGTCGGATCACAGTTGTCCTCCTGAGCGGCAAATTCCTCCCGCCTCTATAGTAGTCCACACGGACCACCTGGAACTCCACACTCCTTGTCCCACAAGGAAGTTGAAGGAGTCGCACCCTCCTATTGACGTACTGGTCGCCAACACGCTCTCCTACCTCCAGTTGCAACTGTAGTTGTCCTTCCCTTGCTGCACCTCCCTTTTGCGGGAAGCACTTGCTCAGGCTCTCTCTCGGTTACCAAAACCAGAGAGAACGAAAACTTTGCAGAGCAACTGGTTGCATTGAGTTGTACTTTGAGAAGCCCCCAATACCCCTATATATAGGTGGGTCATGGGATAGGGTTCTCCATCCCGGGCAATGTGGGACTAAAAGCAGGAGTAGAAGGATTCAAGATTTTCCACAAAAGCAACCAACTCGCAACCTGAACCGATCGGTTCACAAGTGAACCGGACAGTTGGGGACTTGAACCGGTCAGTTGGAACACCAACCGATCGGTTGGGACCCATGAGCTGATCGGTTCACTTCTGAACTGGTCGGTTCGTTGTGCTGATCAGTTCCCGATTGACTTTCCTTCTTTTGTTTCTAATTGGTATTGAATACCAATCCTTATTCCAATCAAATTGGGCAAGTGAAACGCAAGGAAAATTCTCACCGACCTAACTTTCCAAACTTGCTCGGTTGCACCAGTTGAACCGATTGGTTCAACACTTGAACCGCTCATTTCACTCTGTACATGAGCCGATCGGTTCAACACTTGAGCTGACTGGTTCAGCAACCTCAGCCGACCTGTTCAACACTTGAACCGATCGGTTGGGAGTACAGGTTGTGCACAATCAGTCAAATGTGATTTCAATCAATCCGATACTCCAATCAACATGTTCAACACCTTGAACAGTATGATATTGAGCTATCAATCAATTGAGTGTTTAATTGAACTACTAAACTCCTTTTGTAATCAATCTAAATGTTGCTTGTGGACAAAACTCCTCTTCCAGGTTAAATCCTATGTGTGTGACCTTGCAGGTCCATTTCACATTGGCAGTGAAAGTCCATAACACTTATGACTTCACAAGCAAAGAGCGGTGCCTAGTCACACATCAGTGCTACCCAAGTGAAAGTAGAAAGTTGGAGAACAACTTTCAATCCTACAATTTGTGAATGGTGTTACAGCGAATGTATAATTCCTTTGTCACTGATATCCCGAATGAACTCGAGGCATGGAACAGTCATCCTGTCAAAGTTCATTCACTTTCTTGATCTCAGAGTAGATTGAACGAGATATGTATGACATCAATATCACATACTGATTCACATATTCGTGCGCATGCCTATCTCAATCCTACTCATCAAGTGGCCTTGGATATCAAACTCCCTCAGGAGGTACAAATCCCATATCTACCACTCACCCCTCAAAAGCCCCATGTGTCAAAGCCACCCAATCATCACCTTTATAACAACCCATGTTTCTGGACTGCATTTGATGATGTCAAAGTGTGCCCAACGACATGTGTTGAGTGCAGTGATTTCAGGTCTAAGAATCACACTCACCACCATCACTGTGAGTACTGACTGTGACTACCATGTCATGGTTCCATGGGTCAAACTCACAGTGGGTCTGTCCGGTACCTAGTTCTCTAACAAGTACCTATGTGTTTGGTTTGATATCTCTATATCATGACTAATGAGATTCTGCTATCAACCAACACCACAATCTAGTTTTGTGTGTCATTGTTGTCTATCTTCCTTCCACAATGACATCCGACTAGGGACATAACAAGAATGTACAAACTCTTAGCATATGTATGATCTCATCGTTCAGGTCATGAACCTAAAGGCATACATCATTGAGTATTGTCATTCTCTAGACATTCAATCTGTTCTATCACTATCTCATATGACTGAACCAGAAAGAATTGGAAGCTTGCCTTTGATGTTTATCAAATCAATCTTAATGTATCCCACCAATCATCCCATGATTGGCTCCTCAGGGCATACATACCAACAGACTCCCACTTGCACTGTGAGCCAATCACCCTTGAATCATATTCATAGTGATCTTCAAACATGTCCCACATGTTACTGTGCTCTAGTGCCAACATAGTGAGTAATGGCAACACCTTGCCAAAGTCAGTATAAATTGCATGTATCTCATCTCTTCGTTGTACGTCACACGTATGAGATGGATTTGTCGTAATATGCGATCTAGTATTCCTTTACTAACATTTAGCCACATTGCATGATCAAGGATTCCAGACTTGTCATCAATGATCGGAATATCTATAAGTTCATCTCATGAACTTCCAGATCCATATAGTATCCACTGCAGTTCTCTAACGCATAGATACTCGGCATTTGCTTTTCAATGATTTTATTGGAACACTTCCAATTATCAACAAACTTTCACTTTTATACATCCTATGTATATTTTGCGATTAATTTTCTGTCCTTTCGGAAGTTCGCATCAATGTAACTCTTTACATCGAACTCTTCCTTATCTCCATAGAACTAGTACTTCTCAAGTTCTTATCAAGTTCTCATGGTATTCCAGTAACCCTTACTGGAAGCAGACATACATCCACTCGTCATGTCCCACATACGAGTTATCAGGATGAGCACATCATATTGTCATGTCCTACATACAAGATGATGAATGTATTTTATTCTTCCCATGTATATACATGCAAGATAATGGGATAATTACATACATCATAGATCCATATCTATTCTTAGTGTTCCCATTCTTCATAAGAATTGGATACTTGTCCTTGGGATACTAACTCCATGTAGCATGGACAAGTTTTCTCCCACTGAATTTGTGCATACTGAACATTTCAGTACAAATTACCAATGTATGCTTTCTCTTTTCAGGTTAAGAGGTTTTCGAGAACTATCTCTATAGATCTCTATTCCTATCACATAGGAAACATCTCTATCTTCCTTAAAGATAATTTCCACTTTTGGATTTCCATTCTAGAACATTTCCATTTCACATCAACATGTGGAATGTGAACATGCTCCCACTAAATCACAGATCCCTTCTTTATCTTTGACATATCAGTCAAACTCTTTGACTATATCATCAAAGTAAAGATCCAATTCTGAGTTTCTTGTACTCAATCAATCACATTGATTAGTCCATTGTAACTTATAGACTTCATTTGCATTAGTGGATTCATAAACCTTATAGGTTGTGTCACGTACACATCCTTGTTTTATTCCTCATAGAAATGTGGTTTTAGTATCCATATGCCAAATGTCTTAGTCATTAAGTTGCAATCAACAAGCATCATCCTTCTCAAAATGTTATCCATGTGTCTTAACACTTAAGACTCATTTGCACTTATGGATTTCATCCAATGAGTGCTACCATCAAGGTCATACCTTATGGTTCACATGGAAATCATTTAGGATGTAATGATCATAAATCATAACTCAAAATTTGGTTCCTCATATTCATCTAGATAGTTGACTCATCACATGAACAACTCATCACATAGATAATTGAGGTGTATCTGTTAAGGATATAAGAACTCACAACCCTTGTGATTCTTAATTTCCTTTATTAGTGTGGGGTATTATTTTATTAAGAAGAATTCAGTTATTTGATAATCATTCTCTAACACCTTAGAGTATGATTCCTTCTTGATTTAGACATCACCATGCCTTAATCATGAGTTCACTATGATACATTATCATAATCACTCGTAAGGATCTCAAACATTTCGTTCAAGTGTTTCATTCATTGATCTCATCAAGAATTAACACTTTACCAAATTTGCACTTCATCTATGACAATCTTGAACACTTCAAGATATTCATATTGGTATTTCTCTAAACACCATTTGAAGTATTAGCATTTGTCCCAATAGGTATGTAAATACATCACATGTATTATACCTTATAGGATAATCATTCTCCCACTACCTTTAGTGAAGATTGATTAGTCATGTCCAAGATATTCATGTCTCTTACTGGTTCTCTAACCAAAAGAGTCTAGATTTATCCATCATATGGAAACTAGAAATGAATCCCTCATGATTGATGCTAATTAGATTGTTTGAGTTATCAATAACTTTAGGTATCATTTTATCTTATACATACCATGTATTACAAGATAAACAAGGCATTGCCACAAAGATCATATCTTTAAGATTGAAACATCAACTTTATTAATTGCCATCATTGTCATACAATATGCAAAAATAAAGTGTTTCTATCTATTGGCAATATATGAAATAGCAGTTCTCAACTCTATTTCGTGCCCTTTAGGCTGAAATGAACTGAACGATACTCCTATCTATGGCAGCAACACTTGCTCCAATGATGGGTACTTCTTTCTTGGTCCTTTCACAAAGGCCATCACTTCTTTGCGGATATTGCATATCATATATGACATATCCATATCTTGGTATCATATACCTCAGATAAAGAAGCGGTTCATTTCATGATACCTTAGGTGGAGATCTCCATCCCCTCCTTCATCTTCTTTTGTTCTTCCAGATATAGAGGGCAATCCCTCATACACCCTTTCCCCATGTGCCTTGAGGCTGAAGACGGCTTGGATTGCTGGCTAGCATCAGAACACTTCTTTGCTTTGCCCTTATCCTTGCCCTTAAGAATTACCTTTCTCTTTGATCACATCAAAGATTATGGTTTGTCTTTCTTCATCTTTGCCTTTACTATCCTCAACATGTCCAACAACTCTGTCAACGCTTGTCAAAGTTATTCATGTTGTAGCTTATCATGAATTGTATGATCCTCGCAACATTTGCAGTATCATACCAATAGCCAACTCTTGGCTCAGAGGGAATCCTTCTTAGTCAGGTTTTCCACATACCCAATCACATTGAGTGTGTGAATACCTTAGTGGATCTCCTTCTGTCATGACATACTAGGACAGTATCTTGGAGACATCATATGTCTCATGTTGTCTCTGCAACTCATAGTTCAGAGAACACAACATCAAGCACTCCTCATCAATGTTTTCCTAGGTATGCTTCCATAAGCATACTTTTTGTCATTGATGTGGTGGGATTGAGTTCATCTGGTCTTGGTATGACTAGGACTTAGAGCTTTCGCTCTTTGATTGAGAACACTTCTCATTATCCTAACCAATCGTGGAATTATTCCCATTTAATTTGTTGGTCTCAAAGACCGATCGCAAATAAAGTGATTTGATGATTAACCATTTATTTTAACAAAAGGAAATATATGAAATTTTAGTCCAAAACTCTTTTTGACTTGTTTGATTGATTTGAAAACTTGACGATAAAATTAGGCCTTTAATTAATTATCGCTCCCACTATTTTACTTCAAATTGATAGCCCTCACCATCAATTCGGAAGATTGCAGCGTACAACCTTCTAGTGGGCAAGATCCTGAAATCCTCTAAGTCATGGACCAGCTAGGGCTGTCACCCACAACATAGATCTCTCAGGTAGGCAACTTTTTCCAATTGCATCATATGCAACTCTTGATAAGATGTCATATGCAACTCCTTGCCATGATCATCTCCATGCCTCAAGGTGCTAGATCCTATCTAGGTCACCTTGTTAAGTCCGACCCAAAGCAAACACAATGAACATGTACCCTGCTAGGGCAGACCCACACATTCATCCTTCACGCTTCCACGAGATAGACGGTGCACCACGCTAGGGCGTGCCCACACTTGGTCGATCAAGCTTTTCACGTGTGTCTCATTTGAAAGGCATCTAAAACTTAATATTTTAATGAGAGATTTGCTTTTTATATACATATACATATCCAATCACCAAAATACATAGTACGTATCATATACATGCTATATCCCACAGAAAACATGCACAAACGATAAAAGCGATGATTATGGCCATCCTAATGTGATTCCTCGAGCCAAGAGGAATCACAGTCATCTAGGACTACATCACATGCAACCTGTACAAGATGAATTTTGTGCTTTGCCATCCGATTTGATCAACTCATCATATGAATGATCTGCTATCTCTGGCTGATTGTCTGGTTCCACCAGCCGATCAGTTGGCTCCTCCAACCGATCGGTTCACCTGGACGTCGTGCATCTCATCATGGCCGCCACCCGCTCGTCTTGCTCCTCGAACCAGCCATCAACCGATCGGTTCACTCCTTGAACCGATCGTCTGGAACGTCAACCGATCGGTTCATGCCTTGAACCGATTGTCTCAGTTGTCGTCTCGATGTCCTCCGGTCTTTGACATAACAGGAAATAAAATCTATCCTATTATTACATTGCTTTAAAAGGGAAACCCCGAGTTACATTTGGGGGGAGCAAAGGTAGGAAAGAATCTCTAATTATTTCAAGTTACATCAGGAATAAGAGAGGGAAGATCGGTGCGCAGACCGATATGAAAGCAGCCACAAACAACCACACACATATAGGGGTTTATAGGCCATAATCGTGCTACACATCCACCACAAAACTTGTTTAAGGGCGACGCGTATCGAGTGCATTAATAATACATATCATATATGTAATTGGGATTTGTGGATTTAGGATTGGATATGCATAAAGCCAATATTATTTACCCTTTTCTACATTTGTTACACTAGATGGACGGTCAAGATCCCCCCAACTTGGTTTCCATCTATGACAATAATCAACTATTAATCAAGAGATTTTCCAACTAATTTTATTGATCCTCTCTCCACCACTCTTCAAGCATTCTTCACAATTATTTTCCTTGCATATTTCCAAATAACTTGATTGTTGTGTTTATATCAATGCTCCTTTATTAGAATAAACCCTAAAATACCAATTTTTTTGACATTGGCCTTGAATATGAAACCCCCCCAATGCAAGGCCTATACATATATCATCCTCGATTATATAAAAATTAATGTTTGTCCATGAGAATACCTACTAAACCTAATGTAATCAATGAAAGCATGCATCCAATATTACTCAACAGAATAAAAGGAACAACCCCAATGTCAAACACCAAATTTTTTTTTAGCATGGGAATATGATCCAATGTATTCATCCAATAATTTCAAATCATCAAAATACAACATCTATATAAAATATTGACCATTACAACTATATAAAACTGCATGGTTGGCACTCGCATGGCTGAATACATGAGGCAGATGCTATTATACTATTCTTTAATGCTAAGGATAATCCAAACAATTGAATTTTATCTCTCAAGGAACATTAGCCACACATGTGCATCTCCTTCTCAATTTAGTCATCCTTCCAATTCCCTCTTTACCTAAGGGGTAAAATGCAAAACTCCTGCCCCAAGAAGAAACATGAAAAGATCAGCTAAAGAAATATGTGCATATAATAGGGAATTGGGATATAATAAAAAATGGACAAAAACTAACCTATCAAGTTTCAAATTCAAAGAGAGAGATGAAATAATTCAATTGAAGTAAAAAGAACAATGATGCTAAAGAGTAATTCATTGGATGAGTGTAAGAAATAAGTGTGAAGTTCTTGATTTTAAAACTATTCCACATTTATAATCAAATAAAATAATAAATATTGATGATTACAAAGAATAAAATAATATAAAAAACATGATCGAAACACATAAATTCAAAACCTAGGCCAGAAGAACTATAATCCTAACTTCCAAACAAATATATCATGGATAGAGGAGTAAGGCACCAATGTCTATAAGAAGGAATAAAACCTCAATACCTAAATTTATAACATGTGGTATGGGGAATAAATCCTAGTTCCTAGGAGGTCAATAAACCCCGATACCTAAAAATGTGGTGTATGTAGTTATAGATATGACTGGTGAAAATCACACATGCATAGAAGAGTAGAAAAGATTATAAGTTTAGTTGATTGAATATTCATGTACCAAGAAAGGGATGAGACCATCAATGCCATAATAATTGGAGTCAACGGACCCCAAAAACAAAGATCCAACAATTTTAGTGATTGATGATAAAGAGAGACAAACAAATAATGATCTTTGGATAAGATTTTCCAAAAGAGATACAAATGGGAATCAACTTAGAGTATTTTATCATTAAAAGGAAATTAGAGTTTTATGTTAATATATAGACCAAGATAGAGGAAATTAGATGATTAGATGATTTTTCAACCTAAATGAAATGAATGCAACAAACTTGATTCGCCATCATAAAAGTTTCCATGGTCACACCCTCATTGGATAATAGGTTCTTGATTCACCTATTAGAAATTAATGTAGATTTAGGGTTAATTCCTCATCGTACTTAAACCCTAGAATCATCTATTTCGTCTCATGTAAATTAGGGTGATAAAAATCACCATTATGAAGACAATTTTATTATGATCTCAGAGAATCTTTTATACAATTTTGGATATAGAAACAATATGTTATGATTTACCGAAGTCATATTAATTGAAAAAAAATTCAGCTAAACATTAATGGGTGGAAAGTCCTCACTGCCCCAACGTTACTCACTACAAACATAGGTTCATAATAGGAAAGATTGGTCAATACCAACCCAAAATCTTGCATGATCATGTAACAAATAAGAAGACCAAAATACTAATTTTCCCTCACACATGTGATAGAAGTTGAGTCAAAATGAGGGCAAAGATATTAAAGAACTACTATGATCTTTCTATCAATTGTAAAAAAATAACAAACACATTAACAAGTTGTTGTTGGTTTTCATGTGAGGGGATGTCATAGAACCTGAAGCACAAGAGGAAGTAATTAGTAAAACTTTTAAGACCTTCATAGACTCACAAAATCAAGAAAGATGAAAATTGGTGGAAAAATGATCAAAATAAAGCACTAGTTCAAAGGTAAGGGAGGGATTGGGTAAAGGAGGAGTCACCAAGAACTAATGGGCCCAAATAGGGGAAAAGTCTAAGGGAGAATATGCACACCAATCTGTGGTGTTTCCATGACATTTCAAGATCTAAGTCTCTAAGGAGACAATACTATGATGATCCCCCAATGTATAGAGCTAGGAAAAGGAACAATGTAAAAGAAACGGGAAGGAGGTTAGAATATTTTTATTGATTTTAGATGATGGGTATGTGACGTCCATTGAACTATCTCCTCCGAGATATGGAAAACGCCATCCAATTTCAAGGAAGTTAGTTAATCTTTAGTGGGAAGTGATGGGGTTTTTAAAGTTAAATTGGATGGCGGGAAATTAATGACTTAGGTGGTTGAGAGATGGCTTTTTTCCAGTGAGCGCCACAGGGGGGTCTCCCCACTTATTATGTTTATTTCAAGATTGAGATACTAAATAAGTGTAATAATTTCCTATGAATGTTTCAAATCGATGATATATGGTTTGGTTTGAGGACTTGAACATGATATAATATGTATATTTAGAGTATTCATTCTTGTTATGTCCCTAGTAAGTTGTTATTGTAGATATTACATGACTACAATAATATGTAAGACCGATATGTATATTAAATAATGACCATGTCTTTTTAGTCATGATATTGGATATCAATTCAGATACATAGGTACTTGTTAGAGAATTATTCTACTAGACAAACCAACTTTGATAAAAACACATGGAATCCATACTATTCAGATTCATATCTCAATGTGATAGTGGTTTCTATGATCCTTAGACCTGAAGTATCTACAATAATCAAATGCTTTTCTATGTACTTTAACACTACCCACAATGACTCTGAATAAGGGTTTCCATTCATGTAGTTATAGGGCATTATGATACTTGTGGATTATTGTGAGTGATGTAAATTGAATTAGTCCCTCAATTGGAGTGATAACCTAGCCACATGATACGTGTGAATATGAACTACATGGACATTTTTGTGTGAGTCAATATATAATATTGAGCTCACACAATCTTTATTATGCTCTATCTTAAGAAATATATAGTGAATGTTAATAGGATAAGAACTCCATTCTTTAGTTTTGATGTGGATATCTATGATAAAAGGATTATACAGTCGTATAACATTGGCCACTTTACCAATTGAAGTTGTTCCCCAACTTCTTCCTATTACATGGGTAGAAATGATGTGTTGCAAGGTACCAATAGATCTTATGAGGATTTGAACATCAATTTGAATGTAAAAAGGAATCTACAGGTCACAATCATAAGGATGCTCAAAGGAATTGATGCCCACAATCACTAATATGATTATGGTGGTTGTGAGTCATGTATAGGCTGACTTCTGCCTAATCGGGTGACTGGGACAAGCCAATCTCTGACCAATTTTCTTGGATTAGTTGTTTAGATTGAGTGTAGACTAGCTGACTCATCACGAATTGGGTAAGTATCCAACCCATAGACTAATCACCAATTGGGAAAATAGCCAACTAGCCGACTAGATAGTCTAGTTGGAAAACTAAGTGAAATCAGGTTTAAATAAGAGTTGGAAAGACTAGATTGATTTGGAATCAAATTGAGAAAATTCAAATATGAACATGACATATTGACTAAAGGTCCTAGAGACTAGCTCAGAGTCAGGCAATTCATTAATGAACCAACAAACTAGAAAGTTTATCTAATTTTTCCAGTTTGATTTTAATTGTGAGTTGCAATCATGAATGAGATTGGATTTTTGGAACATTAATTCCCATGACTCTCCTATATAAAGGTTTGTACATGAAATGGGTGAAACACACATTAGGAGACAATTTTTTTGAGTGTTCTACCTCTTGGAAACAAAACCCTCATTTGAAAATTTAGAGTCGAAATATAAGGAGAAGGAGAGTGAGTGGTGTCAGTATGTCAATGAATCTGATTTTTGATTCCATTTGATGACCTAGGTGGTGCACCAAGAGAACATTCATAAACATGGTCAATGTGAAGATTGAGGCCCTTGGGTAGAGGCTTGAGGACAAGCAACTTCTACAAGGAGAAAACAAGGTGTTTATCACAACCTAGATATATCTCTCATATATTATACTCTCCCTCTCACATAAAGTGTCTTTTGGAATCAATTTGATATCAATTCATAATAAGAACGTTTGAATACTCCAATTTTGTCAGCTACATGATTAATTTGATAATGGGTGACTTGAATTTGTGTTTTTGTTATAATTTCATGCTTTAACGAGTTATCCTCTTGCAACAAAAATTAAACCCACTCAATAACATCTTATTTTTATCTAATGTATTCCATGAGGTAGAGGATTGAATTATGAATATAATGGTGCAAGAATCTCCACAATTGGACCTTCACGGTCCAAGTTATGAGATTTCAAAGTTTCCCTTAATTTCACCTTGATTTAATTCACATATCCTCCTTTGGCTACTGACCAAGCAAACCACACTGAGCCCATGAGTGGACACACAGACCAACCTCCACAACACCCTTTCTAAAACTTAATGGATACATCTAATCTTCATTTTTGATTGATGATTAGAGATCCAAGGGCCACATACTCTTCTTCTCTGTCTGTACGATGCAGCAACACCAATGACATTGCACCACCCTGATCCCACCTACAACACCTCTATCTCACCCCATTGTATCAATTGAACACTCATTTATCCTCATTTCTTATTTCCCTTATTTTCCCTCTATTTCCCCCCTTGATCGTACCCTCTCACCAATTTCATTGTTAGTCATCTTCTACCTCCAGCCGTAGGGTGTTGCTACCATGGACCTTTGAGGAAAGCTTTGGCAAGCCACCAAGGGGATTCCTTTGGCTCATCCAATCTTTCTAATGAGTTTATGGAGGTGAACCAAAGCCATAGCACCACTTTTTGGGCTTTCCCATCCCTTTTTTCTCATACCTATGATAGGGTAGTCGAGTTAGTCATGGAGGATGGGATAGATGGAGCACAACCATCCAATCCAGGGACACATCAATGGATGGCATGGATGCAGCCACACCACCCCCCATCTTTAATGCTTTATGTTGAATGAAGGTCGGCCTCTAGCAGCATTTCATATGGACGAATGCTCCTCTCACTGCCCTTTCCTCATCTTCACTCAATCTATGATAATATCAAGGGTATGTCACTATTTTCTCTATAGTTTCAATGTAGAATTTGAAAAAATCATATCTTCCAAATCATATGGCGAAAATATATGAACCAACATACCAAATTCAGAAGCTTGATAAGATTTACATAATAGACATACCTGCTGACCCTAAAACTACCAAAAATATCCCAATATTTCAAACGATGTGATCTTTGCCTTCTTTTGACTATGTTTAATGTATGATTATCCTAAAGTTGGGATCTTTGACGTTCTATTATATCCTACACCTCAAGTCAGCAATGCTGATGAACTTTATTCTCTATAGAAGCCTTACTAACTCAATATGTACCTTTAATGACCCTAATTGCACTAATATGACTTATTTGGACCTTAATTGTACAATTTTACCTATTTATAACAATCTTTCCTCCTAAATGATGCCTTTTTTCAATCAACCTTAAAAAATAGTAACCTTGTTTTTCTCTATGACAATAGAATTATCCCTAAATCCCTTTTCTCTATGTTGGTTCTATATGGCTCTAAATTCATGCATGTTCTCCTATTATCTGATTGTTTGGTTGTACCTTGAAACAATGATATGTTTGACATAAATTATGCATCCAAGTCTTTTAGAACCTTTCAATCTGTAATCTTGTGACATTTGTGACTCTAATTCATGTTAGCATCTCCCTTTCTCTATGGTGGTGTTTGTAATCCTAGTTTACCTAATACGACCTACTATGACTTGAATTGTGGTTCTTATGCCTTCATGTTTATGGGGACCCTTATCTCTTTTCCTCTCAAATAAAATCAAGAATTAACCCTTGTGATATCTTAGATGTGGATGTCCCACCTTAGTCTCATTTTGAACCTTAATTCTAAAAATGGCTCCCGCTCCCGCTCCCGCTAGGGCGACTCAGGAGGCGATTCATGTGGCGGAGACGGCGGCGCCAGATCTGGATGGCAATCTAGCCGGCAAGTCAACTCGGATCAATGCGGATAGACCAAGGGATCCAGGCAAGAGTGCTACAAGTGAAGGAGGAATTCCTGATCATGCTCTCGTACGGAACCAAGTGACTGCTGTGACGGCGAAAGGTAGCAGTGGAGTTCCAGTTGACAAATCTACTCAGATTAATGCTGGAAAACATAGAGATCCAGGAAAAAGCGAAGTCAGAGAAGGTGTCTCTTCGGTCCGTGTAACTGCTGAGCCAAGATCCTGGGCGGATATCATTTCAAATAAGAAAGGAGGATCGAGCGGGGAGCAACTTACGAAGAAGAATATCCAGCTATCTGAAGGAAAACTTCTGTATCCCAGTTCTATCGCTGAGAGGAACCTAAGCAGATGGGGAAAAATGGCGGCAGGCTACATTGTTGGTATGAATCCTCACTGGTCGTCGTTGGTTAAATACCTTACATACATCTGGAATGTTAAAGGTTCTCTGGAGATAAGATCAAGAGGAAAGGGCTATTTCATCCTTCTATTCTCTAATGAGGAAGATCTACAGACAGTTGTAGATGGAGGCCCATGGTTCATTGCAGGTAGGCCTATGCTGATTAAGAAGTGGGAACAAGGTGAACCAATGGAGAAACTCAAGCTGACTGAACTACCGATCTGGGTGAAGATTCATGATCTCCCTCTCGAACTTTGGGATGATGAGATGTTCGCCGATATCGGTTCTTTTCTGGGCAAGCCTCTGCGAGTGGACAAGCTGACTGCTGAATTTACAAGGCTTGAATTCGTAAGAATGCAGGTCTTAATCCCAGTGGATTTCTCATTTCCGAAGGAGCTGGAAATTCAAAGTGATGATGGCCAACTTGACAAGATCTTATTTGATTATGAGTGGGCACCAGTGAAATGTTCTAGTTGTCATACTTATGGACACGAATCTGGTCTCTGCCTTTCAAAGAATACCACAATTCCTCGCCCTACTGTGAACAAGATGCTGGAAAAGCGTGTATGGATTCCTAAATCCAAATCAGTTGATATTGTGGATGAAGAACAGGAGGTTTTTAGTGATGTTGTTGAAGTCATCAGTAGAAACTCTTACTCTCTACAAGATGGGCAGTCCGTTGATTTCTTGGAAGAGGCAGATAAGTTAGTTACTACTGTTGCTGTCATTCCTGCTGATAAGCTGAAGGCCCGATCACCAGTTATCCAGAAAACCCCTTCACCTTCTCCGCAATGGGAAGTGCATAAAAGAAAATCAAAGTCTCCACCCAGGGTTATCTCCAAACCATTGTCAGTAGTAAAAAATATACATCTTACTCCTAATAAGTTCTCGCTGCTTGCAAATTTCAGGGAGGATTCTGTTTCTATTTCTGAGAGTGATGGTGGAGCTTCACAGGTTGTGGATGAAGTTGGAGTTGAATCAGTTCTCCTTTTTCCTAATGACTAGTAACCCTTTTTCTATTATTTCCTAGAACGTGAAAGGTATGCTTACTAAGCTTCCACGTATCCGGCAAATGATGGACAATAATAAGGCAGATATCTACATCCTTTTCGAAACTAGGCTGCAAGATAGTGATATTACTAGTTCTGTGGACTATATCTGGAATGGTGCTTCCTTCTTGTCTAACTCGGAGTTCTATACTTATACTCGCATCCTCATTCTCTGGAATAACCGGAATCTGAACATTCAAAAGCTTTGGGCAAATGAGCAAGTCGTGCATTGTAGTGCTGTTTTTGAGGATCAGCCTTTTCTCTTCTCTGCGGTATATGGTGCTAATGCTGATTCTAATCGATCCATTCTTTGGGATGGTCTTCTTTACATCAATTCTACTGTCAACCTCCCTTGGTGTGTCCTTGGCGACTTTAATGATGTTAGGTTGAATTCTGAAAGAATGGGTAAGCATAACCCTTCTGCTAGAAGTATTAAAGATTTTAACAATGTTATTTTTGAGACTGGGCTCCTAGAAATTGTCACTAAAGGGATTTTCTTCACCTGGGACAGTCGTAGCAAAAAAGGTGATAGTACTTTTTCTAAAATCGATAGAATCTTTTCTAATTCTAAGCTCCTTGATTCTTTCCCCAATGCTTGGGGTGAAGTCATCAATTCATTTGTGAGTGATCATAGGCCTGTGTCTCTCCACCTTTCCTGTGCTAAAAGGAAGAAGACCCCCTTCCATTTTATTAACAATTGGATTAATGAAGAGGGGTTCACTGAGTTTGTTAAAGATAGCTGGAATAGAAATACATATTCTGGTGCTCCTATGTATCGGCTTTACAGGAAGTTGAATGATCTTAGAGGGGACCTCATGCTTGGAACGGCAAAAACGTAAAGAACTATCTATCTAAAGCTAGTGCTCTTGAAGCTGAAGTTTACAATCTGTAGAATAAGGTTGATCATAACCCAAACGATATTGACCTTCAGTTGAACCTTATTGATGTCAGGAATAAGGCCATCAAAGATAAAGAAGAAGAAGAAAGCTTTCTCAAATAGAAGTCTAGAATTCAGTGGTTAAAAGCTGGTGATCGTAACTCAGCCTTTTTCTACGCTTCTCTCAAAACCAGGAGAATCTGTAATGGTATTAATTCTCTTCTCATTAACGATTCTATCTCCTATGACATGGATGATATCAGCAACTCTATCACTAACCATTTCAGCTCTATTTTCAACTCTGCTAGTAAAGATTGGGTTCAATGGGACCCTAAATGGACCCTTCCTCAATTGTCCACTGAAAATGTTCACTTGCTTAAGAAATGGGTTACGAAGGAGGAAATTGATTATGTTGTGAAGAACCTTAATGATGAAAAGGCCCCGGGGCCATATGGGTTTAATTATGTGTTTCTTAAGATGTGTTGGAACATTGTCGGCCCTGACATTACTTCTGTAGTGCTTAACTTTTTTGATAATGGAAAGTTACTTAAGGAATGCAATCACACCTTTATTACATTGATTCCAAAGATTCCTAATGCTGTTAATATCAAGGATTTTTGCCCCATCTCTTTATGCAATCTTGTCTATAAAATTATTTCGAAGGTTATGGCAAATAGATTGAAGAATGTTATGGGTGATCTCATTGACTTAAATCAAATGGATTTCATTCATGGCAGATCCATTGGGGATGCGATCCTTTTGGCTAATGAGATGCTCAGTACTTTCCCTAATCTACATGGTCCTAATCTCATGTGTAATAAAGCTAATTTGTTTAAAGCTTTTGATATTGTCCGCAGGGACTACATCCTTTTTATCATGATGAAGATGTGTTTTCCTCATTGTTGGTTAGCTTGGATTGAAGAATGTTTCAGTTCGGCCTCTTTCCAAGTTGTTATTAATGGAACTCCTTCTTCTCCCTTTTATGCTTCTAATGGGGTTAGGCAGGGTGACCCCCTATCCCCCCTTCTTTTTGTTTTTGCTATGCAAGGGTTCACCTCTATCATCAAAGCTGTTGTCTCTGACAATCTTATTGAGCAATATTCTGTCTCTCCTATGGTTGGAGTTTCTCATATCATTTTCGTTGATGACTTGCTTCTCTTCACCAAAGCTAATGCGAAGAATGCTCGTGCTATCAATCTCATTCTTAACAGATTTGGAGCTATCTCTGGTCTTAAGCTTAATAATGAGAAGAGTTGTTTATTTCTTAGTAAATCTTGTAAGGAGGTTGACCTGGATAAAGTTATGAATATTTCACAGTGTGAGCTTCCTGTTCGATATTTGGGTCTTCCACTTTTTACAGGTAGGCTCACAAGGAAAATGTGCTCCCCTATTCTGGATAAGTTGAGAAACAAGATGGATGCTTGGAAATGCAGACTTCTTTCTTTTGCAGGAAGAGTGGAACTTGTTATCTCCACTCTCTCATCTTATCACATTTTTTGGTCTTCGGCTTTCCCTCTTCCTAAATCTGTCATTGATGATATGGAAAAAATGATGAGGAATTTTATTTGGAACGATTCCAATGATAAAAGGCACATCCACACTATCTCTTGGAGTATGATTTGCAGACCTAAATGTGAGGGTGGTTTGGGTACTCATTCCATCAAAGATTGGTGCAATGATGGTCTCCTCAAAAATCTTTGGGATATTGCGAATGACAAAAATTATCTCTGGGTCAGGTGGCTTCATGGCAAGTAGCTAAAGTACGACTTTGTTTAGTCTGTCAAGGAAGGTTCCAACTCTTCCTGGTTATGGAGGAAGCTTCTTAGTAAAAGGGAAATTCTTCTCAAGCATATTTCATTTATTCCTGGAGATGGTTCTGTCTTTCTTCTTTGGAGAGACCCTTGGCTGCCTCAGGGTCGTAAGCTCTTTGATCTTGTTGATAATCAACTAATGTTCAGGCTTGTTAAAGGCATCAAATGTAAGCTCAATGTTTGCATCAAAGATGGTGACTGGTTCATACCTAATTTCAGAGGTTCGAACACCCTTCGTTCTATTTTTCTTGCTTCTAAGAAACCTACAGGGAACAAGGATA
Source organism: Alisma plantago-aquatica (assembly GCA_963693085.1). Classification (NCBI taxonomy): domain Eukaryota; kingdom Viridiplantae; phylum Streptophyta; class Magnoliopsida; order Alismatales; family Alismataceae; genus Alisma; species Alisma plantago-aquatica. The sequence goes on along the minus strand of OY856410.1, from coordinate 994,817,522 downwards.
TGATCTGTTTTAAAGGAAAGTCTTTCCAACTCAAAAATGGCTGGGAGATCAGCAGGAATGTCTACCAAACCACTGATTGCGGGAGTTGGATCTGGTCCGGGAATATACCCAGGAGCTGTTCTGTTATTTGGTGGAAATGTTTTTTGGGTAGACTTCCCACTCTTGATATTCTGCAGAAATTTGGTTTCCAGCTAGCTTCTCGCTGCTCTTTCTGTGAATGCAATGAAGAAAGTATTGTTCATCTTTTCTTTGAATGTGATCTGGCCAAATTTATTTGGGGGAAGTTTCGTCTGCAGTTCTCTGTTTCTTCATCCTCATTGAATGATCTTCTCAAGCTCAGACATCCTAGCAAACAAGCTGCGGGTCTCCTTTTCCATCATCTTTGGAGAGAAAGAAATACTAGGATCTTCCATGGTTTTAAGACAGAGCCGATGAAGATTTGGAAATCAATTTTGACTGATTCTAGAAAACTTGAATGTATAGATAGGCTGTATAGTTTTCCTCTTTCTTACTTTCTTTCTTTCCCTTGTATCCTTGTTACACTCTGTAGCAAGGCTAAAAACTTTTGGTTTTGTGAATAGAAGAGGCACACATGGGTTCACCAAAAAGAAATGTTGATATCTAATGTTTGTTGTTTGATGCTTATAAACTAGGGGACATCCACCTATATTTTAAAAAACTCCTTATGACTTTACTTTCTTGATCTAAACCATACATTATGTTTGGACCTCATGACTTTATGGATCATGATCTTCTATGCCCTATTGTGTCTTTTGGCCCTAAAATCTACATATTTGACATAAGTCTTGTAATAATCATAGAAGATAGATGAAACTTCGAAATAACATGAAACTTTAAACACAAGTTTTTGACGACCTCTAAATCAGTAAAATATCATCAGAAACTAATAACCAACCTTGAACCTAATTCAGCCAAAAACCCAAACATGGATCTAGTTAGGATGAATGATGATAATTTAGTAAATGTAAGTAATTTTATTTTTAATTTGGTTTGGTGTGTGGTCTAGGTGGTCAAAGATAGGTTATTAATCTATGAATCGGGTACAAGATGTAATAATCATGTGATTATGGAAATCATTCTTGAACTATAATACATATGTATGAGTGTTTACTTCTAAAATATTGTCATGTAGTGTTATACATTGTTTCTTTGTCTCGTTGTTTCTATAAACTTGAAAACACACACACACACAGACATATATATATATATATATATATATATATAGAAATCCATTATAAAAAATTGAAATAGAGTTTTTACTTAGTGTTTGGTTCCCTTGAAAATGTTGAACCCTAGATTTCCTATGAAAAAATCTAACCTCAGAGAAAGTGACAATTGAATATATGATGTTTTCTAATAGGTGAGGGAAATTCCCAGGACCCTAAAATGATGGAAATGATGTGTGATCTCCATAAGATGAGCCTCATTCTCAGTTTAGTGGTTGTATGTAAAGGGATCTAAGGGTTGCCTTTATTTTTGATGGTTTGGTAGAAATTTGTTTTGGGTTGATAGTTGTGGTTAGCATACCTTGTTGGATTTAGATAGATCTTAGATTGAGTGGCTTCATCTTGTAGAACTTTCTTTAGATACAAGTAAGATAATTACAAAACCTTGATGTTGATGATAATATTGTTCCTAAAATGATGCTTGGTACATGAAATTATCTCACACAAGACAAAACTTTATACATGTATGATAAGTCACTCTCATAAGCTAGACCTAATATGAAATTGTGTTTTGCATAAAAATGTAGATTTAAAATCATGAACCGTATATGATGGTGAGTCGAGATCCTACATCACATAATGATGATGTATAACATATTTAATCACTGATGGAGCTTCCACTTGCGTGGAGTTGTGTGCACCACTAAAAATCCTAAAGATAGTAAGTCTGTAGGTTTAGCCTTGCGTATACTAGATTAAAAACTTCACCCATGTATGCTAAGATATGTGACAGTCTTATCGTAATATAGTTAAGGGTCAAATCCATAGGAAAACGGTCTTGTTGAGATCAACAAGATGGAAAATGTTAGAATTTCACTTAACTCCTTAACAGTTGGTATTTAGATCAAAGAGTTGGTTTGGTTGTTTAAACTAAGTGCAGGTAAAGTAAAAGAAAGAAAGTAAATTTGAGGTTGTAAACAAAGTTAGGAAACCACTAGGATGTGATCGAATTTCACCACCACTACTCATGGATCAAAACATACATCAAAATAACTTGGCTTGCAAAGAAAAGCATCTAAACAATTAGTATCTTTGTAGGCTTAGCCTCCTTTTGGATAACTAACTATGAGAAATGTGGAAGTGTTGCAATGCTAGCCATCCCCAGATGAATGGTCACTTACTTTGCATCACTCCCCTCACAAAGTGTGTTCCTTGACCCGTCAAGGTTGCACTTTCATACGTCAATTGATTCCATTTCATAGTATGAAAGTGCAACAATGGAGGTGAGTTTACTCCACTTCTTGAGAAATGCTCCTAGATACTGAATCCAAACGTATGGTGACTACATACAATCTGAAACCAACAAACATTTGATATTCAAATCCAGAAGTACAAACATAGACAATTTACACTAAAAGATAATAGATAACACAAGTTGGTGATCAAGCAACTAGCATTCATTAAACGATTGATGTTGAACTTGAAAGATTGTGTTTTGTTATTACAAACTCAAGAATTACAATGCATGAAATGAAAACATGGGTAGCGGGGCTACTCCCCACACCCTAGTGTATAAGACTACTCGCTCATGGCAAGAACAAAGAAGGGGGCGAGAAGAGAGAGAGAGAGTGTGTGTCATCTCCATGAAGGAGGGAGGAAGGTCAACCCCTTAGAGAGAGAGAGAGAGCAACGATCTTCACACTTCGTAGCTTGCTTGATGATGAATCCTCCTCTTCCCACCTTCTTTGTCGATGAGAGAGAGAGTAGCTTGGAGATGGAGTATGGATCTCAGACCGACAGCCTCAGGGAAGTGGATGAAGGATGGAATGGCTCTAGAGTAATAGAGGCAGCATTTGGACGTCTGAAACTTCATTATTTGTGAGGACCCTTTGGGTCTTATTTATAGGCTTTGAGTGGAACTCAAATGGTTTGAGAGATTTGAGCCCAAACATTCGTGAAGACCGTTTGAACTCTCTCTCAGTTTGGAGACTATTTGGACTCTCTCTCGGTTTGGAGATCATTTGGACTCTCTCGGTTTGGAAACCATTTGAGTCCTCATGGTTTGGAACCATTTGCCTTTATTCGGTCTTGGGACCGTTTGACTTTACACGGTCTTGGGACCGTTTGGTGTCCATTCGGTCTTGGGACTGTTTGAAGTCCATTCGGTCTTGGGACCATTTGGAGTCCATTCTGTCTTGGGACTGTTTGGTGTCCATTCGGTCTTGGGAACATTTGGTGCCCATTCGATCTTTGGACCGTTTGGTTCCCATTCGGTCTTGGGACCATTTTATGTCCATTCTGTCTTGGGACCGTTTGGTGTCCATTCGGTCTCGGGACCATTTGGAGCTTTTGTAATTTTTTTGTGCTTTTCTATAAGAAATAAAAGGGAAAAAGTTAGTCTGATTGTGTATTTACAATAAGAGGAAAGTTAAAGATTCTTTCTAATTTATCTAAGAAGGAGTATGGAAAATTGAGGAAAACTAGTAAGATAACATCGCACAATGGGAGGTTGTCACCCCCCCCCCCAACTTAGAGTCTAGCTTTTCCTCAAGCTAGATAGAGCTAAGGCATGTAGTGGTGAGGCAATTTTATTTAGTGAAGATTACCATGCTTTTTCTTCAATTCTGAACCAGAGATCTCTTAGAGTTTTATCGGGCTTCTGCTCGCACTAACTCTTTCAGGTATTGGGAGTAGCGTGGATCTCATGTTTCTTTCGTATCGCGTAGCTCAAATTGTGACCACCTTTTCCTCGATCGCATTTTGTGCATGTTTTCAACTCTAATCAGTTTTATACTTCTTTGAAAAACCTACTAGAAACTAGGATAGACATGAGGGTTGGCTAAAGGATGATGTGTAACTCCCCCCTTTTAGTGGGGGAGTGTAAAATCCCAGGATTTGAGGCCTTGGATAACATGATCTTAAAAGGAATGATTGGACTACCCATATCACCAAGGTGCACCTCCTTTTCCGGGAGCCCATCACTAAAAACTCCATAGTTAAGCGTGCTCAACTTGGAGTAGTACTAGGATGGGTGACCAGTCGGGAAGTTGACCCCGGCTTGCACGTGCATAATGACAAAGCATGCAGTTAAGGCTAGTCGTGATCTGTGGGGCCAGTCGTCATTCCTAAAACTCTACTAGAGTCTTGGGCAGTGGCCCGGGCATTACAAATGGTATCAGAGCCATAACCCCTCCAGTAGGTGGGGCCCACATGGGCATGTGACATGCCAGTCTTGAGTCGTGCAGTCCAGGCAAGTTGGAAAGGGCTATCCGTAGAGACGAGATGGAGCCGCCCTTGCGCTGGTAGCCGTGGACGGGAGTGGGGTGTCCATGGGCCATTGTGGATCTGCACTGAAATGGGGTCAGATTATGAGGCCATATAGTTGAGCCTTGACGAGGACGTCAAGAGTCTAAGTGGGGGAGATTGTAAAATCCCAGGATTTGAAGCCTTGGATAACATGATCTTAAAGGAATGATTGGAGTACCCATATCACCAAGGTGCACCTCCTTTTCCGGGAGCCCATCACTAAAGAACTCCATAGTTAAGCGTGCTCATCTTGGAGTAGTACTAGGATGGGTGACCAGTCGGGAAGTTGACCCTGGCTTGCACGTGCATGAGGACAAAGCACGCAGTTAAGGCTAGTGGTGGTCTGTGGGGCCAGTCGTCATTCCAGTAGGTGGGGCCCACATGGGCATGTGACATGCCAGTCTTGAGTCATGCGGTCCAGGCAAGTTGGAAAGGGCTATCCGTAGAGACGAGATGGAGCCACCCTTGCGCTGGTAGCCGTGGACGGGAGTTGGGTGTCCATGGGCCATTGTGGATCTGCATTGAAATGGGGTCAGATTATGAGGTTGTAACATACTGAATCTCAGGGTCTTCCCTGCAATTTACCCATTCTTGAGCTTTTCTTTGACTTTTAGTCCATTTGGACCTTTTCCATAAATTTCACATCCTTCTGGATCATTTTTGTACACCTTGTGCAATTTGAGCACAATTTGATGTTGAAATCACTATTTACCCTCTTTTATGTAAATTGAGGGGTGTTTGCACAAATAACCCACATTAGGGGATAAGTTAGGGTTAATTATGTAATTTGGTCTTTAATGAGATTATATAGTAGATTATATTTAGTTGGAGCTTTTTGGATAAATATGTTATTAATAATATGTATTTGAGTTCATATATGTGTATATTAACCTTTATTGTTTCTCTCTCCTCAAAATATGATTTTAGTCCACATTAATATGTTATTTTGTTGAGTAATGAGTATTTGTACCCTAATGCGTTTTATATGTCGAATTTACTCACATGTTTCTCATTAAATAGCCTATTCATATAATTCCTTGATTTTAATATATTATTATACTCCTTTATGGGCTATATATTTATTAATGGCCATATTATGCATTAAACGAGAATCTAATTATATAGCATTGTAGTTTTCGTCATTATAAGCCTATGGTTCAAATTTGGTGTTGTTTGGAGTTGATTTGATCCCTCAAATGGATCTTATTAGCTTTTAATATAGTGTAGTGCATTAATCGATTCATTTATTCGATTTAAACGTTATGGTTCCGTTATTTTTGGCTGTCACGTGCCCCCTCCACCTGTGAGCCATCCGACGGCCCGGTTTAGATCTCCTCTTTGATCGGACGATGCGGAGCTCGTCCCTTACCTCCCGCTCTCACGCGATCTACCACCGTTTCACAGTAGCCACCTTCCCCAAACCTGTTCTCTCTCCCTCCTCCACCGTTTCGCGCGATTCCTCGTCCGTTGGCTTCGTCTTGACGATCCGGTTCGAGTGAACCCTAGATCACCGCCTACCTCTCACTAGTCACGAAACGCCCAATTGGGCAGTGAGGGCTTCTCTCCACCCTCGAGTTACAGTCGGCGCCTTGAGCTCCCTCCCACCTATATAAGGTGCCGGCTAGCACCCTCGGGCCTCCACTTTTCCTCCTCCTTATCTAATTTCACCTGACCATGCTCGAGCCACCCTGACCTACTCTGTTTTTCTTTCCCGGCGACCTCGGCTGAGGGTCAGCACCTCCGACCACCTCGGGCCAAATTGATGCGCCGGTAAGCATCGCCGACACCCGCCCTTCCTCTCTCCACTCTCCTTTTGTCCTGGGATAGCCCCAAACTCCGGGCCCTATAGGCAGCCGAAAGCTCTCCGCCGGCGCCATGTCTTTTTGCGTTCTGATGCACTTCCGACCTCACTGCCACCGCCGTTCGATCCGCCCTGAGCTCGCCTTCGATTCCCGGCCCTTGGTCTCGCGTTTTTCCGCTCCTAGCTACGGCTTTGATCCCCGCGATATTTCCCCTGTTTCCGGCCAGGTTGGCCCTTGTTCTTCTGCTCCAGAGCACGCGAGTGCGTGGGCAGGGGATCCTCGTGTTCGGCTGGGCTTAGGGAACTCGTTCCCAGGTTCAGTTCTCGGTCGCATGCCCTGATGGCGAGTTGCGCTATGGAGGCGAGCTCCTGGCTGCGCTGCTCGCGCCCTGACCATGGCTGGAAGAAGCCAGGTCGTGGAATGACCACTAGGGTCATCCACAGGCAATGTAGCGTTTTGCAATCACAGGGGCAATCTCGTCTTTTCCCCCATGAGTTTCTGTTATCGCTTGCAAAACAATCGATGGTTCAAAATGACTCTTCTGCCCTCGTCATTTGATTGGTTTGATTTAACGAGCAAGGATATTTTGGTCCTTTACTCTGTTATTTACATCGAATCCTATTTTGATTTAAATACATGTCACACTATGGTTTTACTAATTCCTGATTGGTCGATTTACTTAATTCATAGTAAATCGATCCTTTGTCAGAAAAATACGAATAAATAGTCGATGGAAAGGATTTTTAACGTAGAATCTGATTTTATGATTTTTGAGACCTGATTCTCAAGGGTTTCCGAAGTTTGCTTTGATTGGCATTTTAATATGTAAATGTTTTAAAATACATAATTAATTCATTTTAACTCTGTTTTGTATAATAAAATATGTTTTCTTAATCAGGAGATTATGAGTAATCGTTTGGACTTGGTTTTGAACTCTAAATCGTAGTTTTGTAAAATTAGGGTTTTTCTTATGATTTATGTCTTTATATATATTAATACATGTGTTATGTTTATAACTAGGATATATGGATGGTTTGCTATCTGTTTGGTGGATATGATGGTAATGTTTATATCTAAGGTATGTGAAAACCTATTTTTGTATGTGAGCCCTATTTTGTATGTGATGCCTATTTTTGGGTATGTGGATCCTATTTTAAATAGTGGAACTTAAATATGATGATAATGTGCAATACACCTACTCTCAGTTGGGATCTTATCCAACCCTACCTTAAAGTTTTGCTAACCTTGTTATCCTTCTATTTACATTTATTGGCTCTTTACTTAGTTTATGCCATTGTGGCTCAATCATTTGAATAATGTGAAACTTGCTATATGTTGCCTCCTTTACTTGGAAGTGCTTAATCTTGTAATTGCCTATGTGGCTCATTCCTTTTGAAATATTTGGAAGCATTGTATAATGTTGATGCTTGTTGACTCTTTTAATTCTTTGAGCTCTTAGATATGGTTGTGGCCTATGATGGCCTATTTGTTTATTTATTTAGGTTTTATTCCCAATGTTTGTTGCATCTTGTTATACTTTTCACTATGCTGCCAAGTGAATGTTTATGCATGATATAGTTATTGGCCAATTGACAATGTAGTGTACATGAGTACAAACCACCCACAGGGCACTGAGGTTTTAGTCCTCCTGCCGGGAACTGGGGTTTTAGTCCCCCTGCCATTTTATATATTAGGCACTGGGGTTTTATTCCCCCTGCCACTTTTTAGGCACTGGGGTTTTAGTCCCCCTGCCATTGGTGAGGTCCGGTAGGTGCCTCACCCTACATTGAGAGGATGTTGAGTCATAATTTATATTCATGCAAATGTGATAATTGTTGATATTTAAATGTGGCAGTTTCTCTCTCTCATATTCATATATTTGCTTCATTTCTTTTGAAATCTCTTATGGTAGAAAATCTTTTATATTGCAAAGATTTTTATTATTATTTGTCCTATTCCTTTTGATTGACACATACCTTTTATCTCTCTCTTGCTGGATGACCCCAACCATCCAGGTTAGGGATCAGAGTGCACATGGAAGCTTGGTGAACCTAAGGCTAGGATAAGAAGAAAGGAATATATAGCTTGAGTGATCATGTTTGCTTTTATGTTATATAGTTGTTTTGGTTGGAGACAATGTTGCATTAGTCTAAGTCTTCCTCTACCTAGATCCTTGTAGTTGCTTGTATAAAGTTGTACTCCCATTTGGGAAATTTGTAACGTACTCTTTATACATTTTTGAATAATGTCAAGATTTAATTCTTCCGCTGCCATACTTTTGGTGTTTTTGTTTATCATGTTTTTAGTAGAGACTGGGTCTTTACAGAGGCCATATAGTTGAGCCTTGACGAGGACGTCAAGAGTCTAAGTGGGGGAGATTGTAAAATCCCAGGATTTGAAGCCTTGGATAACATGATCTTAAAGGAATGATTGGAGTACCCATATCACCAAGGTGCACCTCCTTTTCCGGGAGCCCATCACTAAAGAACTCCATAGTTAAGCGTGCTCAGCTTGGAGTAGTACTAGGATGGGTGACCAGTCGGGAAGTTGACCCTGGCTTGCACGTGCATGAGGACAAAGCATGCAGTTAAGGCTAGTGGTGGTCTGTGGGGCCAGTCGTCATTCCTAAAACTCTACTAGAGCCTTGGGCAGTGGCCCGGGCGTTACAGGGAGGGTTTATCTAAACTTTTAGGATCTCACTACCGGGAACGACACATCTGCCTTTGTCAGAGCAGCTAAATGTACCGTCCGGGAAAGTCCTTTATCAGCGTTTTCATATATTCAATGACTTTAGGATCTCATTACCGTGCGCGACACATCTGCCTTTGTCAGGGCAGCTAAATGTATTGGTCGGGTGAGACCTTTATTGGTCCTTCATATAGGTCCTTAGGTGTGGCACAACTCTCATGTTTTTATTCAACACTCTGGCTTTTATTCTTATACTCACAGGCTTAGGAGTTGGATATTTAGAAATTTTGTTTGGGCTGCCAGGCCTCTTTTGAAAAGAAGAAAACTATTCTTGGAGTCTCCTGACATGCACTTATTTCGGTTTCATACTTGGTGTTCCACTTGCGAGGTTCCTTGATTTGGATTTCACATGGTTCCCTCCCGTCCTTGGGAGAGTTTTGGTTGGCTTCAGCTATTTAACTTGTGGAGAGTCTGGAGCAAAAATGGAGCAAAGGCATGGAATTCGGGTGTGAAAGTAATTTATGAATTCACCATTTCACGCCTAAGTGCTGTTTTTGTTATTGCTTTTTTAGGACTACTTTGATTCTAAAATTAGATGGGGGTGACCTTTTCGAAGAGTGATGTTATACTTATGTAAAAAAATTGTTCTATTTAAAGAAATTACTAAAAAAGTCTAAGATGTGAAAAGAAAAATAAAAGTTGTGCATAGAAAAGTAGAAGTGAGTAAAAAGAGCAGAGGGAGAAGGGTTGAAAAATGATACCTCTCCCTTGTCCAGTGTATCTCCCCCTAACTTATCACTCACTCTATCCTCAGAGTGTCAAAGTGATAGGTTGAGAAGTACATGGACAAGGGCATTAGGCGTCTGTGAGTCCTTTGTTATCTCCATGAGTTCAGAGAAGATTAGCTGCGAACTTCCCACATAGAGCGTGGTAATCCACGTCTGTCATGTCCTCTACTGGTCTTCCAAGAATAGCGATGGTGTACATCCAGTAGAGGACGTGGAAACCACATTCGTTTGACTCTCGGAGCTGCTGGGGACATCTATGGCAGAAGGCTGGGTGATGAAAGTGTTCTTTATCGTACGCTCTTGTATGCTTGCTTAAGAGATCGTGTAGTTGTCAGCACACTCCTTTGCCACCTCCTCCATGGGTGTGTTAGCTGTCACAACATATTGCCTCTGGTTTGCATCAAACTAGATATCAAAACTGTTGTAGATGATAGTTGTTATGTTGTGAAGGTTTGTTTCCAGTAGCATATAGTGCTCTGAGTGAAGGAAGGGAAGCATAATGAACTTCAGAGTCATATGTTGGAGGCAATATATGAGTGCCTTCATGGTTATGAAGTTCTTTAGCTTTAGGAGATCATCCTTCATATATGCTGATGCCATATAAACCATAGGGTGATTCCGTCCAAGGAGATATTGATAGGCGGTCATCAGACTCACAGATAGAGACCCTTTGAATTGTACAATTTCACGGAGCATATCTTCCATAACCAGAATATCACTAGCTAGAAAAACAAGATCATCTCTCTTGTCATATAGCCTGGACATTATGAGTTGAAGTTCATTGTCGGAAAGACTCTTGCAAGCTGCAAGGTCAAAATTTAGAAACGTTGGTTCAATGGCAGATAGTGGAACCATTTGAGGATATGATCTTTTGATAGGGGCCCCTGGTAATAAATCGATGTCCCCCTTTATCCTTCCCCATATGAAAGGTGTAAGGGTCCCATAGTCTATTTTCAGGGACCGTGGTAGATTTTTGTTTCTCCAACTTCTGTAATGTTTGCCAGAACGACTGTTTCTGTGGATGTTGGATAGCTGATTAGAGGTAGCAAGGGGCGTCGTCTGGTGCCATAGTTTGGTCCTTGAAGAACCTTCTGTCACATATGAGCTCCATGGCATAGTGCCCTCAGAGAGAGTGGAAATCTTCTATGGCCAGCTCAGTGAAGAGGATTTGTTGATTAAGTGCTTGTATGTGGCGTATAGTGCATAAAGTGCAATCCCCAGATCCTTCTTGCGTTTGGACTTTTTGGTATATGATTCAGAACCATGGTTGGTTCCAACCCTGTCAGAGTGACGGCTTTGCATCCCAAATTAGTTTTAGAAGTCGGAAAGGGATGCATCTTGCCTCCCCGGCTCCTAGACCAGCAAAATTGATGATTTTGGCTTTAAGCTCACTAGAACAGAAGTTGTACACTTTGCGTCGCAAGCCTCGGTGTCGATGATCATGAGTTGCCAGTGGCCGGAAACTTGGAAGGGTACTGTGATATATCGTACCTTCTGTTCAATCCCCCTACGCAGATGCTTGATAGTCTTGTTGTGTAAATCTTTGTACAGTAGACTTAGAGCCAAAGCAGGTGAAGCATTGAGAACTGGCTGCGGCCTTTTTGAGCTTTTGTATGTTTCGATAGCGTTGGCAACAAGGACATGAAGGATTGCCATCTTCACTTTTGATTGAGGTTGAAGGATGATGCAGAAATCTTCACGTGTCATCATGCGCTTAGTCTTTGTATTTGTGTAGATGTTGTCCCCCCCCTTCTTTGGCATCGTCTATGATAGTGTTCAGTATGAAAATGTCCTGGACATCTTGGGTAGAGATGGCAGACATGTCTAGGTCATGCATCTTCTTATGTAGAGGTGGCGGCGGGGGAAGCTCTTGCAGTGGCGGAAAAGAAGTCTGCTCTAGGTTGTCCATATAGTGCTGCAAACTTCTTCCTTTTCTCAGTTAGAATCAGAGTCGAGTTCATCATGTGTCTAGACTCCCTCTATCTGACTCTTTTTGCTTTGGGGGTAAGGGCACCGATTGTTCTGGTGCGGAGTAATAATGAGCTGCTGATGTTGGTGGACTAATGTTGGTTCCTAAGATACATTTCTAGAACTTAGCAAAAGTCACTTCTTTGGTAGCTTCCCCCATAGATCCCATGGCAGAATAGTTAAGGAACTGATCCCCATATGACATGTTAATGTTATCAGTGTGATCGGGGGATTTGGGATCTTGTCCACCTTCTTGGTGGTCTTTGACTTCTGTCTTCTTTGAAGGTTCTATTCCTCGGCTGGTTCCCTCCCCAGCATGTCCTGGGTCATCAGGTTTGTCATCTTAAGAGGAGGTGTCATCGTTGGAGTCAGCAGAGGAGTCCGAATCTTCATCTTCATCGTCATCTTCTTCTTCTTCTTCTTCGTCTGCCGCTTTATATTTTATTTGTTTTGGCATTGTTTTCTTGCACTGCTGGTGAAGGGCTTGTAGTTCATCAAGATCCACTTGCACATGCTCGTGTGTCTCAAGCAGTGCGTTGTGGGTTTCCTTGAGATCAAAGTATCGTGCCTCGGTAGAGAGGAGTCATGTAGAAAGGTCTATAACTTGGGCTCGTAGGTGATTGATTTCATTATTTGACGACTCCTCTTGGTGGCTATTGAGCTATGCAAGGGTGTTAGTGATGTCGTCCAAATGCATGCTAAAACCAGTTTGCTGCTTCTTAAGCTCGCAAAGGCTCTCTGGCAGAGGTTGAGTCTGCATAGAGATCCTTTCGACTTGTTGAGCCAACGTTGCTTGCTAGCTTTTCACCTCAAGCACCAACTGTGGCAATTGTTGTAGGCAGTTGTCGATGTGTTCGACTTGCGTGGCCGCTACTTCCTACTGTTGGTTGATGCTTGAGAGGATGCCAGGTAGGGCATGGTTTTGCTCGTCGATCTTGGTGACCTGTTTTGTAAGACCCTGCACCCAAGAAAAAATAGATTACATTATGTTAGATGGGTCGGTGAGGAGGTTTCAGATGGCATCAAATTGACGGATGAATTCCTCACCGACGTTTGTAAAAGGGACCCTAGAAAAGGATGGGTGGGATGGTTGGGGTCGGGCTGGAAGGGTGGTAGTGTCTTGTGAAAAAGACACTGAAGATGGTCCTGTGAATTGCATGGTGATTGTAGATGGAGTCACCAGCGGTGTCGGGGTGGTGGTAGATGCGAAGGATGGAGACATTCTGGGAGAAAAGGGTTGATCCGTAAATGTCGATGGGAAAGCAGTGGTGGTGGATGCGAACGAGGTGAAAGTGAGTTTGGGCGTTGATGTGAATGGAATGCCCGATGGGAAGGGGATTGAGGCAGAGAATGCGAGTGGAGGTGTGAAAGTGGGGAAGGGATTTGTTGGTGGAATTATAGTGGAGACTGATGGGAGGGTGGTGGATTGTGGAATGGTGGAGGATGGTAGCGTGGTGGGGGTGATGGTGGAGGTAAGATCCACATTTAGACTCATGATGAAAGAGCCTAATGATGAGGTGGTGATGTGTTCTTCAGGAAGAGGAGGTTCTGCTTCTGGATTTGGTCATGATGTCGGCGTCCCCGACAGCTGTTGTGGTTTTAAACGCCCTTTAGATGGTCGTTTCATGGAGATTTTTGTTATTCTAGCTACCAGGGAAGTGATGCTATGCTCTATCTGTCCTTATTATGCTTTCTTTTCTACTACTTAGACTGACACGAGGAGGTTGGTAAGCTCCTCTACAGTGAAGAGGAGGTTGGTAAGCTCCTCTTTAGTGAAGAGGAGCTTATCCTTGTCATAATCTGTGAGCTCTGGTAGAGGAAGCAACTGTTGGGTTTTAGGGGAGACAGAGAAGGCAGCGGAAACAAAATTTTCTCCCCCAACCCATACCGAGGAAACGCGTCAACGTCTATATAATAGGAAAGGATGGTTTGCGGAATCATACCTTGTCCCGAGGCTTGCTCGGCGAAAATACCTCGCACAATGCACGGTCTTCAACTCCGGACTTCTACGGTGTCTGTGCAGCTCCTGGTCGCACCAGGACTGACAACTCCTACTCGAACCGGACTGTCGGATGACAGTTGTCCTCCTAAGCAGCAGTGTCCTCTCGCCTCTGTAGTAGTCCGCACGGACCACCTGGAACTCCACTCTCCTTGTCCCACAAGGAAGTGGAAGGAGTCACACCCTCCTGTTGATGTACTAGTCGCCAACACGCTCTCCTGCCTCCTGTTGCAACTGCAGTTGTCCTTCCCTTGCTGCACCTCCCTTTTGCGGGAAGCACTTGCTCGGGCTCTCTCACGGTTACCAAAACCAGAGAGAACGACAACTTGCAGAGCAACTGGTTGCACTGTGTTGTATTTTGAGAAGCCCCCAATACCCCTATATATATAGGAGAGTCATGGGACAGGGTTCTCCATCCCGGGCAATGCGGGACTAATGCAGGAGTAGAAGGGTTCGAGAATTTTCCACAAAAAGCAACCGGTTCGCAACTTGAAATGATCGGTTCACAACTGAACCGATCAGTTCGGCTATTGAGTCGATTGGTTGGACCTGAGCCGATCGTTTGGGGCACTCCAACCGATCGGTTGCTGCCCTGAACCGATCGGTTCATGGTCCTAATCCGGCTCAAAAAGACTTTCCTTGTTTCTTTCCCAATTGGTATCAAATACCAATATTATTCCCAATCGAATTGGGCAATTTGAAACGAAAGGAAAATTCTTGCCGACATGACTTTCCCAACTGGTCGGTTGCACCAGTTGAGCCGATCGGTTCAACTCTTGAAATGGTCGTCTCAACCTGGGCATGAGCCGATCGGCCTGGACACTCCAGCCGACCGGTTCAACAACCTCAGCCGACCGGTTCATCACATGAACCGATCGGTTGGGAGCACAGGTTGGGCGAAATCAGTCAATTGCGATTTCAATCAATCCGATACTCCAATCAATGCGTCCAACACCTTGAACCATACGATATTGAGCTATCGACTGATTGAGTGTTTAATTAAACTACTAAACTCCTTTAGTAATCAATCTAAACATTGCTTTGTGGACAAAACTCCTCTTCCAGGTTAAATCCTATGTGTGTGACCCTGCAGGTCCTTTTCACGTTGGCAGTGAAAGTCCATAACACTTATGACTTCACAAGCAAAGAGCGGTGCCTAGTCACACATCAGTGCTACCCAAGTGAAAGTAGAAAGTTGGAGAACAACTTTCATCCTACAATCTGTGAATGGTGTTACAGCGAATGTATAATTCCTTTGTCACTGATATCCCGAATGAACTCGAGGCATGGAACAATCATCCTGTCAACGTTCATTCACTTCCTTGATCTCGGAGTAGACTGGAAGAGATATGTATGACATCAGTATCATATACTGATTCACACATGCGTGCACGCCTTTCTCAATCCTACTCATCAAGTGGCCATGGATAGCATACTCCCTCAGGAGGGACAAATCCCATATCTATCACTCACCCCTCAAAAGCCCCATGTGTCAAAGCCACCCAATCATCACCTTTATAACAACCCATGTTTCAGGACTGCATTTGATGATGTCAAAGTGTACCCAACGACATGTGTTGAGTGCAGTGATTTCAGGTCTAAGAATCACACTCACCACCATCACTGTGAGTACTGACTGTGACTACCATCTCATGGTTCCATGTGTCAAACTCACGGTGGGTCTGTCCGGTACACTTGTTCTCTAACAAGTACCTATGTGTTTGGTTTGATATCTCTATATCATGACTAATGAGATTCTGTCATCAACCAACACCACAATCTAGTCTTGTGTGTCATTGTTGTCTATCTACCTTCCACAATGACATCCGACTAGGGACATAACAAGAATGTACAAACTCTTAGCATCCGTATGATCTCATCGTTCAGGTCCTCAACCTGAAAGCATACGTCATTGAGTACTGTCATTCTCTAGACATTCAATATGTTCTATCACTATCTCATATGACTGAACCAGAAAGAATTGGAAGCTCGCCTTTGATGTTTATCAAATCAATCTTAATGTATCCCACCAATCATCCCATGATTGGCTCTCAGGGCATACATACCAACAGACTCCCACTTGCACTGTGAGCCAATCACCCATGAATCATATTCATAGTGATCTTCAGACATGTCCCACGTGTCACTGTGCTCTAGTGCCAACATAGTGAGTAATGACAACACCTTGCCAAAGTCTGTACAAATTGCATGTCTCACATCTCTTCACTGTACGTCACACGTATGAGATGGAGTTGCCGTAATATGCAATCTAGTATTCCTTTTGCTAACCTTTAGCCACATTGCATGATCAAGGATTCCAGACTTGTCATCAATGAGTGGAATATAAGTTCATCTCATGAACTTTTAGATCCATATAGTATCTACTATTGTTCTCTAACACATAGATACTCGACATTTCCCTTTTAAATGGCTTTATTGGAACATTTCCAATTATCAACAAACTTTCACTTTTATACATCTTATGTATATATATTGCGATTAATTTTCTGTCCTTTCGGAAGTTCGCATCAATGTAACTCTTTACATCGAACTCTTCCTTATCTCCATAGAACTAGTACTTCACAAGCACTTATCAAGTTCTCATGGTATTCCAGTAACCCTTACTGGAAATAGACAAACATCCACTCGTCATGTCACACATACGAGTTATCAGGATGAGCACATCATATTGTCATGTCCTACATACAAGATGATGAATGCATTTTATTCTTTCCATGTCATACATGCAAGATAATGGGATGATTACATACATGATAGATCCATATCTATTCTTAGTGTTCCCATTCTTCATAAGAATTGGACACTTGGCCTTGGGATACTAACTCCATGTAACATGGACAAGTTTTCTCCCACTGAATATGTGCATACTGAACACTTCAGTACAGATTGCCAATGTATGCTCTTTCTTTCCAGGTCAAAAGATTTTCGAGAACTATCTCTATAGATCTCTATTCCTATCACATAGGAAACATCTTTATCTTCCTTAAAGATAATTTCCACATTCGGATTTCCAATCTAGAACATTTCCATTTCACATCAATATGTGGAATGTGAACACGCTCCCACTAAATCACAGATCCCTTCTTTATCTTTGACATATCAGTCAAACCCTTTGACTATATCATCAAAATAAAGATCCAATTTTGAGTTTCTTGTACTCAATCAATCACATTGATTAGTCCATTGTAACTTATAGACTTCATTTACATTAGTGGATTCATAAACCTTATAGGATGTGTCACGTACACATCGTGGTTTTATTCCTCATAGGAATGCTGTTTTAGTATCCATATGCCAAATGTCTTAGTCATAAAGTTGCAATCAACAAGCATCATCCTTCTCAAAATGTTATCCATGTGTCTTAACACTTAAGACTCATCTGCACTTATGGATATGATCCAATGAGTGCTACCATCAAGGTCATACCTTATGGTTCACAGGGATGTCATTTAGGATGCAAAGGTCATAAACCATAACTCAAGATTCGGTTCCTCATATTCATCTTGATAGTTGACTCATCACATGAACAACTCATCACATAGATAATTGAGGTGTATCTGTTAAAGATATAAGAACTCAGAACCCTTGTGATTCTTAATTTCTTTTATTAGTGTGGGGTATTCTTTTAATTAAGAAGAATTCAGTTATTTGATAATCATTCTCTAACTCCTTAGAGTATGATTCCTTCTTGATTCATACATCACCATGCCTTAATCATGAGTTCGCTATGATACACTATCATAATCACTCATAAGGATCTCAAACATTTAGTCCATGTATTTCATTCATTGATCTCATCAAGAATTAATCTTTACCAAATGTGTACTTCATTTATGATAATCTTGAACACTTCAAGATATTCATATTGGTATTTCTCTAAACACCATTTGAAGTATTAGCATTTATTCCAATAGGTATGTAAATACATCACATGTATTATACCTAATAGGATAATCACTCTCCCACTACATTAGTGAAGATTGATTAATCATGTCCAAGATGTTCATGTCTCTTACTGGTTCTATAACCAAAAGAGTCTAGATTTATCCATCACATGGAAACTAGAAATGAATTTCTCATGATTAATGCTAATTAAATTGTTTGAGTTATCTATAACTTTTAGGTATCGTCTTATCTTATGCATATCAAATATCACAAGATAAATAAGGCATTGCCACAAAGATCACATCTTTATAAATTGAAACATCTCTTTATTAATTGCCATCATTGTCATACAATATGCAAAAATAAAGTGTTTCTATCTATTGGCAAGTATGAAATAGCAGTTCATAACTGTATTACATGCCTTATTGTCTGAAAATAAACTAAAGTATTCCTATCTATAAAGGCAACACTTGCCCCAAGTAAGAATGCTTTACACTTTACATCTTGATATCATATATCTCAAAAGTGTTACAAGTTTACTTTCATGACACCTTTAAGTAGAGGTTTCAGTCACCTCCTTCTTCTTTTGTTCTTCCAGGTAGAGAGGACAATTCCTTTTCCAATGTCTTGGCTTTTGACAATGGTGGTAATTTCCTTTCTTTGTCACGCCTCCCTTGGCCTTGAGAGCTGAAGATGGCTTGGACTACTGGCTAGCTTCAGAACCTTTCTTAGCTTTGCCCTTGCCCTTGCGCTTGGACTTGCCTTTCTTGCTCGTGATCACCATCACGGACTTAGGCTTATCCTTCTTCATCTGTAACTCGGCTATCCTCAACATGCCCAACAACTCTGACAGTGGCCTATCAAAGTTGTACATGTTGTAGTTCATCACAAACTGACTGTAAGATTCTGGCAACGATTGCAGTATCACGTCAGTAGCCAACTCTTGGCTCACTGGAAATCCCAGTCTCTACAGGTTCTCCACATACCCAATCATCTTGAGTGTGTGAGGACCAACTGGATCTCCATCTGTCATGACACACTTGAACAACGCCCTAGAAACATTGTACCTCTCTTGCCGTGCCTGATCTTCATACATGTTCCTGAGATGCAGAATCATCTCTATGACACCCATGTTCTCATGTTGCCTCTGCAACTCATGGTTCATTGAACATAGCATCAAGCACTTTGCATCAATGGCATCATCAGAATGCTTCTTGTAAGCATCCCTTTCTGTCCTTGGTGCATTAGGAGTGGGTTCCTCTGGAATTGGAGTATCCAGGACATAGAGCTTATGCTCTTGAGTGAGAACAATTCTCAATGTCCGATACCAGTCGTGGAAGTTTGTCCCATTTATCTTGTCCTTTTCAAGGACCGATCGCAAAGAAAAGTTGTTGTTGTTTGTTGCCATTTGAACTACAAAAAGGAAAATATGCAATTTTAGTCCAAAACTCATTTTTGACATATTTGATTGATTTGAAAGTTTGACGATATAATTAGGCCTTTAATTAATTATCGCTCCCACTATTTTACTTCAAATTGATAGCCCTCACCATCAATTCGGAAGATTGCAGCGTACAATCTTCTAGTGGGCAAGATCCTGAAATCCTCTAAGTCATGGACCAGCTTGGGCTGTCACCCACAATATAGATCTCTCAGGTAGGCAACTTTTGCCAATTGCATCATATGCAACTCTTGATAAGATGTCATCTACAACTCCTTGCAATGATCATCTCCATGCCTCAAGGCGCTAGATCCTATCTAGGTCACCTTGTTAAGTCCGACCCAAAGCAAACACGATGAACATGCACCCTGCTTGGGCAGACCCACACATTCATCCTTCACGCTTCCACGAGATAGACGGTGCACCACGCTTGGGCGTGCCCACACTTGGTCGATCAAGCTTTTCACGTGTGTCACATTTGGAAGGCATCTAAAACTTAATATTTTAATGAGGAATTTGGTTTTATTTACATATACATATCCAATCACCACAATACATAGTACGTATCATATACATGCTATATCCCACAGAACACATGCACAAACGATAAAAAAATGATGATTATGTCCATCCTAATGTGATTCCTCGAGCCAAGAGGAATCACGGTCATCTAGGTTTACATCACATGCAACCTGTATAAGATGAACTCTGTGCCATGCCATCCGAGTAGATCAACTCATCACATGAACAATCTGTACTCTCCAGCCGGTCGTCTGGGTGCCACCAGCCGATCGGTTGGCTCCTCCAACCGATCGGTTCGCCTGGTCATCGTGCATCTCGTCATGTCCTCCACCCGCTCGTCTCGCTTCTCGAACCGGTCATCAACCGATCGGTTCACTCCTTGAACCGACCGTCTGGAAGGTCAATCGATCGGTTCACTCCTTGAACCGACCGTCTGAACAGTCGTCTTGATGTCCGCCGGTCTTTGACATAACAGGAAATAAAATCCTATTCTATTTATTACATTCCTTTAAAAGGAAACCCCGATTTACATTGGGGGGGAGCAAAGGTAGGAAAGAATCTCGAATTATTTCGAGTTACATCGGGATTAAGAGAGGGAAGATTGGTGCGCAGACCGAGATGCAAGCAACCACAAACAAACAATCACAGATAGGGGTTTATAGGCCATAATCATGCTACACACATCCACCACAAAACTCATTTAAGGGCGACGTGTATCGAGTGCATTAATAATACATATCATATATGTAATTAGGGATTTGTGGATTTAGGATTGGACATGCATAAAGCCAATATTATTCGCATCACATGCAATAAATAAAGGCGACAAACCAAAATCGATCATATCGATATTCCTAAAATATAGAGCAGTTGACGTGGCTCTGATACCACTGTTGGGTTTTAGGGGAGACAGAGAAGGCAGCGGAAACAAAATTTTCTCCCCCAACCCATACCGAGGAAATGTGTCAATGTCTATATAATAGGAAAGGATGGTTTGCGGAATCATACCTTGTCCCGAGGCTTGCTCGGTGACAATACCTCGCGCAATGCACGGTCTTCAACTCTAGACTTCGACGGCGTCTGTGCAGCTCCTGGTCGCACCGGGACTGACAACTCCTACTCGAACCGGACTGTCGGATGACAGTTGTCCTCCTAAGCGGCAGTGTCCTCCCGCATCTGTAGTAGTCCACACGGACCACCTGGAACTCCACTTTCCTTGTCCCATAAGGAAGTGGAAGGAGTCGCACCCTCCTGTTGACGTACTAGTCGCCAACACGCTCTCCTGCCTCCTGTTGCAACTGCAGTTGTCCTTCCTTTGCTGCACCTCCCTTTTGCGGGAAGCACTTGCTCGGGCTCTCTCACGGTTACCAAAACCAGAGAGAACGACAACTTGCAGAGCAACTGGTTGCACTGAGCTATATTTTGAGAAGCCCCCAATACCCCTATATATATAGGAGAGTCATGGGACATGGTTCTCCATCCCGGGCAATGCGGGACTAATGCAGGGGTAGAAGGGTTCGAGAATTTTCTACAAAAAGCAACCGGTTCGCAACTTGAAATGATCGGTTCACAACTGAACCGATCGGTTCGGCTATTGAGCCGATCGGTTGGACATGAGCCGATCGTTTGGGGCACTCCAACCGATTGGTTGGTGCCCTGAACCGATCGGTTCATGGTCCCAATCTGGCTCAAAAAGACTTTCCTTGTTTCTTTCCCAATTGGTATTGAATACCAATATTATTCCCAATCGAATTGGGCAATTTGAAACGAAAGGAAAATTCTTTCCGACATGACTTTCCCAACTGGTCGGTTGCACCAGTTGAGCCGATCGGTTCAACTCTTGAACCGGTCATCTCAACCTGGGCATGAGCCGATCGGCCTGGACACTCCAGCCGACCGGTTCAGCAACCTCAGCCGACCGGTTCATCACATGAACCGATCGGTTGGGAGCACAGGTTGGGCAAAATCAGTCAATTGTGATTTCAATCAATCTGATACTCCAATCAATGCGTCAAACACCTTGAACCATACGATATTGAGCTATCGACTGATTGAGTGTTTAATTGAACTACTAAACTCCTTTAGTAATCAATCTAAACATTGCTTTGTGGACAAAACTCCTCTTCCAGGTTAAATCCTATGTGTGTGACCCTGCAGGTCCTTTTCACGTTGGCAGTGAAAGTCCATAACACTTATGACTTCACAAGCAAAGAGCGGTGCCTAGTCACACATCAGTGCTACCCAAGTGAAAGTAGAAAGTTGGAGAACAACTTTCATCCTACAATCCGTGAATGGTGTTACAGCGAATGTATAATTTCTTTGTCACTGATATCCCGAATGAACTCGACGCATGGAACAGTCATCCTGTCAACGTTCATTCACTTCCTTGATCTCAGAGTAGACTGGAAGAGATATGTATGACATCAGTATCATATACTGATTCACACATGCGTGCACGCCTTTCTCAATCCTACTCATCAAGTGGCCATGGATATCATACTCCCTCAGGAGGGACAAATCCCATATCTATCACTCACCCCTCAAAAGCCCCATGTGTCAAAGCCACCCAATCATCACCTTTATAACAACCCATGTTTCAGGACTGCGTTTGATGATGTCAAAGTGTACCCAACAACATGTGTTGAGTGCAGTGATTTCAGGTCTAAGAATCACACTCACCACCATCACTGTGAGTACTGACTGTGACTACCATCTCATGGTTCCATGTGTCAAACTCACGGTGGGTCTGTCCGGTACACTTGTTCTCTAACAAGTACCTATGTGTTTGGTTTGATATCTCTATATCATGACTAATGAGATTCTGTCATCAACCAACACCACAATGTAGTCTTGTGTGTCATTGCTGTCTATCTACCTTCCACAATGACATCCGACTAGGGACATAACAAGAATGTACAAACTCTTAGCATCCGTATGATCTCATCGTTCAGGTCCTCAACCTGAAAGCATACGTCATTGAGTACTGTCATTCTCTAGACATTCAATCTGTTCTATCACTATCTCATATGACTGAACCAGAAAGAATTGGAAGCTCGCCTTTGATGTTTATCAAATCAATCTTAATGTATCCCACCAATCATCCCATGATTGGCTCTCAGGGCATACATACCAACAGCAGTATCCTAGAGGATTTTACTGTGGGACAGAAGATGTAGTGTAGCTTAGTATCCTTTTCCTTTATGATGTATGAATTTTTTTAAAGTATGCTCATTGGTAAGGATGTCTCCCTTGATCTTCGTGCATCTGGGCAATAGTCTGTCCATCTTGAGATAATGCAGAATTGAGGTTATGTGTCCTCCGACACATACTTTTTTCTGGAGGGCGTAAGATGTGTTCTTGTGTATCAATTGTCATCCTATGTTGACCGACAGCCCATTAAGGTCGGACCAGAGGACGAAAAGATCAGAAATGTTAACATTTCTGCCCTCTGTCCTGGGGAAGAGTGCGCCTGTGAGGATTTTGTGTAGAGTGCGCACCAACCCAGAATGAATATTGGAGTCCTTACAGGTCTTTGCCTCAAATGTTGGGATCCCTTTCAGGGATTTCCAGAAGATGTATTTTGTTGAACTGGGAGCTGTCGACGCATACAACTTTTGCTTTTTCCAACTGCTCCTTGTTGTATATAAAGATTTCATTGAGTAGGTATTCTGTAATGACAACTTTATTGCTGAAGAGTTTGGTGACCATCCTGCGGTCGCCTCCGTCTCTTGATCTGACCATTATGTCCACTGCTTCTTTGTGGAGGAAGGTGAAAAATTCTGTTGTTGGCTCAGCATAAGAATTCTCTACGACAAAGCAGAGTCTTGCGAGGTTGGCATTGTCAAGTAAGGTGAGGATTGTATCATAAATCCCCATCTTTTTCAGTATGCTGGAGCAGACATACTTTGTCAGCTTCAGCATTTTGTCGAGGGATGGAAGGGTGTGGATGAATAGGTTTGTTGGTGGTGGTGTTGTAGTGGTGATGGTGGAGAAAACATGAATAGTGGTGGTGGCGGGAGTGGTAATGGAGGTGGTGGTAGTAGTTGATGGAATGTATCCTTCCAGGATTTGTTCCCTTGTAGTGGAGGGACGGACCTACTTCCTTGCCCGTTTCTTTGTAGGTTGTTCTTTGGAAGCTTCATGGGCCTTCCTTTTCCCTTTAGACTTTGTAGTTGCAGATTCCTCCTCGAGGGTTGGCTCATATTCTGAGCCTTCATCATTGGAAGAAATTTCTTCCACTTCTTGATCAGGCTCCTCAGTTAAACACATGTTGATGCGGTCAATTTCATTCATGAACACGAGCAGGTTTACTTTTGATGGGACCTGTACAGTCATGTCATAGATTTCGACGACCTTCTGGAGCTTGGCACGATCTTTTATTAGTTGCTCCCTTATCTAGAAGGGAGCGTCATCGGTTCTGGTGGCTTCTTTTGTGGGTGATGCCATATCAGAAAAGTTATCAGAAAATTGTGTCTTCAAAGGATTTGAATTTGCAAAGATAACAAGTATATTAAAAGAAAAAGTTACATTATGTATGTTTTAATGTTATTATGTTTTATCGAAATCCAAGTGGTTTGTAAAATCAAATGGTTTCAGGACCGTTTGACTCCAAACGTTTTTAGGACCGTTTGGCTCCAAACGGGTTCAGGACCCTTTGGCTCCAAATGGTTTCAGGACCGTCTGGCTCCAAATGGTTTCAGGACTGTTTGGCTCCAAGCGGTTATAGTACCATTTGGCTCCAAATGGTTTTAGGATCGTGAGGATGGTGGAACGTCAGGGTCGTCGATGGTTGGTTAAAAAGGTGGCGAAGGCAGGGCAGCAATGCGTGCATCGGTGGCTAACGAGAACCCCATCGATGATGCAACATTGGCGACGGCGAAAACAAAGTGGTGTGGTGATGGAGAAAATGTCAATGGTGATGGTGTCGAGCTGCTTGTTCACCATGTTGTGCGACGGTGATGCTGACGGAGAGAAACTCTGTGAAGATAGATGGGGAAGATGGCGGTGTTGTCAGAGATGGTGGCAGAGAGAGCAGGCTTCACGAGTTGTGAGCGTGTGAGAAACATAAGGGATGAAACAATGCTCGAGTGAGGGTTTAGAGAGTTTGAGATTTTAGAAGAGGAAATAGGGAGGGGTTGAGGTTATATTTATAGGATATGGGGGGGGGGCGTTACAAATTCCCAAGGGAAAATGGTTTCAAGACCGTTTGGGTTCCAAACGGTGTCAAGACCGTTTGGGACCAAACGGTTTCGAGACCGTTTAGGATCAAACCGTTTCAAAACTGTGAGGTAAAAATTCAATTGGATTTTATATTTTTATGTTTTTTTGGTTATTTATGTGAGTTTTTATATTTTCAGATTAATGATGATAAACCTAAATCAAACGAAGAGATTAGAAAAAACTAGGAAAAATAAAAAATGTGATACTCAGGTCTTGGGTTGCCTCCCAAGTAGCACCTGGGTTTTACGTCGCTGGCCCGACGGAAATCTGGCTTGGTTATGTCGATGTTGAGGGATCATGGATCTCGATAGTCTATCTTGGTATTTTGTCTGCTGGTGTGTAGTATCTCTTCAATCTGTGGCCATTAATGGTCTGTTCTCCCCCATTATTGTCAAGGACAATGACTGCTCTGGTGGGGTAGATGTGTTTAATTGTGAATGGTCCAGACCACTTCGTGCGGAGCTTTCCAGGAAACATCTTAAGTCTAGAATTGAAGAGGAGGATCTTATCTCCAATAGCAATGTCTTTTCTCTTGAGGTTTCCATAGTGCAACATCTTGGTTTTTTCTTTATATATTTTGGCACTATGGTAGGTTGTCAATCTAAGCTCCACAAGTTCTTGTAACTGGAGTTGTCTGTAATCGCCAATGCTTTTAAAATCAAAATTCGGTTATTTAATGGCCCACCAGGCCTTATGTTCCAGTTCGACTGGAAGATGGCATGATTTCCCATATACCAGTCGGAATGGGGTTGTTCCAATCGGTGTTTTATAAGCTATGCAGTAAGCCCAAAGGGAATCGGGAAGATTGGTGGACCAATCGGTACGATGTCTATTGATTGTTTTCTCTAAAATTGTTTTCAGTTGTCTGTTCAAAACTTTGACTTGGCCACTAGTTTGTGGATGGTAAGGTGTGGCGACCATATGGTTGACTCCATATTTTTTTAAGAGGGCTTCGAAGCTTCTTTCCAAAAAATGGGTCCCTCTGTTAGATATGATAGTTCGGGGGACTCCGAATCTGGGGAAAATGATATCTTTGAATATCTTGATGACTGGCTTTGAATTGCTGGAAACGGTGGGTATAGCTTCTACCCATTTTGAGACATAATCCACAACAACCAGTATGTAAGAAAAACCATAGGAAGAGGGGAAGGGACCCATGTAGTCTATTCCCCAAACATCAAAAAGTTCAATTTCTTACCACAAAGTGAGTGGCATTTCATTCCTTTTGGTTATACCGCCGGAAAGCTGACATTTATTGCATGATCTTACAAAATCATAGGAATCTCTTGATGTTGTTGGCCAAAAGAAACCCAATTGTAGAACTTTTAGAGTGGTCTTTTTTGAACTCATGTGTCCCCCAGTGGGGTCAGAATGACCATGCTCTAAGATAGGAATAATTTCTTCTTCTGGTATGCAGCAACGGAAAAGTCTGTCTGCACATAGAAGAAAAAGATAGGGTTCGTCCCAGTAGTATTGTTTAACATCATGGAGAAATTTCTTTTTATCGTGGTGAGAGGTGGAGGGGTGGATGATTCTTGTAGCCAGATAGTTCACTATGTCGGCATACCAGGGGAATCCGGTGGTAATTTTCATAAGCTGGTCATCAGGGAGGGAGTCTCGGATAGGTACATTGTCGTTGTCTTGATATTCGATGTTACTTAGGTGGTCAGCAATGACATTTTCCTCTCCACTCTTGTCTTTTATTTCAAGATCAAATTCTTGTAGCATTAATACCCAACGAATGAGTCTGGGTTTTGCGTCCTGTTTCTCAATAAGATATTTGATGGCGGAGTGGTATGTATATACTACGACCTTTGATCCAATTAGATATGAACGAAATTTTTTGAAAGCATAGATGACGGCTAAGAATTCCTTTTCAGTAGTAGTATAATTCTTTTGCACCTCATCTAACATCTTGGATGTGTAGTATATTACATATGGCTTTTTTTCTATTCTCTACCCCATCACAACCCCTATGTCATAGTCGCTAGCATCACACATTATTTCAAATGGTTGTGACCAGTCATGTGCTCTTAGAATGGGTGTGGAGATTAAAGCATTCTTCAAAGTTGTAAAGCTATGCAGGCATTCTTGGTCAAATTTGAAATCAACATCCTTGGTCAATAGGTATGTTATAGGTTTTGCTATTTTCGAGAAGTCTTTAATAAATCTTTGGTAGAACCCAACATGACCCAAGAAGGCTCGCACTCCCCTTATGTCTTTGGGTGGTGACAACTTTGAGATGACATCAATTTTTTCCTTTTCTACTTCGATTCCTCTTTTGCTTACTCGATGTCTGAGGACAACGCCTTCGGTCACCATAAAGTGACATTTTTCCTAGTTTAGGATAAGGTTTGTTTCCTCACATCTCTGTAGGACTTTACTTAGGTTGAGCAGATAGTTGTCAAAAGAATCTCCATATACTGAAAAATCATCCATAAACACCTCCAGAATTATTTCAGTTAGTCACGCGAAGATAGCAGTCATGCACCTTTGGAAGGTTGTGGGTGCATTGCATAGCCCGTAGGGCATCCTTCTGAAGGCATATGTTCTAAAAGGACAAGTAAATGTCATTTTTTTCTTGGTCTTCGGGGTGAATTGGCATTTGGTAAAACCCAGAATATCCGTTGAGGTAGAAGAAATTTTTTTGGTGGGCTAGCCTCTCAAGGAATTCGTCAAGGAAGGGTAAGGGAAAATGGTCTTTCCTTGTTGATTTGTTCAGTTTTTAGTAATCTATGCACATTCTCCAACCGGTAACGGTCCTTGTAGGTACTAGTTCATTCTTATCATTTAAGACAATAGTGGTCCCCCCCTTTTTAGGGACCACTTGGACAAGACTAACCCACTGAGAGTCAGAAATTGGATAGATAATACACTCTTTTAAGAGTTTAAGAACTTCGAGGCGAACTACCTCTTTCAGATTTGGGTTCAGTTTTCTCTCATGCTCCCTCGAGGGTTTGAACTCTTATATCATAGGTAATTTATGCATGCACAGAGCTGGGTTAATGCCTGTTAGGTCAGTCATCTTGTACCCAATTACTTTCTTGTGCTTCCTTAATTCATTGAGAAGCCTCTCTTCCTGATCATCATTCAAAGAGGAGCTAATGACAACTGAACATAATTTTCCTTCATCTAGGAAGACATGTTTGAGCCCAGTTGGTAGAGTTTTCATTTCCGGGGCTTTGGGTACTTCTGTTGTCTCTAATATGCAGACCGGTTTTAGTTCTTCAAAAGTGGCTTCTGGGGCTTTTTCAGCCTGCTCCAAGTATTGCAGGCATTGCTGAACTAACTCGTTGGTTGAAAATTCAGCTTCAGGATTTATTAGAGTGTCCTCTAGGGCATCTGTTGGTTTTGGATATGCTTACTTGAGTTGAGACATTTTATCAATAGCTTCAAGCAGAAAAACCACTTCGTGGATACTGAGGCTCTTTAGGTTGTTGAAAACCCTGAACTGAACAGTTTCTTTACCCAGCCTCAACGTAATTGTGCCAGCCTCGACATCAATTAATGCTCTAGCTGTGGCGAGGAAAGGTCTACCGAAAATTATCGGGTACCTTAGGTCTTCTTTTATATCCATAATGGCGAAATCACAAGGGACATAAGAGTCCCTCCCCACTCTTACTGGAATATCTTCAATGATTCCCAGGGGTGCAGTAATGGTGGAATCGGCGAGCTGGATGGTCATTGTTGTAGGCAATAAGTATGTAAACCCCAATGTTTTGCACATGGAAAATGGAATAATTGATATGTTGGCCCCCAAGTTGGCCAATCCATTTTTACAAGAAGTATTTCCAATAGATCATTGTATGCCAAAGGAGCCAGGGTCCTTCTGTTTTTTGGCATTTTATTCAAAATGATATCAGAAGTGGTTTGGGATAGCTTGACAGTTTCGTGCTCCTCTGTCATATATTTCTTTAACAGCAAGGTCTTCAGATATTTGGACCAGGCTGGGATTTTAGATAAGGCATCAAGAAAAGAAATATCAACATAAAGTTTCTTCATTGCCTCTTTGAATTTCTGGAATCTAGAGTCTAGTCTAGTTTCCTTTAACCTGCCATGATAGGGTATTGTTGGCTTATATTGTGGAACCTTTGGTTCTTTGGGACCTTGTTCCTTTTCTTTCCTCTCTTCAACATCTTGACTTGATTCTTCTGTTGGGATGATTTCAGTTACAACCCCATCTTCTTGATTAAATGAGGTGGCTTTAGTGAGAGCAGGACCAGACGTTGTTGTAACAACATTTAATTGTTCTAGTCTATGTTGTTCGTGTCTTGGATTTGCTTCTGGTTGGCCAGCGAAAGTGCCTACTGGAGGTTTTAGATGAGCTTCTATCTGTGCTAACTGAGTTTCCACAACTTTTTGCTAGGCCTGCTGGTTAGCCAACATGGTTTGTTGTGATTGTTGCATTTGCCTTATCAAGGACAGTTCATTAGTCTGTTGTGGTGGGGCATTCTTCTGTTGAAATTGAGTGAGTTGTTGCTGCCCTTGAAGTGGTTGTTGTTGACGTGCCGGCAACTGAGGTTGTTGCGGATGTTGCAGCTGAGTTTGTTGTAATTGCAGGTGCAAAGGAGGGTGAGTATATTGGTAGTATACAGAGGTATTTCTTGGGTAGTTGGATCTTTGGAAATTGTTTCTAAGACACCCTTGATTTTGGTTGTAGTTGCTTTGAAATCCAGGTGGTAGTCTGTTGGAGGATCCACCTTGTGTTTGATGTTGCGGGTTGGCAGTCCCCGTAGGATTTCCATATTGAAAACTAGGATGATTTCTCAGTTGATTTGGATTGTAGTAAGCTTGTCCTAGTATGGAATGAATGGAATTTACTTGCTCTGGCATTTGATCCTCAGGGTGTTCAATGATCGGCTCATACTGCGATTGAGGTGGTTGAAATCCATCATTACATTGTACAGAAGACCACATGACAATGTGGGATGATATGATGCATGACAGGCCTCACAAGTTAATGTGGCTACCATAGCTTGTTGGGGGTTCTTCTTTCTGTCATACTCCCCAAATGATGCTTCAAGGGATTGTTGTTTGTTGGCTATGGTTTTCAAAGCTTCGGCTATGGCTTTCATTTCCATAGATTCTTCAGCTTTACAAACCTTTAGACCTACTCATGTGGTCGCTCTCCCCCAATTGGATTGATTTTCTACTCCGAGAGTGATGATTCTCCAGGTGTCTTTGTAGTTTTGTCTCATAAAGTTTCCTCCAGATGAGGAATCTAAGAACTTTTTAATTTCATCACATTCTCCCTTGTAAAAAGTTTCGAGTGGTTGATTTTTTGAGATTCCATGGTGAGGGTATTTCCTCAAGAGTTCTTTGAACCTTTCCCATGAGTCATCCAATGACTCTCCCGATAGTTGAAGGAATTGGTTGATTTTCCCTCTGATTTGGTAGGTTAGTGAAGGTGGGAAGAATTTATCTAAGAACTTCTCTTCTAAGGGATCCCAGGTGGTGATTGGTTCCCCGTCCAAAGAATTTTACCAACTTAGTTCTCTTCTAGACAAGGTGAAATCGAAGAGTCTAAGCATGATTGTGTCCATGGTTGTTCCAGCTTGTGGTGCCATCCTACAAAGAGCCTCGAACCTCTTCAAATGGTCCATGCAGTCATCTCCGGAACTTCTAGAGAATGAGATGCCCTGCATTATTTGGATCCATTGTGTCCTAATCTCAAAATTAGGTGTGTCGATGAGTGGTTGTTAGACTGGATGGTTGTCTTCATAGTTCTTGGGAATAATGTAGTCCCTTAGTTGCTTTCTCCTTATCAACAGTTGTGCAGCAGCCTTGGCTGCTTCATTCTCAGCACGGATGTGGGCTTGCTCTTCAGCCCGTACTTCAGCCTGAACTTGGGTGCGCGTGTCGGCGATGAGTTGTGCTTGCTGGGCTGCTATGGCAGTGTTGACCATTTCCATCACTAGTGCATCTTGGCGGTGATCTTCGGTCATTTGTCTGGCTCTTTGACGATTAAGTCTAATGCGACAGTGGAAACTTCTGTCTACCTCCGAGTCATTGTCACGGAACTGAAATCCCAGTCCCATGAACCAAACGTATACCAAAGGCGACATGCAGAAGCGTAAAGCTTAGCACACATGAACAAATAACAAGATACAAGCACCAACATAATCTCAACAATCAACAAGATATATTAAGCAACATTATTATATTACATGATTTGAATTACATATTCAAGAGTCACTTTGTACAAGTCTGCTCATGTATACTATATTTGGATCTTACAACAAGTGTGCAAAATATCAAATCAAAATAAGCACGTATGATCAAGAATTTAATCAAAGGGTTCAAGGGTATAACAACACTAACATTTCATGCATATATGTGTATCATATCGACTCAAAATGTGAAATCTTGACTTTGGTGGATATTCTAGAGTTATTAAGTCAAAGGAGACATAAATAGTGAAGACTTAAAGTAACAAGAGTAATTATGCACAAATAGGAGAAAATCCACTTTATCACATCCTTCCCTCCTTAAAAGAAATTTCATCCTCAAAATTCATCAGAGATCACATCTAAAAGTCAAAGTCAAAGTCAAAATCTACCGAATATAGATATCCCTCCATGGTTGTCAATGAATTATTCACATGGGATGCACACTTAGGTTACTATCATCAAGGGTGGTACTCATATCAATGATATACACATTTACTTATTATCCCGCCATATTATGACATCATCATGGCATTAGGGTCTTCCATCACCTAGTATCCATACATTAAGGTTTATGTTCATATCTTTATATAAGACCAATGGGTATCATCAAAATCTGTGTTATCAATTCCCAAAAGATTCTGTTCATGGTCGACACTATCATTGAGTGTGTATCTCATCTTTACTCTAGATGTCATGCATGTTTTTTTTCCCACAAAGTTCTACCAACTTTACCCAATCATGTTCACTATTTCTCATTTTTGGATCTGATATAAGCAATTTGTTCATCTTATTTATTAGAAATATCACCCTGAGAGAAACACATATCGAGTTGATTTGTTTTCATTTGGGTCTAATATTAGGCACGTTACCCCTGACTATTCAAGCTAAGATCTCTAAACATCATCATATAAAGTTTATGATTTCAAAGCTACATATTTTATGTATGGTCTGATTTTGTGTTAGGTCTAGCTTATGTGAGTGATTCATCTAGCATATATTAGTTTTTAAACATAAGTGAGGTATTTCATGTATCAAGCATCATTCGAGGAACAACATTATCATCAATATCGAGGTTTTGTAACTTTCTCACTTGTATCTAGAAAGAGCTTCACCATCTCAAGACACTCAATCTAAGACATATATTTGTCCAACAAGACATGTTAACCACAATATTCTACCTGTAACACAAATTTCTACCCATCTTCTGAGAATTAAGGGTAACCACTAGATTCCTTTATATCTAATCACTAACCCGACTATGAGGCTCATCATGGATATCAAAGATCATGTACATCATCTTAGGGTCTTGGGACATCTCCCTCACCTATATAGAAAGCATCAAATTTTCAATTGCCTCTTTCTCTAGGGTTAGATATTTTCATAGGACACCTAGGGTTCAAAATTTTCAAGGAAACCACACATGCTAGGTCACTCAACTCATATACTTAGAAGTATTCTAGCTAGGAACTCATCATCAAGTATTTCATCATTCCTATTTTTCAACATTTCAAATATTTTGGAGTTTAGGTCTCTAACCTTCTCCCAGGGTGGGTCGACTCATATCAAAAGGTCACCCTATTCATATGTCCCATGCTAGAGGTCCACCTTTGTAAAGAGATTGAGGCCCATGTTGTTATCAAATTGTATGTCACATATCATATCTCAACATGTACAAAACTAGGTGTAAGCAAGCATGCCAACCCACTAACTATGTTTAGCACATCAACCAAGCCATATGTATGATTCAAGGTGCTAGGTTTAGCTAGGGTTGCATGGTCCAACTCATTCCATATCGTAAACATACTTGACCTTCCTCAAACAACTTGGGTCTTATCAACATCAACATTATCATCAATATCATTATGTTTCTAGGTTACTCACTAGCCTAACCTATATCATGGCTCTAGACAACTCTAGAGACTATAACTATCATCTAAACTCTCTCATCTAGACTTGATGTTACATCTCTTTCTCCTAGGTTGCATGGAAACTCACTACCTTTCTGCGTATGGTAACATTTTTCATATGTACATATAATAATACTTGAAATATGTTTTCTCCAACATTTAAACAGGCGATAAAAACCACCATACTCCATTCGAATAAAACCAAAACCAAAATGAGTTACCACACCCATAAGGCAGTCAAGTATCACGACACCTAGAGAACTAGCAAGAACATGGTGCACACTTGTGTAGACATCCTAAGCACATGTCGCGAATCATGTCAAGGGAGGTAATTTACACAAGTCTACACCTAGTTCTATAACATCTAGGTTCTAACCTAGAGGATAAGTCAACCTAATCCACGAGGATATTTCATTAAGTTTCTAGGGTTGAGATGTATGATGAGTTTAGTTTGTGTTGCGTGTGAGCAATGTTTGGTGTAGTTATTGTGCATGCTCTGATACCATCTGTCACAGAACCGAAATCCTAGTCCCATGAACAAAACATATACCAAAGGCGACATGCGGAAGCGTAAAGCTTAGCACACATGAACAAATAACAAGATATAAGAACCAACATAATCTCAACAATCAACAAGATATATTAAGCATCATTATTATATTACATGATTTGAATTACATATTCAAGAGTCACTTTGTACAAGTCTGCTCATGTATACTATATCTGGATCTTACAACAAGTGTGCAAAATATCAAATCAAAATAAGCACGTATGATCAAGAATTTAATCAAAGGGTTCAAGGGTATAACAACACTAACATTTCATGCATATATGTGTATCATATTGACTCAAAATGTGAAATCTTGACTTTGGTGGACATTATAGAGTTATTAAGTCAAAGGAGACATAAATAGTGAAGACTTAAAGTAATAAGAGTAATTATGCAAAAATAGGAGAAAATCCACTTTATCACAGTCGTACTCTGGATCAGGGGAGAATATGAGATTATGTGTTGGTTGCATACACATCTTCTACCTGAGTAGAGGAAGAAACACACTTTTCATATGTTGTGGGAGATATGATGAAATCAAGAGAATATGGAGTAATATTAAAGAAAAAGTGTAGAACCCTAACCAACTAGCAAGATGACAAATGAAATTCAAACGTTCCGTTGTCCCCGACAACAACGCCAATTTTTGATGGAGGTTCCACTTGCGTGGAGTTGCGTGCACCACTAAAAATCCTAAAGATTGTAAGTCTTTAGGTTTAGCCTTGCTTATACTAGATTAAAAACTCCACCCACGTATGCTAGGATACATGGAAGTTTTATCGTAGTATAGTTAAGGGTCAAATTCATAGGACAACGGTCTTGTTGAGATCAACAAGATGGAAAATGTTAGAAATACACTTAACTCCTTAACAGTTGGTATTTAGATCAAAGAGTTGGTTTGGTTGTTCAAACTATGTGCAGGTAAAGTAAAAGCAAGAAAGTAAATTTAAGTTTGTAAACAAAGTTAGGAAACCACTAGGATGTGATCAGCTTTTGCCACCACTACTCATGGATCAAAACATACATCACAATAACTCTTCTTGCAAAGAAAAGCGTCTAAACAGTTAGTATCTTTGTAGGCTTAGCCTCCTTTTGGATAACTAACTACGAGAAACATGGAAGTGTTGCAATGCCAGCCATCCCCGGACGAATGGTCACTTACTTTGCATCACTCCCCTCACAAAGTGTGTTCCTCGACCCGTCATGGTTGCACTTTCATACGTCAACTGATTCCATTTCATAGTATAAAAGTGTAATGATGGAGGTGAGTTTACTCCACTTCTTAAGAAATGCTCCTAGATATCGAATCCAAATGTATGGTGACTACATACAATATGGAACCAACAAATAGTCGATATTCGAATCCAGAACTACAAACATAGACAAACTACACTAAAAGATAATAGATAACATAAGTTGGTGATCAAGCAACTAGCATTCATTAAACGATTGATGTTGAACTAGAAAGATAGTGTTTTCTTATTGCAAACTCAAGAATTACAATGCATGACATGAAAACATGGGTAGCGGGGCTACTCCCCACACCCTAGTGTATAAGACTACTCACTCATGGCAAGAATAAAGAAAGGGGCAAGAAGAGAGAAAGTGTGTCATCTCCATGAAGGAGGGAGGAAGTTCAACCCCTTGGAGAGAGAGAGAGCAACGATCTTCACACTTCATAGCTTGCTTGATGATGAATCCTCATCTTCCCACCTTCTTTGTCGATGAGAGAGAGAGTAGCTTGGAGATGGAGTATGGATCTCAGACCGGCAGCCTCGGGGCAGTGGATGAAGGATGGAATGGCTTTGGAGAAATAGAGGCAGCCTTTGGACGTCTGAAACTTCATGATTTGTGAGGACCCTTCGGGTCTTATTTATAGGCTTTGAGTGGAACTCAAACGGTTTGGGATATTTGAGCCCAAACAGTCATGTAGACCGTTTGGACTTATCTCGGTTTGGAGACCATTTGGACTCTTTCTCAGTTTGGAGACCGTTTGGACTCTCTCTCAGTTTGGAGACCATTTGGACTCTCTCGGTTTGGAAACCATTTGATTCCTCATGGTTTGGAACCGTTTGCCTTTATTCGGTCTTGGGACCGTTTGACTTTACACTGTCTTGGGACCATTTGGTCTTGTGACCATTTGAATTACATTCGGTCTTGGGACCATTTGGTATCCATTCGGGCATGGGACCGTTTGGTGCCCATTCGGTCTTGGGACCATTTGGTGCCCATTCGGTATTGGGACCGTTTGGTGCCCATTCTGTCTTGGGACCGTTTGATGTCCATTCCGTCTTGGGACCTTTTGGTGTCCATTCGGTTTCAGGACCGTTTGGTGCTTTTGTAATTTTTTTTTGCTATTATGTAAGAAATAAAAGGGGAAAAGTTAGTCTGATGGTGTATTTACAATAAGAGGAAAGTTTAAGATTCTATCTAATTTATCTAAGAAGGAGTATGGAAAACTAGTAAGATAACATCGTAAAATGGGAGGTTATCAATCACATATCCAAAATGAAAAGTAGTGAACATATATGGGAATAGTTGGTAGAATCTTAGACAAAATCTAGACCCTACATAATATATAGCTTAATGATAAAATACAAGTTTAATGACAATATAATTTGAAGGAAATGATAAGGAACATGCACCTTTCAAAAATTGGCAACATAACCTTTGATAACACATCTCGGGATCATATGAATACATGAAGGAAACACTATGTAATACAAATAAGGGTTACGGAACCTTATGGTCAACATGATTTCATAATATGTTGGAACACCAAGTAATATGTGTATGATTGGGAATTGTACACCCATGCTGGAAAACTATGTGTGAAACCCATGACAGAAGATTTCTCTATACGTAGGTTTAGTTGCCTAAACATGATGAATATGTTGAATTTGACATTTTTCTATGATGAAGGATGAATTTTGGGGAAGAAAATTTCTTATAAGGAGGGAAGGATGTGAAAACCTATATTTCTCAATCAACTACTATACTCTCTCTCTCTCTCTCTTGTATCAAGTGTCTTTATTAATCAATGTGATATCAATTTCAAAATTAGAAGGTAGTGATGCTCCATTTTGTTCACCTCCATGATGAATTTCACAAAGGGTGACTTCAATTTGTGTTTTTTGTTCTAATGTCATGATTTAATGAATCATCCTCTTGCAACTGAAACTAAACTCACTCAATAATTTCTTATTATATAATGTATTCCATGAAGTAGTGAATTCAAATATGAATCCAAGGGTGAAAAAATAGCTGCAAGAAGACCTTCATGGACCACATTATGTGATTTTGATGTATCCCTTAGTTTTCCTAGATTTAATTAGAATTTCCTCCTTTATCTACTGATTGGGTCGGCCACATTGAGCCAATGAGAGGGCTCACATCCTAGCCATTTCCAGTCCCTGACCAAACCCTAATGGACACGTCTAATCTTGATGGTCGACTAATGGATCAGAGATTTAAGGGCCATAAACTTGTCTTCTTTACCTGTATGGTGCACCAGAGCCAATGGCACTCCACCACACCACTCCCACCTACTAACACCCCTATCTAGCCCCTTTGTTTGCAATTGAACGCTCATTTCTTCTTTTTCTTCTTCCCATTTATTTCCCACCTATTTCCCTCCTTGATCATGCCCTCTTGCACTCTTTTTGTTGGTTGTCTTCTACCTCCAAACCTAGGGAACTACTTCCACGATCCTTTAGGGCATGATTTTTCATGTCACTTATGTGCTTTCTTTGTCCAATCTTACTACTGAGTTTGGGGAGGCAAACCAGAGGCAAAGCACTACTTTTTGGGCTTTCATATCCCTTGCTTCTTGAGGCCGTGATGGTCTAGTCAAGCTAGCCATGGTGGTTGGGAGCCAGTTCATGCAGTTAGCAGTGGTTGGGAGCCAACCCATACAACCATCAGAGGCTAGGGGTGATGGAACCCGATCATCCAATCTAGGGCGACATCAATGGATGGTCAGCATGCATCCACTCAACCCCATCATCTTCAATGCTTGTCATTGACCATTGGTCAAAGACTTCACAAAAATAGTCACTAGGAGCGGCCGCATGGAGGACTGCTTCTGTCCCTACCCTCTCCTCGTCCCCACAAAATCGATGATAATATTAAGGGTATGTCACTATTTTCTCTATAGATTTGATGTAGAGCTATAAACAATCATATCTTCCAATTCCTATGGTCAAAATATATGAACCAATGTACCACATTGATTAGCTTGATAGGATTTACATAAAAACTTACTTGTAGACCACTAATTTTCCTATATTGCTAAAATATATGATCTTTACTTCTTTCACTACATTTAGTGCAGGATTATGATAAAGTTGGGATCTTTGATGTTCTGTCTACCTCCTTCACCTCAAGTTAGAATCTTTTATGAGCTTTATGCTCTATGGAAGCCTTAATCACTCAATATGTACCTTGAATGACACTAATTGCACTAATATAACTTGTTTGAACCTCAATTGTGTAACTTTCTCTATTTTATGCTAATCTTGAATCCTAAATTACACCTAATGCTCAACCAAACTTGAAAATGAGTATCATTGTTATTCTATATGTCAATACCATCAACCCTAAACCCCTTTTGTCTATGCTTTTTCTATATTGCCCTAAATGCATATGTGATTCCCTATTATGTGAATGTTTGGTTATGCATTGAAATAATGATATATTTGACCTAACTCATGCATGAAACTCTTTTAGATCCTTTAAATCAATAATCTTTTGATTTGATGATTGTAATTTGCATCATCATCCCCTTTCTCTATGGTGCAACCCTAATTTTCCTAATGTGACCGATATGACTTGAGTTGAAACTCTTATGCCTTAATGTTAACGGAGGTCATTATCTCTTTTCATCCACTATCAAATAAGGAAATCCTCTAACCCTTATGATATCTTAGATGTGGATGTTCCACCTTAGTATCATGTTGAACCTTAGTGGCTCATGTAAACTATATTGATGATTGCATGCATGACTACAATGTGATATCCAATGTTGGTTGTCTAAATCCTAGACTCTAGAGGACATCCACCTATATTTAAATAAGCTTGTTATATATTTATTATCTTAATCTAAATAACATTGTAAGCTTGGACCTCATGACTTGATGGACCATGACGTTGTATTCTTTATTATGAGTCTATTGGCCCTAAAATGTGCGTAATTGACATAACTCTTGTAATAATCATAGAAGATTGATTGAACATCAAAATGACTTGAGACTTGTAACACACCTTGATGGCAAGCTCTAATAAAAGATCATCCAATGTACTAATAGACAACATTGAACCTAAATTGGGAAAAAAACTCTAAAATGGAGTTGTTATGGTTAGTTATGAGAATATGATACAATTTTATAATATTGTTCTTAATCAGGTTTGGCTTGTGAGTTAGATGGTCAAAGATAGGTTATTAATATAAGAAATTGGTATGGGTTTTGATCATTATATGACTATGGATTTCTTTCTTGAACTGTGATACATATGTTTGTTTTTTTACTTGCTCAAATATTGTCATGTAGTATTGTATAATTGTACATTAATTCTTTGTATCATTGTCTTAATATGTTGAACACATGAATGCATGCATATATATATATATATATATATATATATATATACATACATATACATATACATATATATATATATATATAGATAGAGAGAGAGAGAAAGAGGGAGAGTCAGGCTAGAATACACTCGAGTGCATTTAGAGAAAAATACACTCAATTAGTTTTCCATGATGTAATATTTTTTTCAAAAATATAATCTATTGATCTTCTTAATCATATTGTGAATAACACATATACAGAATTTGAGAACATTTGGACATTTATAGGTCATGTTATAAAGGTCGTAAAAATTATGCATTTCAAATTAGTTTCTTTCGTCGATTTTGTTGCCCTCGGATGAGTGACTTACACCCATCCAAATGGGATCAAAATTTGTATGCAGCCTAATTATAGTATGAAAATGAAGATAAATGTTTTACATTTTGAAAAAAATAGTCTTGATATGCAAACACACTTGACTGTATTCGGGCAATCTGTACACTCGAGTGTATTCTATCCTACCTCTCTCTCTCTCTCTCTGTATATATATATATATTTATATATATATATGTATATATACGTATTTATTTATTTATTTATTTATAAATATATATCTATATATATGTGTGTGTGCAACTCCATTATAGAAATTTAAAATAGGGTTTTTCTCAATGACTTAGGTCATTAAGGTCCCTTAAGTAGAAATAAGGTTAGTTAATCTTCAACATCATCACGAACTCTTCCAAGCGGAAGTTAGTCAAAATAGGATTATGATATATGATGGAGTTAGTATAAGTGGAGTAAAATGACATAAAACACAAGCTCTCATTTTCCTAAGAGCTAAAGTTGTTAATTCTTACTCATTTACTTATACAACTCTTTTCAAATTATGCAATATATATATATATATATATATATATATATATATATATCTTCAGCCCTGTACTCAACACCTAATGTGTTGAATTGATTGTTTCATGTATGTTTTAGATTCATAGATTTCTAGGGAGTTGATGGCTTGGTGAGGTATGTTCAAGCATAATATAAATTGACTATCTTAGCTAGTGTACATGATCAGATTTGTAATATAAATTGGATTCTTGTAATAAAAGAATGTTTCATAATGATACTTGTTAAATGTTGAGATTATGTTTGTGCCTTTATCATGTTATATATTCATGTATGATAATATTTTGTGCTTCTGCATTCCTACTTTAATAATTTCATGCTAGGGATGGATGCTCAGGTCCTTCAACCATTGACTATCTAGTCATTTGGAGGTTGGATTTGAGTAACAGTTCTGTTATAGTGTTGTTGGGATGGCAAGGTAGAAATAACAACAACCACTTTGGATCTAGATGTAGAAGTTTAAGTTATACACCAACATTAGATGTGTCTAGTTGTTGGACAACTATTATTATCAAAGGTATGATCATATTCATTGTATGTCTTTAATATATTTTAATTTCATGGTTACATCACATCCAATAGCTAAGTGTTTTACTAAGTAAATGTGATAGCTTAGGTGCACCCTTTTCCACAAAACCCTATAGTGCCCTATGATTTTAATTTTGGTTTGAGTTTTGAACTCCAAATCATTCATTAAAGGATAATTGTGTAAGGTGTATCCATGTTCATCACTAACAATCATATATATTATGATATATCCATTTAACATAAACAAATGCAACATCTTTGAAATTATTTTGCTGGTGAAATGTGGATATGTCAACTAGGATGATTTGGTGAATGCTCATGATCTGAAACTTGTAATATGTATATTTAATTGAGATGGAAAATAATGTAATATGTATATGTATTTCATGTGATGCCTTTCAATTTCTGAATTATCCATGTAAAACTCAACTCTTTCTAATAAAATAAGATAATATATTGACATCATTGATGGACAATGTTGGAGAGGAGGATATGACCAGAAATCCAAACCAACAAGGAAGTTCCTTGGAGGGTTTGTGATGAAGACAAAAGAATGATCCCATCAACAACTTAAGAAATTTGATTGTGTGACTATCTTCAAAGTCGATCGCGTGGAAAACCCTACAAAGTATGGATTTAGGTTACATTATATGAGAATCTCTTGGTTATTTTTCTATAACTTTTTTTGGCTCAAGATGTTGTATTAGTTCCCATATCATGTTATGTCACTTATAGTAATTGTGTAGTATATGAAACAGACAATACAATATATGCAATAGTGATTTGATATATATGACTATTAAGATCCCTTCGATTGGAAACTACACATGAACATCTTGATCAAATACATGTGGCATGCTCATCATGGTGCACTGTCTATCTTTAGAATGAGTGATAATAAGTGTGTTGGTCTTCTCAAGAGGGTGTATAGCTATTGTATTAGGCTTTGGGTTGGGCTTTACTAGGTAATCTTAATAGGATTATAAAACTAGAGGGATAAAGATGACATATATTTATGATTCATGATAGTTGGTGTGCAACCATCTATGCAAGACCTAGATTGGATGCATCTGGTATTTTCTACCTACATAAATACTTAAGTTGTGAGCGGTCAACAAAAGGTGACTCATAACTTAATGTATTATGGATCTTGGCTCACTAGCAGATTTAACAGGAACCTTCAAAATTCATCATGAGGGGTACTAGTTTGATCACTTATGATCATAATTGGATTGAGAAACTAGACAGCTAAAGATGGCATATATTTCATAAAAGGACTTATGATAGGAGTTGTGCAATTACTTACCCAAGAGTTGCATTAGATACATTTGGTAATTGCTACCTACCTAAAACCTAAAGTTGTGAGCAATCAAAATTTTTTGACTCATAACTTATTGTATTATGGATCTTGGATCACTAGAAGATTTATTATTAATCTTCAAAATTCATCATGAATGGTTTTAGTTTGATCAAAGTAGTGGGAGTGTTGTTGACTCATGCAAATATTTTATTTGTAGAAATAATGGCAAATACACACATCAACTTCTTGTTGTGGTCGGTCTTTTAGAAAGAAAATTTCAATGTGAATAAAATTCATGATTGGTAATGTACATCGAGAATCATCCTCACTGAAAAACATAAGCTCTATGTCTAGAAACATTAGCATCATAAGAACCAATTCAAAATGCACCTAGAGCGGAAAGAGAAGCTTTAATACGCATATTAATAACACTATTGACATCAAGTGTCTCATGCTAAGGTCCGCAAATCATGAGCCTCAAATGCAACATAAGAACACGGGAGTTCTAGAGATGAAAACATGTCAAGAATATGTTCCAAGAACAAGAAAGGCAGTAGAGGTATGATGTATCCAATGCCCTATTTAAGTGCAACATGATTGAAGGTGATCCAGTTGTGCCACGTGGACTCAATTTGATTAGGTATGTGGAAACTCTAAAGATACTATAATTCCCCTTAGGCCAAGGGTTGACAGGTGATGCAATCTTACAATTCTTACCAAAATCTTACAATCAATTTGTCATGAACTACAACATTAACAACTTTCTTTGACCATTTTAAGAAATGCTTGGCGTTCTTAGAAATGATGAGAGTTAGATGACGAAAGACTAGTCAAAGTCTGTGTTGATGGTTGATAAAGGAAGGGGTCGATCATAGTGAAAATGTGAAGTTAAAAAGTGTTCTAAACCTTGATAAAATACCAAATTATTTTGTACTTATATCTAATAGAGGAGTAGGTAAGGAAGGCAATTGTCATTGCCACCATGCTACACTTTAAAAAAGAAATTTCCCTTTTTGCCTTGAGGAGATAAATAAGGTGGGGGTAAAGATCTCCACATTAAGTGTATATATGTTATAGAGATAAACTTATATACTTCTTCATTTTGGGTATTTGATATCAAATGTGGATCTCACATATGCTCTAATATGAATAATTTGAAAAGAAGTAAACCCTTACTGAAGGAAGAGGTGGATCTATGAGTAGTTAATGGATCAAGAGTTTTTACCACAACTGTAGGCACCTATATCTTATCTCTTCCCAAGATGCTTGTAATAGAGTTAGAGAATTGTCATTATGAACCTACAAATATTGGGAACATTGTTTTTTGTATCTTGTTTTTACAAGAATGGTTTTGAGTTTCCAATAAAGAACGATCAATTTTATATTTCAAGAGATGAGATATTATGTGGCAGTGCCCCAATGTCTTTTGATCTTTTATCTATTGAATCATGAGATAAGTGTATATAACAAAAAGGCTAAGAAGTTAAAACTTGATGACTCAAAAAAATTGTATCTTTAGAAATTTCATTTAGGGAACAGAAATGAGAAGCACATCTGTATACTCGATGTACATGTTTATCTAGACTCACTTGATTTTGATGAAAAGAGAGATATGACTAATGTTTGTTGACAGAAGCACCCCTCACTGCTAATAGTGAGAGGGGAAGTGACTTATTAGAACCGAGGCATATTGATTTATGTTGATCATTTAGCACAAGTCCTTAGGAGATATCAATTCTTCAAAACATTTACTTTGACTTTAGTAGATATGTATATCTATATCTTATAAATCAAAAATCAAAATCTCTTAAAAAGTTTAAGGAACTTATTAATGAAGTTGTGACGTCCCCGGATTTTGATTTCTCCAAACCCTATTGAGAATGAGATGTCAGAATCCAAAAACATCATCCAATCATATCAGAAAGCGATGCGGAAGCATAATACGCATACAGGAACATACAACCATAACATACTCAACATTCAACATGTACATTATTACAACACGATTTACAATTGTATATTGAAAGAGAATTTTTACACAAGTCTAAACATGTATGCTAACTAGGATCTACACAATAGGTACAACGTGGACAACTGCTCACTTCCCATCTTTTATCCCACGCTAGCTCTGAACCTAAAACATACGTGAAACAACGAATCAACACACAAGGTGTTGTGTACGTGGGTAGAAATATACATACTAATATTTTTGCATAATTGAAATAACTTGAGAAAGAAAGAGTAAAAGAAAACATTATTTAAGGCGATAATCAGGTAAACATTCCTTTTATTGCTTTCACTTTGATGCGGTTGTACTACACATACTTGCACTTGACTTACATCTAGTGTGGGCAATATAGTATCATCATACATCTAACATGGGCCAAGGAATCATACATCCATGTTAGGAAACATACATCCACACCAGGCTATGTGCTCTAGTAGCTACAACCCATCATACTCATTTATGTTCTATTAGATTTGGCGAAGTATAACTCATACTAGTTCAACCAAGCAATCATATCCAAATACGAGCATTCAAGATATTGCATATCATAGGTAACCAGAAAACTAGTCTTATACTTAATAAATCCCACATACCTGAGTTCAGATATTTCT
This sequence comes from Alisma plantago-aquatica, assembly GCA_963693085.1. Classification (NCBI taxonomy): domain Eukaryota; kingdom Viridiplantae; phylum Streptophyta; class Magnoliopsida; order Alismatales; family Alismataceae; genus Alisma; species Alisma plantago-aquatica. The sequence goes on along the minus strand of OY856410.1, from coordinate 994,773,133 downwards.
AATCATTCTTCCTCATCTAGATATCTGGTCATCACCTGGTTAATAACAAATTAATCATCATTAATACAAGATTGATTGTTATTAATGGTATTTAGGTTCAATTTAGGGTTTAGGTCAAATCTAGGTGTTACTAATTTACACCATGTCTCTAGTATTTTTATAATGATTTAGAGGTTATTATTTAGGTCTGGTTCAGTTTTCATAATTTTCTGATGCTTAGTCCATTTCCTAGAATTAAAATGGGATTAAAAGCATCTAATTAGTCATTAATAGAAAATGACCTATTATTTAGATATATTACTCAGATCAGAGTCTAAATATGGATGTATATCATCATTAAGGTTCTAGGACAATTTTCTGAGAATTAATATCACCTGGCTACTATTTATTTCATTTAATGAATCCTAAAAATGAGCTTTTTACTCTAAATTAATTATCATCATTGAAGGTGGTTCAATGCTCTGATCTAGGGGTCCAATAATATAGAGGATACTTTTCTAAGTCTAGGGATATTTTTTGGGTATAAATAGGCTAATGGAGCTATTTTCTATGGTTTTCATAAGATAAAGGTATTAACTTGGGTTTAACTAAGAAATACCTCTTGGAGATTAAGTAGGGCCGCTAGATCTTCCTTGAAAGGCTCCAGATCACGTCACATCAGCCCAAGAAGTATGTGGCTAGTTTTAGATTGGGGTCCTGAATCACCGGATCAGGCAGATGAATCGGACGGGTCGCAGGCCTGGTCATCCAGCTCCCACTCCCTCCCTCACACATGTTGTATCACGTAGGGGAATTCTGAAACTCCGACCTCGAGATCACGGTGCCTCCTATGCTACCTCGCTGGTAAGGGTTGAAGAAACTTATCAGCTATCAATGTCCAGAACTTTAGATCGGTAACCAGAGGCCAGAGAACATGGATTCTGACGGTCTGCAGATAAACAACGAGAACTGCTCCGGTTCCAAGTTGTTGCAATTGACGACCTTGAGTTTGTAGTCGTTGTGGTCGACGACCATGGCTCCACCATGGCTAATCTGGTCCACCAAAAATGTCTGGTTCGATGATAGTGAGGAACTGTGACTGCTCTTTGCTATGCTGCCATGATGGATGTACTGTGGAATCAAATATGGTGGATCAGGAAATTCTCGCCATCCGGTCATGTTTCCATCATCAGTCTCAGAAGCTTCTAGGAGTTGGAGCAAACAGGAAGCATGGAACGGCTCTGCCTAGGTTGGTTTTCTGAGGTGGGGCGCTGAGCAGTAGATGAAATTTTGGGGTTCTCCTCACTTCAAAACTTAATGTTCCTGGATCCCTGGTTTGATGATGCAAACCAAATGCAACATTCAAAGAATATCGGTGAAGGTTGAGCAGTGAGCACTACCTCCAGATTCTAGGTCGGCTGTTGTTCGTAGTGATGAAGAAAGGAGAAGATCATAGGGGAGAAGGTCATAGGACCTAGCCTCCAATATATGAGATATGTGTTAAAAAAAATGTCCTACACTAGATTACTCTTGAGTGTTGAGTTGAGTCCTTATGCATGATTCAAATATATATGTGAGAATTGGGTAACATAAATGGATGGGTAGATGACCCATATGATAAAGTCAATCCTTTGGCTGAGTTAGGTCCTAGATGGAGTGACATATTTTGTGAATTTCATCATTAGTTGCAAGTGAGGTAATATATGAACTCTAGTTATGAGAGTATGATGCTTTGTGTAAAAGATACTCATAATACATGTTCTCCCTTCTTCTTCTCTTTCTTAATATATGATGATAGAAACCTCACTTGAGCTATTTGGATGATTTTGTATGAAGTGTTATTCATGTAAGCTTTACCTATTACATATTCCCTTCCTATATCATACATGTAATATTGAAGTTTGAAATCATGAGCTAAAGAAAAAGATATCTTTGGATCATAGCTTGCTGGTAAAAAAAAACGTGTACCCTTAGGGGTGATGTAATCCTAAGATATCATAATGTCATGTTATGACTAAGACTTTAAGTGATGCTTCCACATATATGAGGTGGGGTAGACACTCCCAAGAAACTCTAAGACCCTAAGCTGACAACTCAGAGTGCATGCAACTATGGTGACCTTAGAACCTAAGAAATAATGATGTATATGAAGCTCGATCCCAAAATAGCCCCTTAAGGATGAGATTAGTTGAATTTCGAGGGAGAAATTCCAAATAAGGTGGGGTGAATGTGATAAACTAGATTTTTGAGTTTTAATAACTAATACAATAATTGAGAGACAAGCATTCTATGTAAGATGTCAAATACCAAATTGAGGAATTGGTTATACAATCATGGATTCCTTCACCCAAATTAGGTGATTGGAAATATGATGGAGGACTATGATGCCTAATTGAATTCAATTGTGATTGAATACCCTTCCTGATTAATTAAGTCCTCATGAGACCAATCATTCATTTAGTGATCCAGTGAGTAGTGAACTAATTTCTTTTGAGGAATCATATACATATGAACCAATGTTGAAGTTCTGGAGTCAACTTTGACTAAATGGCATATCATTTTCACATAAGGTAATACCCTAAGTGTCACATGTAGGTGAACTTTAGGTTTTAATGTGATTAGTCAATAACCATGCCTAACCTTCGAATTTCATTCCCAAACTTATGCCACATCTACATCATGACATTATAAAGCTACACCTAAAATTTCATTGCAATTGGATTAACCAATTAGGAATTATGAACAATTGAAAATAATACACCTAATATCACCCTAGATCTAAGTTGTTATTTTGGTGTGACATTTGAATGTCACGTTGTCTTGATAACAAGGCTGGGAGCAGACACTTATGCGGACTCCCACCCCAGCCGTCCGATCTGATTGATCGCGGATCAAAGGCTAGGACTTTGTCTTCAACCTCCCGCAAAGAACGAGGAGAAGAAAGGGAACCTGACCCTCGTCCAGGCGTCACCTCACCCCTCACCATGAAATATCATCCAAGAAGATAGATTCCCCTAGCCAAATCGAGGTTAAAGTGCCTGCACCTGACTCCCCTCGCCCTCAGAGCAGGGAGAACAACCTCCCCATCCTTCGCTCCTCTCACTCCGGTGGCGGCCGAAGAGTGTCCAAACTCACTCAAACCCTAAACCTACCCTGAGGGCTTATAAAAACACCCCCTTGACGTCACCGCCACCCACTTTTACAATAACCCTCTATTTCCCGACCCTCACCAACACCGGATACCTCTACCTGACCTCTGATCCTCAGCGGCGTCGCCGCACTACCTATGGGACTTTCCCCTTCGTGTCACCTCCTCCCTTCAAATCTTCTCTCCCTCTATCATCGCGAGGTCGTGGAGACCTCAGGCGGCACCTTTTCATCCGTGTTTGGAGCTTGCTGCTCCCTTTCCCCTAGGCATCGCTGAGCTCTCCACCGCCCCCGTCAACCTGAAGGTTGTTGCTCGAATGAAGGGGAATCGAAGGTGTGACACTGAAGAGGTACCAGTGTGGACCCACCAGGACCAATCGGTGGACGCCATCTCGGCAAGTCTCGGCGCAAAGCAACTGAAGCCAGAACCAGTGAACTGAGCTCAGACTAGCATAGGACCGGCCGACTTGAAGCCAAACCGGGTGGGTCCAGGAGAAAGAACAATGCTACCCTGAGAAGCCACGTGGCAGCTCCTGATAGGCCATACGAGGTAAATGTCTTAGTTATTTCACAATTCTTACAAAATTCATAGAAATTAGCATGCTTATCAGAAAAACATGTAGAATATACCGAAATTCTCAAATAAAAGAGTAGAACACTATGAAATCATAATATCAAGATTTGGAAGAACTAATAATAGTGATATCATGTAAGATTTGTAATGCTCATTTCATAGATAATAAATATCAAATGATGATATAAAATCATGGAATAATGTCAGTAAGTCTATAATCATGTTTATAGTCCATATGATGTCAATATTTATGATGTTGATGCATGAAATCATATAATTTGATTAATATGGCTAATTAGGGCTAATAACACTAAAGATAATGCAATTAATGCATACATGCTCAATAAATGATGAATTTCACATAACATTCTCATATCTGTAATTGAAAGATAATATGTAAATATGAGACCAATTGTTTACACGAAATTCATGTTGTAAGAAGATGAACCTTGATACATGGGTTGTAACCCTAACTTAAATAATGTATATAAACTAGGGTTAATATGTGCACCAAAAAGGATATGGGACCTAATATTCAGATAATGAATCATAATCTGGAAAATGACATCAGTAAGAAAAATATAAGACAATAATGCAAGTAAACATTGGAATATCCTAATGAGATAATATAAACCCTAATGAACACGACTAGGGTTAAGATGATGAGAATCTGATGATAGTATGTGGTCTTGTCTTAATCAGGTGATGACCAGATTGTCTAGATGAGCAAAAATGATTAGAAATCTCTGAACTCAGGTACGTGGGATTTATTAAGTATAAGACTAGTTTTCTTGTTGCCTATGATATGCAATATCTTGAATGCTCGTATTTATATATGATTGCTTGGTTGAACTAGTATGAGTTATACTTCGCCAAATCTAATAGAACAGAAATGAGTATGATGGGTTGTAGCTACTAGAGCACATAGCCTGGTGTGGATGTATGTTTCCTAACATGGATGTATGATTCCTTGGCCCATGTTAGATGTATGATGATCCTATATTGCCCACACTAGATGTAAGTCAAGTGCAAGTATGTGTAGTACAACTGCATCAAAGTGAAAGCAATAAAAGGAATGTTTACCTGATTATCGCTTTAAATAATGTTTTCTTTTACTCTTTCTTTCTCAAGTTATTTGACGCAATTTTACTGTGAGGTAAAATGCAAGTGAACGTGTCGAGTAGTACATGCCTTTGTGAGGCTCGAGTCGAACACAGGGATACTGGGAATTGTTGGAGACTCCTACTAACTATTTGCGATCAGCTAAGCCGAATAACAAATTGAGAGTTGTTGTTGAAATTAAAAGAAAAAATAGAAATAAAACAAAACAAACGATCGATTAAATGTTGATTTAATCAATTCAAAATGGTATCTTTAGGATTACGGTTTCACCGCGGGTTTTCATTGTATTAGATTTTATATAATGCCTCAATTTTATCTCTCTATCCGGGTAGTGGCCTGAAAACAGAATTGCCCACTGTCGTGGTGCAATTCACTACCTAAGTCTAGGTCGTTTCCACCGTCGTAGTAACCTATACCCTAAACTAGGTGCATTATGAACGATCTCTCAGTATCCACCATTAATTTTACACCACCTTGGTCAAGGGATTTGTTGATTAATATGAATTCCGTCTCTTTTCAGCCGTTAATCCTTCTTTCAAAGTGATTAAGGGCATTAGGTTATTATTATGGTGATCAAGCATAACAACATATTAAGAAAAAGAAATTATACCATGGATTTAAGAGATAAAATATGAATTACTATTATAAAATTGTCATACAACGAATTCTCGGGTTACTCCCGGTCCTAAAGACGAAGGGGATTAGCCTCGCATGTTCATCTCAAACAAGTACAAGGTAGAGATAGGGGAAATCATATGAAACACGTGAAATGAGAGGTGAAACCCCTGAACGGAGAAGAACCGGTTGATCCTTCGCAAAGAACACGTGCTCTCCCGCCTTTCGGTGGTGGAATTTGTCATCTTCGGTGTCCGGATCAATTGGTATGAACTTCTGGCCTCCGTTCTCCTCTCTACTGCTCCTCGGTACTCGTGCAATGGCTAATGAGATGATCTCCTTGTCTGGGCGGCTGTCATTAGGTATATCTCCCTCATTAGGTCGCTAATTAACCATGGCCGTCCGATTGAGATCATTCTGAATCAAACACATATCTTACGGTGTCGATACCATTGACGCGGGTCGATGGTATCGACCCAGTGTGGTAGCGTCAGCCCTTCTTTCCTTTCGTCTGAGTGCCTGATGTAGTCTCGATACCATCGACGCGGGTCGATGGTATCCACTACCCTGTAGCGACGGTTTTGTCATTTTGCGTCGTTGTAGACTACGTGCGTCGATGGTATCAACTTGGTGTCGATGGTATCGACTGCTTCTTCGCCAGCAACCTGATGATAGCTCGATACCATCGACATCCCTATCGATAGTATCGACTTTTTGCTGATACTCGCGGCTGGCAGCCTGTGGTCCAGTCGATGGTATCGACTTTCATCGATGGTATCGACGGAAGCAGATACTTGTTTTTTTCCTGAAATTCAAACACGAAACCACATAAATTCACACAAATAATAATATTTTGACAATTGATGCTCAAAACGATGAAATAAAGGGGATTTGACATAAAATAGTAGCAAAGACCAAAGTGGATGAATTATGCAACATTAACCATAAAAATGACTAATAAAAGCATAAAACACATATCAAACAGGTTTATAAATGCGACTCAAAATCATCGCATAAAACTCCCCTAAGCTTGAACGTTGCTCACCCTCGAGCAACTAATCCTTAGAATAGAATTCTAATGTCAACTGAAGAACAACACATCACAACCAACATCCCATATGAGTCCCACCGGACATTCACATACCGGCCCTCTCTAACCACGAAACGGTAATTACCCTGAAGGCGACAGTAATCATCCATAAAAGAAATTGACCTCAAAACTGATGAACACTATCACATAAGGCAGTTAACATAATAAAACTCACCGGTTCTGACTTGGTGCATCTAGTGATCTCCTATACTACGTTGCTCGCCCTAACTACCATCTACATGGAAGCAGTTCTCCTGATATACCTTAGTGAGGAGAAATTCACGGTGGCCTATCAATCCGAGCAACGGGTGGATGAAGATGGGTGGTTCATGGAAGAAAGTGGAAGTATTGTACAGTTTTAACATACATAAAACAAAAATGTCCTAAATGATGCAAATGCACATTAAAATTTCCCTAATGCCTAAAATTGAGTGGAATGATGCATGTACTAACCATCCATCTCAAAATGAAATGGACATCTAATTAAGCTACATCATGTACTCAATTATCTTGAAATGTAGGTGATATTATGTTCCTTTCTCCTTCTTATTATTGTTGCTTCTACATAACTCTTTTTTTTTCTTTTTTTCATTATGCAGATTTTTCAGATTTTTTTCTCTTTTCTTTTTTTTTTCATTTTTCAACCCTTATATCCATAATTGATAATGAATATTTTAGTGGGCTTATTTTTCTTCATACTCAGAAATTTGCACTACTTGGAAGGTATGGAACAATTTAATTCACCATTGGAGAAAAATTGAGATACATGATATACTTTATGCATGAAAATTATGCATGCAACTACATGGCATGCACCTAAGGGTAATGTGCATGTATCACTATTCTAATTTTTTGTTCTTTCTTTTTATGCAAACCATATGGAAATAAATTTAATGAATGACCTATCTATATGAAATGCTATCAAAGAAGTTAAAACTGTAAAGTACTTCCAATTCTTGTGGTGGATTGTGAAAACAATTGTGATTGAATACCCTTCCTGATTAATTAAGTCCTCATGAGACCAATCATTCATTTAGTGATCCAGTGAGTAGTGAACTAATTTCTTTGGAGGAATCATATACATATGAACCAATGTTGAAGTTCTGGAGTCAACTTTGACTAAATGGCATATCATTTTCACATAAGGTAATACCCTAAGTGTCACATGAAGGTGAACTTTAGGTTTTAATGTGATTAGTCAATAACCATGCCTAACCTTCGAATTTCATTCCCAAACTTATGCCACATCTACATCATGACATTATAAAGCTACACCTAAAATTTCATTGCAATTGGATTAACTAATTAGGAATTATGAACAATTGAAAATAATACACCTAATATCACCCTAGATCTAAGTTGTTATTTTGGTGTGACATTTGAATGTCACGTTGTCTTGATAACAAGGCTGGGAGAAGACACTTATGCGGACTCCCACCCCAGCCGTCTGATCTGATTGATCGTGGATCAAAGGCTAGGACTTTGTCTTCAACCTCCCACAAAGAACGAGGAGAAGAAAGGGAACCTGACCCTCGTCCAGGCGTCACCTCACCCCTCACCATGAAATATCATCCAAGAAGACAGATTCCCCTAGCCAAATCGAGGTTAAAGTGCCTGCACCTGACTCCCCTCTCCCTCAGAGCAGGGAGAACAACCTCCCCATCCTTCGCTCCTCTCACTCCGGTGGCGGCCGAAGAGTGTCCAAACTCATTCAAACCCTAAACCTACCCCGAGGGCTTATAAAAACACCCCCTTGACGTCACCGCCACCCTCTTTTACAATAACCCCCTGTTTCCCGACCCTCACCAACACCGGATACCTCTACCTGACCTCTGATCCTCAGCGGCGTCGCCGCACTACCTATGGGACTTTCCCCTTCGTGTCACCTCCTCCCTTCAAATCTTCGCTCCCTCTATCATCGCGAGGTCGTGGAGACCTCAGGCGGCACCTTTTCATCCGTGTTTGGAGCTTGTTGCTCCCTTTCCCCTAGGCATCGATGAGCTCTCCACCGCCCCCGTCAACCTGATGGTTGTTGCTCGAATGAAGGGGAATCGAAGGTGTGACACTGAAGAGGTACCAGTGTGGACCCACCTGGACCAATCGGTGGACGCCATCTCCGCAAGTCTCGGCGCAAAGCAACTGAAGCCAGAACCAGTGAACTGAGCCCACACTAGCATAGGACCGGCCGACTTGAAGCCAAACCGGGTGGGTCCAGGAGAAAGAACAATGCTACCCTGAGAAGCCACGTGGCAGCTCCTGATAGGCCATACGAGGTAAATGTCTTAGTTATTTCACAATTCTTACAAAATTCATAGAAATTAGCATGCTTATCAGAAAAACATGTAGAATATACCGAAATTCTCAAAAAAATGAGTAGAACACTATGAAATCATAATATCAAGATTTGGAAGAACTAATAATAGTGATATCATGTAAGATTTGTAATGCTCATTTCATAGATAATAAATATCAAATGATGATATAAAATCATGGAAAAATGTCAGTAAGTCTATAATCAAGTTTATAGTCCATATGATGTCAATATTTATGATGTTGATGCATGAAATCATATAATTTGATTAATATGGCTAATTAGGGCTAATAACACTAAAGATAATGCAATTAATGCATACATGCTCAATAAATGATGAATTTCACATAACATTCTCATATCTGTAATTGAAAGATAATATGTAAATATGAGACCAATTTTTTACACGAAATTCATGTTGTAAGAAGATGAACCTTGATACATGGGTTGTAACCCTAACTTAAATAATGTATATAAACTAGGGTTAATATGTGCACCAAAAAGGATATGGGACCTAATATTCAGATAATGAATCATAATCTGGAAAATGACATCAGTAAGAAAAATATAAGACAATAATGCAAGTAAACATTGGAATATCCTAATGAGATAATATAAACCCTAATGAACACGACTAGGGTTAAGATGATGAGAATCTGATGATAGTATGTGGTCTTGTCTTAATCAGGTGATGACCAGATTGTCTAGATGAGCAAAAATGATTAGAAATCTCTGAACTCAGGTACGTGGGATTTATTAAGTATAAGACTAGTTTTCTTGTTGCCTATGATATGCAATATCTTGAATGCTCGTATTTATATATGATTGCTTGGTTGAACTAGTATGAGTTATACTTCGCCAAATCTAATAGAACAGAAATGAGTATGATGGGTTGTAGCTACTAGAGCACATAGCCTGGTGTGGATGTATGTTTCCTAACATGGATGTATGATTCCTTGGCCCATGTTAGATGTATGATGATCCTATATTGCCCACACTAGATGTAAGTCAAGTGCAAGTATGTGTAGTACAACTGCATCAAAGTGAAAGCAATAAAAGGAATGTTTACCTGATTATCGCTTTAAATAATGTTTTCTTTTACTCTTTCTTTCTCAAGTTATTTGACGCAATTTTACTGTGAGCTAAAATGCAAGTGAACGCGTCGAGTAGTACATGCCTTTGTGAGGCTCGAGTCGAACACAGGGATACTGGGAATTGTTGGAGACTCCTACTAACTATTTGCGATCAGCTAAGCCGAATAACAAATTGAGAGTTGTTGTTGAAATTAAAAGAAAAATAGAAATAAAACAAAACAAACGATCGATTAAATGTTGATTTAATCAATTCAAAATGGTATCTTTAGGATTACAGTTTCACCGCGGGTTTTCATTGTATTAGATTTTATATAATGCCTCAATTTTATCTCTCTATCCGGGTAGTGGCCTGAAAACAGAATTGCCCACTGTCGTTGTGCAATTCACTACCTAAGTCTAGGTCGTTTCCACCGTCGTAGAAACCTATACCCTAAACTAGGTGCATTATGAATGATCTCTCAGTATCCACCATTAATTTTACACCACCTTGGTCAGGGGATTTGTTGATTAATATGAATTCCGTCTCTTTTCAGCCGTTAATCCTTCTTTCAAAGTGATTAAGGGCATTAGGTTATTATTATGGTGATCAAGCATAACAACATATTAAGAAAAAGAAATTATACCATAGATTTAAGAGATAAAATATGAATTACTATTATAAAATTGTCATACAATGAATTCTCGGGTTACTCCCGGTCCTAAAGACGAAGGGGATTAGCCTCGCATGTTCATCTCAAACAAGTACAAGGTAGAGATAGGGGAAATCATATGAAACACGTGAAATGAGAGGTGAAACCCCTGAACGAAGAAGAATCGGTTGATCCTTCGCAAAGAACACGTGCTCTCCCGCCTTTCGGTGGTGGAATTTGTCGTCTTCGGTGTCCGGATCAATTGGTATGAACTTCTGGCCTCCGTTCTCCTCTCTACTGCTCCTCGGTACTCGTGCAATGGCTAATGAGATGATCTCCACGTCTGGGCGGCTGTCATTAGGTATATCTCCCTCATTAGGTCGCTAATTAACCATGGTCGTACGATTGAGATCATTCTGAATCAAACGCATATCTTACGGTGTCGATACCATCGACGCGGGTCGATGGTATCGACCCAGTGTGGTAGCGTCAGCCCTTCTTTCCTTTCGTCTGAGTGCCTGATGTAGTCTTGATACCATCGACGCGGGTCGATGGTATCCACTACCCTGTAGCGACGGTTTTGTCATTTTGCGTCGTTGTAGCCTACGTGCGTCGATGGTATCGACTTGGTGTCGATGGTATCGACTGCTTCTTCACCAGCAACCTGATGATAGCTCGATACCATCGACATCCCTGTCGATAGTATCGACTTTTTGCTGATACTCGCGGCTGGCAGCCTGTGGTCCGGTCGATGGTATCGACGGAAGCAGATACTTGTTTTTTTCCTGAAATTCAAACACGAAACCACATAAATTCACACAAATAATAATACTTTGACAATTGATGCTCAAAACGATGAAATAAATGGGATTTGACATAAAATAGTAGCAAAGACCAAAGTGGATGAATTATGCAACATTAACCATAAAAATGACTAATAAAAGCATAAAACACATATCAAACAGGTTTATAAATGCAACTCAAAATCATCGCATAAAACTCCCCTAAGCTTGAACGTTGCTCACCCTCGAGCAACTAATCCTTAGAATAGAATTCTAATGTCAACTGAAGAACAACACATCACAACCAACATCCCATATGAGTCCCACCGGACATTCACATACCGGCCCTCTCTAACCACGAAACGGTAATTACCCTGAAGGCGACAATAATCATCCATAAAAGAAATTGACCTCAAAACTGATGAACACTATCACATAAGGCAGTTAACATAATAAAACTCACCGGTTCTGACTTGGTGCATCTAGTGATCTCCTATACTACGTTGCTCGCCCTAACTACCATCTACATGGAAGCAGTTCTCCTGATATACCTTAGTGAGGAGAAATTCACGGTGGCCTATCAATCCGAGCAACGGGTGGATGAAGATGGGTGGTTCATGGAAGAAAGTGGAAGTATTGTACAGTTTTAACATACATAAAACAAAAATGTCCTAAATGATGCAAATGCACATGAAAATTTCCCTAATGCCTAAAATTGAGTGGAATGATGCATGTACTAAACATCCATCTCAAAACGAAATGGACATCTAATTAAGCTACATCATGTACTCAATTATCTTGAAATGTAGGTGATATTATGTTCCTTTCTCCTTCTTATTATTGTTTCTTCTACATAACTCTTTTTTTTTCTTTTTTTTCATTATGCAGATTTTTCAGATTTTTTTCTCTTTTTTTTTTTCATTTTTCAACCCTTATATCCATAATTGATAATGAATATTTTAGTGGGCTTATTTTTCTTCATACTCAGAAATTTGCACTACTTGGAAGGTATGGAACAATTTAATTCACCATTGGAGAAAAATTGAGATACATGATATACTTTATGCATGAAAATTATGCATGCAACTACATGGCATGCACCTAAGGGTAATGTGCATGTATCACTATTCTAATTTTTTGTTCTTTCTTTTTATGCAAAACATATGGAAATAAATTTAATGAATGACCTATCTATATGAAATGCTATCAAAGAAGTTAAAACTGTAAAGTACTTCCAATTCTTGTGGTGGATTGTGAAAACAATGAGGTGGAAAGATCACAAGACTAGATGACTGAACCTTAGCAAGATATTATGTGTCCCTCCTTACTGACCTGTGTAGTAGTTAAGAGGTTTCTCTCTCTTACATCCAATTAGAGTCTCATTACCATTTGGTCAGTTTAGGCTCAAACAACCATTTCCGTCCACTTTCATGAATCATTAGGAGTACAGTTGTGAAATTTTGTTTTAAAGTTGACAAAACCAATCATTTTTGTAGGATATGTGCCCAAGGTTAAACAAGACAAGCTTTGCAAACACACAAAAAATTTTAAATTTCCCTTGATTTTCCCATGCACAATTAATGAGATGACACAAACTTTATGACATCCACAATTACACTAGATAGCATGTGGATCCTACAAAAACTAAAATTGCAAGAAACAAATAACAAAAACAAAAACAATAAAGTTAAAAACTAAAAATAGTAAAAGATAAAGTTGTTCCAACTACCCCCCTAAGCTTGAATTCGACTATGGCCTCATAGTCAAAAACAAACTTAAAGATTGGAACAGTGATACCGGATCACTCCTGTGGTGGTGGAGGCGGGTACTGCGGCGCCGAGGGGTCCCAAGACGGGTACTGCCCTGGAATGTTGGATTGTACTGGGGCATTGGCGAGGGCTGTGGATACCCCCCAAAATAATTCTAGCTCCAGTAATGATCGAAAAATGGCTATTGTTGCACTTCCTTCCTGTGCAACCTATCATGGATGTTCTGATGATTCTCGAAAAGAAGGCACTCATTCTCAAAAATCGCTTGCTGATTGACAAAGAGTCGATTGGTAGTATCTTGAATACTGGCAAAAGTGGTTGTGTGGCCATGTTGGGTCTGCTGGATGTCTTGCAGCATCGCGTAAATGCCCTGCATAGAATAGGCATCCTCTCTTGGTTGCGAGGGCGGTGTTGGTGGCGGCGTAGGCTGTGATGATGAAGATGCACCTGGATGCATTCGAGGACGCTTCTGAGGTGCCACTCGTGCTTGAAGAGGTGTGAATGCCTCCTCTTCCTCCTCAGCCTCTCCGTCATTTCCGTCATCACCATCGTCGTTGCCGCCTTCGTCATCGGAGTCGGCGATGGCTATGATTGGCCACCGGAAGTGTTTCACCCCCTCGATGTTGAAAACTGGATCAGGCAATGAGCACTCCTGATAGGCATGGTTGACGTGGCAATGTGCATATGCCAAACCATCTCGAAGAAGTTGGAGATTGGACCGGTGTAGATGTTGCAAGTTCACCTTGCTTCTTGTAGAGAGAGGAGTCAACTGCTCGAGATTCAACCCCAGGTAGATGGCCAGCTTAGTGATAAGCCCTCCAAAGTGAATCAGGGTTTTCCTCATACTCCTCTTCACGTCCAATACTCGCTGTAGAAAGAAGGCACCCCAATTGCATTCTTGTCTCTTCAGGAGTTTATACAGAAAGAATAGGTCCGACCCCTGAAATTTGCTGAGGGCCAGATCACCCCGGGCAAAAAGCATAGAACTCAGCATCCGGTGCAGTACCCAGACGAAAGTGTGCTCAAAATCAGCTACCGCAGCATTGTGGTAGCTCACCGACTTCCCTTGCGACACTGTCACCAGCTCGGAAAAAATGGCGTCATAGTCAGTGCAGTTGTCCGGCCGCCGGTGGTCGTATTGCGAATGGTTCCAGTTGAATATCCTATTGAACTGCTTGAGCGTGAGGGTGTAGTCGTGGTTGTACAACTGGAAAGACACCCAGCCCTTGATCCACTCATGATCGGTAGTTACGATGTCGTTGGGCACGACACAGACGTCCAGCGACGCCATGAACTCCGCCACCAATTCCTTGTACGTTGGCCAGTTGCCGAAGAATGGCTGGCCATATGCATGAAATTCCAGCTCGCAAGGCCTTATTCATGTGTGGTGGGCATGCCCCTTCAGAACGTAGGCCAAGTTGGCCTCGAATCTGAGATCTCAGATCATTTCTCGGTCCACATACCGGGTGGGCTCTATCTTCCTCTACATGATCTCCTCGTAGATCTTCCGGACCTCCGAGGAAGGATGGACAAGTCGAGGATGTGCGATCGACGATGGCGGTGGTGGCACGAATTCTAGAATGTCCATCGGATTCGCACACGAGGAGGAAGCTCCAGCCACATACGCCATGTTTGCGACAAGAAATGGGGATCAGAAAGAGAGCTCGGTGACGTTTGGAGAGTTGAATCTCCGCTCGATGAAGACCTTCGCTCGGTGATGCTCATCATCGACTTGGAAGTCTCGGGGGGTCGCTCGGCACAAGAGAAGGAAGTTGCTCTGAAAGCGTGACGTTAACTGACGCAATCACTCCCCTTAAATAGATGTGGTCGGCGCTACTGTTGACACGTCGATACCATCGACGCGAGTCGATTGTATCGACACTTGTCGATGCTATCCGCCTCCTCACTGGTATCGACGGTTGTCGATGGCTGGATCTGGAAACCCGGATCACTGACGTGTTGATACCATCGACATGGGTCGATGGTATCGACGCTGCACCCGGATCGACCGTCTTGATGCCGCGATCGCCGTTGATTTGTTCGTGCGGATCGGTGACGTGGATGGTCGATACCATCTACATAAGTCGATAGTATCGACCCTCTGATTGGGGCAAATCCTCGCGAGGCCCGGCCGCCACCTTTTTCACTTGAATGTGTTGATACCATCGACACACCCTTCGATGGTATCGACTTTCCTGAGTCAATTTCTTCTGTAAATCTTCAGAGATCTCGATGGTATCGACATGCATCTCGATACCATCAACTTTTTCTTCACGACCTGCCTATAGGTAGGTCGATACCATCGACGAGGCCGTCGATGGTATCGACGCAGAGAAAAATCTGCAGTCGTCAACCTGTGCCATGGTCGATACCATTGACCAGTGTGTCGATGGTATCAACTCTGCCTCAGCCTGCACAAGGAACAAACCGATCACGATATCCTTTTTTTTAACACTAAAAATTGAACTAAAACAAATCAACCTATGATTGTACATGAACTACACTAAGGTACCGATGGTTGGGTTGCCTCCCAACAAGCGCCCTTATTTAACGTCTTAGGCTAGACGACTTTAGGGCACCTCATTCATCCGAAAGTGAAATGAGTTTGACCTCATTCACCTTCCTCTTGTAATTTTCACCAAAGTAGAGCTTCAATCTTTTTCCATTCACTAAAAACATGGTCTCACCATCACGCACCAAGATCGCGCCGTGTGGTTTGACCTCTTCTACCACGAACGGCCCACTCCACCGGGATTTGAGCTTCCCGGGATGCAACTTCAGTCGTGAATTGAACAACAATACACTATCTCCTTTCTTGAACGTGCGCAACTAGATGTGGCGATCATGGATTAACTTGGTGCGCTCTTTTTATATCCGAGAGTTTTCGTATGCCGTCATCCGCAGCTCATCCAACTCATTCAATTCAAGCATTCTTTTCCTCCCCGCTTGGTCATAACTCAAGTTGAGCCTTCTAAGCGCCCAATGTGCTTTGTGCTCTAACTCTACCGATAAGTGACAAGCCCGACCATACACCAACCTAAAAGGCGTGGTGCCTATAGGTGTTTTGTAAGCCATCTTGTACGCCCACAATGCATCCGGTAGTAGGGCACTCCAGTTCTTCCTCGTGGATGCCACCGTACGCTCCAAAATCTTCTTAATTTCGCGATTGGAGACTTCCACCTGTCCTTGAGTCTGCGGGTGATATGGGGTACCTATGTTGTATTTGACCCTATATTTCTTCAACAATGCCGAGAACTTATGATTCCTGAAATGCGTACCCCCATCACTGATTATCATTCGGGGCACTCCAAACCTGCATAAAATGTTTTCTTTCACGAACCTGCACACTACAGTGGAATCGTTAGTCCTGGTGGGTATTGCTTCTACCCACTTCGACACGTAATCAACTGCTAAAAGAATATATAAATTTGAATTTGAGGACACAAAGGGTCCCATGAAATCTATGTCTCATAGATCAAATACTTCCACTTCTTGGAACACATTTAGGGGCATCTCCTGTCTCTTTGAAATATTACCTGCTCGTTGGCAGGAATCACATTGCCTTACAAACTCGTAGGCGTCTCGGAACAAGGTTGGCCAATAAATGCCACTCTCCAAAACTTTAGCTGCCGTACGAGAGCTAGCGTGGTGTCCTCCCGTAGGTAGTGCGTGGCAATGACGGAGAGCGCTCTCGTACTCCACCTCAGGCACGCACCTGCGTAGGATACCATCCCTATATTGCTTAAGAAGAATCGGGTCATCCCAAAAATAATATCATAAAGAATGGAAAAATATTTTCTTCTCTTGGTATGACCAATCTTCTGGGATGATCCCGCAAGCCAAATAATTCACAATCTCAGCAAACCAAGGGTCTTTAGAAGTAACTTTCAAAATATGTTCATCCGGAAATGTCTCGGTTATGGGTATATGTAAATCTTTTTCATCCACCCTCTCTAATCTAGACAGATGATCCGCCACAACATTTTCAATCCCAGCTTTATCCTTGATTTCGATGTCAAATTCTTATAAGAGAAAAATCCACCTAATTAATCTAGGCTTTGCATCTTTTTTCTCCATTACATATTTAATTGCGGCATGGTCAGTCCAAACGACTACTTTAGATCCAACTAAATATTGCCAAAATTTTTCAAAAGCGAAAACAACGGCGAGTAATTCTTTTTCAGTAGTTGTATAATTTAATTGGGCATCATTCAGAGTCTTTGAAGCGTAGAAAATCATGGCGGCTTTATTTTCCATCCACTGCCCCAACACGGCTCCTACCGCAAAGTTAGAAGCGTCACACATGAGTTCGAACGGTTTAGTCCAATCTGGCATTTGAACAACCGGCGCAGAAATTAGTTTCTCCTTCAACACGTCGAATGCATGTAGACATTTGTCATTGAAATCAAATACAACATCTTTCTCAAGTAGTTCGTATAGAGGTTTCACGATTTTTGAAAAATCTTTTATAAACTGACGATAAAATCCGGCATGTCCCAAGAAACTCCTTACCCCTTTAACATAATTTGGTGGGGGCAATTTGGAAATGACTTCAATTTTTACCGGATCCACCTCTAAACCTTTGCAAGACACCTTGTGTCCTAGCACTATCCCCTCAGTCACCATCATGTGACATTTTTCCCAGTTGAGGACCAAATGTGTGTCCTCGCAGCGCTGTAAAACTTTGTCCAGATTATAGAGACATTTGTAAAACGATGCACCATACACCGAAAAGTCATCCATAAATACCTCAAGACAACGTTCTACCATGTCAGAAAAGATAGCGAGCATTCAACGCTGAAAAGTCGCAGGTGCATTGCATAAACTGAAAGGCATTTGACGATACATGAAAGTCCCATAGGGACAACTGAAAGTAGATTTCTCTTGGTCCGAAGGATCAATTGAAATCTGGTTGTACCCCGAGTACCCGTCAAGAAAATAGAAGTGCGATCGGCCGGCAAGACGCTCTAGAATTTGATCGATAAAAGGTAAAGGAAAGTGATCCTTTAGCGTAGCGGCATTCAGACGGTGGTAATCAATACAAACTCGCCACCCGGTTACCAATCGAGTGGTACAGGTTCATTTAAAATATTTTGGGTGACAGTAATTCCCCCTTTTTTAGGGACTACCTGTGTGGGACTCACCCATGTCGAATCTGATATTGCGTAAATGATACCTGCAGCAAGAAGTTTAATAAGCTCCTTCTTCACAACCTCCATCATGCTTGGATTGAGACGTCGTTGAGGTTGGATCACGGGCTTGGCTCCCTCTTCGAGCCGAATCTTGTGCTGACACAATGTAGGGGAAATCCCCTTGATATCTGCAACGGACCACCCAAAAGCTCCTCAGTGGTTCTTCAGCACTGTCAACAATTGTTCCTCCTCATCCGCACTCAAATAAGTGGAAATGATCACCGGTAACTTGTCTTCCTCAGCTAGAAAGACATATTTGAGGTGCGGTGGCAGCGGCTTTAATTCTAACTCTGGCGGGCTGGTCAAAGATGATTGAAGCAGTGGGGGAAGTTCACCTAAATCTTCATAGTGCCTCGCATAGAATCATGGAGGCATCTGAAGCATTTTAGCTCACTCCTTGAGTGATTTGCTCCACATCCAATCATGTGTAATATTTACCAAGCAAGCCTCCAATGGTAATTCATGATATGCATCAAAAACAGAAATTGCAATAACATCATCTTCCGTAGAAGGCGGAATGTCCTCATCCTCATCATTAGGGAACCCCACAGCTTTACACAGAGATACTACCTTGGTCTGTTCCATGATGTCCACAGCCAAAGTTCCATTGTCCACTTTGCTCATCACATGAGCCATGTCCAGAAAAGGCTTCCCAAGACAGAGTGAAATATTATTATCCAGATGTTTCACCAAATGGCATTGTTCCTTTGCTTTAGATGACACAGAACTCGAAGGCATGACCATCTCAAATCGGTCATCGGCTATACCCAAGGTCAAACGACCTCTCCCCATCTCCAAAATCATATCGGATGTAGCTTGGAAAGGACATCCAAGTAATAGCTTGTTGCCACGTTCATCCTGCATCTCCATGACTACAAAATCTGCTAGAAAAACAAATCTGTCCACTTTCACTAACACATCTTCATAGATTCCATATGGCTTTACCACTGAGTTGTCTACCAATTGAATAGTCATGTTGCTTGGTCGTAACTCCTTCAATCCCAGCTTTTTGAATGTAGAAAGGGGCATCAAGTTGATGCTTGCCCTTGAGTCACATAATGCTTCACCAAATTTGACTTTTCCAATATAACAAGAAATGTTAAAACAGCATGGATCTTGCCTCTTTGGCGGTAAAGTGCCCATGATGAAGGCACTCACTTGCTCCTTGAGCACGAAAACCTCTGTATCTGGAATTTTCCTCTTCTTCGTAATGACGTCCTTTAGAATTTCCCGTAAGATGGGATTTTCTCAATGGCTTCCAATAGAGGGATATTGACAGAAAGCTTCCAGAAACTATCTAAGAACTTCTTAAATTGCGCATCTACCTTCCTTGCCTTAGCACTGTTTGGATACGGGACCGGGACCGCTTGTGCCCTTTGATGAGGTGGCACATAGGGTGTCTTTTTCTGAGGTCCTTCCTCCTCTGCAATCGAGTCTTCAGTATAATCTACAACTGTGTCATTGACTGAATCTGTGGCCAGTGTGGGATGCTCCTCATTGGCATCACCTTCTACTTCAGCTTGTGGTGTGCTTGTCTCCTCGGCCCTTGGGTTTAACAACTTCTTGCCGCTTCTTAGCAAGATGGCCTTTGCCTATTGGTTTCCCCCTGGAACATTGGTATTTCCCGGAAAACCTGGATGTTCTGGTTTCTTCAAACTAGCTATCTCTACTGCCATATGTGCCATGGATGTCTCAATGGTCCTCATTTGCACCCCATGACTCTACAGTGTTTGCCCAAACTGATTCATAAACTCCCCTTGTTGTTTAATTTGCTGGCCGAACATAGTCATGAGTTCTTTATTTTTCTTTATCACCTGATTGAGCAGCTCTGTGCTCTTATCCTCTACTACTGGCTAGGGTTTGGCATCCAGATCCTGTAGAAAATTGTTTGGATCCTTCCACGAGAACATCTTGTCTTTTCTCCATGCGTAGTCGTTGTTCCTGTAACCTAGCTGCTGCCTCATAAATTTCACTTGAGCCTCGTCCTCAGACCCAGTATCCTCCTTTGCGAGCAATTTCTTTGCGAGAAGATCCATCTTCTCATTCATTTCTTTTATTGCCTTAGATTCTCCTACTGCTCAGACCTGCTCCACGGCGCCTCTTTCGCCCCATGATTGTTTCCTAGTCATGTTCTTTAATATCTCCCAACACCTGGTGTCCGTGTTGTTCAAAAAGAATCCTGACCCAGTTGAATCAAGGTTGCTCCTATCGTGCTCAGAGAGAGAAAAATAGAAGATCTTTACCTGTGTTTCTTTATCTAGCCCGTGATGCGGGCACCGTCTCAGCATGACCTGAAACCTCTCCCAGGTCTCAGAATATGTCTCACCTGCCTGTTGGGTAAAGTTATGGATCTTCCTAATCATGGCGTTGATTTTCTCAGGAGGAAAGAACCTCTCAAAGAAAACCTCCACCATATGGTCCCAGGACTCCACAAATTCATCATCTAAATTGTGTAGCCATTCTCGCGCGGCTCCTGCCAAGGAACTCGGGAAAAGCTTAAGATAAAGTGCATCCTGTGGAAACCTGTCAATTTTAACCATGTCACAGTTCTCAACAAACTGACTTATGTGCGCGATGGGGTCCTCATTCTTGAGCCCATGAAAAGCATTGGACTTCACCAGATTTTTCATAGTCGGATCAATCTTATATGTAGGTATGTTGATTGGTTGCTTCTTTATAGGCCCTTTTGACGTGGATGCGGAAGAAGCCTTAATCTTCTCCCATATTGTATGTGGCTCGTCCATCTCTTCTTGTTCATGTTTTGACTCTAATTCTTCTAACTGGTCTCGATTGTGGCTTTCCTCGTCGTCTGGTCCCGGTAGAGGAACCTCTGGTGCGCGACCTGCGTAGTCAATACTATGTGTATGTACCATGCACAATACCTGAAAATGGAAATTTTAACTTAGTACTATGCCTGACGATTGCAAATACTCAAAAAATAGATTATGAATTTTTGGAATGATAAAAAAAACTAAAAAAGGTGGCCTAGAGTGGCCGCTCACAGCACTCGAAGTGCCAACAAGTTGCCGTATCCCCGACAACGGTGCCAAAAACTTGACGCAATTTTACTGTGCGATAAAACGGAAGTGAACACGTCGAGTAGTACAGGCCTTTGTGAGGCCCGAGTCGAACACAGGGATACTGGGAATTGTTGGAGACTCCTACTAACTATTTGCGATCAGCTAAGCCGAATAACAAATTGAGAGTTGTTGTTGAAATTAAAAGAAAAATAGAAATAAAACAAAACAAACGATCGAATAAATGTTGATTTAATCAATTCAAAATGGTATCTTTAGGATTGTGGTTTCACTGCGGGTTTTCATTGTATTAGATTTTATATAATGCCTCAATTTTATCTCTCTATCCGAGTAGTGGCCTGAAAACAGAATTGCCCACTGTTGTGGTACAATTCACTACCTAAGTCTAGGTCGGTTCCACCGTCGTAGTAACCTATACCCCAAACTAGGTGCATTATGAACGATCTCTCAGTATCCACCATTAATTTTACACCACCTTGGTCAAGGGATTTGTCGATTAATGTGAATTCCGTCTCTTTTCAGCCGTTAATCCTTCTTTCAAAGTGATTAAGGGCATTAGGTTATTATTATGGTGATGAAGCATAACAACATATTGAGAAAATGAAATTATACCACAGATTTAAGAGATAAAATATGAATTACTATTATAAAATTGTCATACAATGAATTCCCGGGTTACTCCCGGTCCTAAAGACGAAGGGATTAGCCCTGCATGTTCATCTCAAACAAGTACAAGGTAGAGATAGGGGAAATCATATGAAACACGTGAAATGAGAGGTGAAACCTCTGAACAAAGAAGAACCGGTTGATCCTTCGCGAAGAAAACGTGCTCTCCCACCTTTCGGTGGTGGAATCTGTCGTCTTCGGTGTCTTGATCAACTGGTATGAGCTTCTGGCCTCCGTTCTCCTCTCTACTGCTCCTCGGTACTCGTGCAATGGCTAATGAGATGATCTCCACATCTGGGCGGCCGTCATTAGGTATATCTCCCTCATTAGGTCGCTAATTAACCATGGTCATCTGATTAAGATCATTCTGAATCAAACACATATCTTACGGCGTCGATACCATCGACGCGGGTCGATGGTATCGACCCAGTGTGGTAGCGTCAACCCTTCTTTCCTTTCGTCCGAGTGCCTGATGTAGTCTCGATACCATCGACGCGGGTCGATGGTATCCACTACCCTGTAGCGACGGTTTTGTCGTTTTGCATCGCTGTAGCATCCGTGCGTCGATTGTATCGACTTGGTGTGGATGGTATCAACTGCTTCTTCGCCAGCAACCTGATGATAGCTCGATACCATCGACATCCCTGTCGATAGTATCGACTTTTTGCTGATACTCGTGGCTGGCAGCCTGTGGTCCGGTCGATGGTATCGACAGAAGCAGATACTTGTTTTTTTCCTGAAATTCAAACACGAAACCACATAAATTCACACAAATAATAATATTTTGACAATTGATGCTCAAAACGATGAAATAAAGGGGATTTGACATAAAATAGTAGCAAAGACCAAAGTGGATAAATTATGCAACATTAACCATAAAAATGACTAAAAAAGCATAAAACACATATCAAATTGGTCTATAAATGCGACTCAAAATCATCGCATCATTATTTCAATTATGCAAACATATTAGTATGTATCTTTCTACCCACGTACACAACACATTGTGTGTTGATTCATTGTTTCACGTATGTTTTACGTTTAGAGCTAGCGTGGGATAAAAGAAAGGAAATGAGCAGTTGTCCGTGTTGTACCTATTGTGTTAAGATCCTGTTAGCATACATGTTCATAGACTTGTAAATCTTCTTTTAATATGTAAATGTAATTCATGTTGTAATAATATACATGTTATTGTTGAGAAATGTTATGGTTGTATGTTCATGTATGTGTATTATGCTTCCGCATCGCTTTCTGATATGATTGGATGATGTTTTTGGATTCTGACATCTCATTCCCAATAGGGTTTGGAGAAGCCAAAATCTGGGGACATCACAGAAGTACAAATGCAACTTGGAAAGAATATTAAAGTACTATATTTGGATCATGGTGTACAAAATTAAATCCAAGATGATGGGGTACCCATAGAGGAAGAAAAAGATAAAAGGGAAAATAGAAAATTCATATTTCAACTCATATTCAACTTCCTGGGACAAGCCCCCAAGTCTAGTATTTATACTATAATATATGAAACTCTAGACCTCAGAATATTACACAAATTGCCTAAAAAAAGATAAAACTAAACTAAAACAAATAAATTATCAACTAAATGCATGTAATTAGATAATTTCATTTACATCTCTAATAGCAAAAAAATCAAAACAAAATATAATAATGACACATTTGTCCTACATCAACTACCTCGGGGTTCAAAAGACGAGCCACCAGTGAGTCAAATTCATATCATATACGGGCTCTCCCAACATTGGTCGATGGTAGGGCAAGTAGATTGGGCATTGTTTGGTGACCATAATTGGTTATTGTCAACCTCACATAGGTAGTAAAGGAGAAGCAATGGTAGTGGTTTTATCTTTGAAGCATCGAATAATATTGACAAGAAAAGGGAGGTGGGATGGACATCATTGATGTTTTATCAAGCCATGTGAGGAATGGATTTATCTATGAATAGTACTGTAACGACCTGGCCCACATCCCTAGGCTCTATTACAGTTTTCAGATTGATGAATGGCCCCACAAACCACCACTAGCCTTAACTGTGTGCTTTTTCCTCACTCACACACAAGCCGGGGTCAACTTTTCGACTGGTCACCCATCCTAGTACTACTCCAAGATGAGCATGCTTAAATATAGAGTTCTTTAGTGATGGGATCTGAGAAAACGAGGTGCACCTTGGTGATATGGGTAGTCCAATCGTTCCTTTTAAGATCATGTTGTACAAGGCCTCAAATCCTGGGACGTTACAATCTCCCCCACTTAGAATCTTGATGTCCTCATCAAGGCTCAACAATAAGGCCTTGTAACATTCCTCATTTTAGTGCGGACCCAAATGGACCATGTACACCCAATTGTTGATCACAACTACCTGTGCAAGGGTGGCTCCATCAACTCAGATAACCCTTTCCATCATGATTCGACACTACCAGTGCAAGGGTGGCTCCATCAACTCAGATAGCCCTTTCTAACATTCATGGACCACATGACTCAAAGACTGGCATGCCACAGGCCCAAGTGGGCCCCCCTTACTGGAGGGGAATTGGCTCTGATACCATTTATAATGACCAGGCCCACTACCCTACGCTCTAGTAGAGTTTTAGAAATGACGACTGGCCCCACAAACCACCACTAGCCTTAACTGTGCATTTTTCATCACTCATCCACAAGCCTAGGTCAACTTCCTGACTGGTCACCCATCCTAGTACTACTCCAAGCTAAGAACACTTAATTGTAGAGTTCTTTAGTGATGAGCTCCCAAAAAAGGAGGTTCACCTTGGTGATATGGATAGTCAAATCATTCCTTTTTAAGATCATGTTGTATAAGGCCTCAAATCCTGGTATGTTACAAGTACAATGTAAGGATGAAGCCACCATCTATTAGAAGCATATAGGGATGAACTGGCACAATGTCATTGTTGTAGGAATTATTGACACCATCAATTTGTAGAGGTAGCAAAGGTTGGGCTCTTTTTTGTCAGTTTAATGATCACTAACACCATCATTTGCTAAAGGTGGCACATAAGCTTGGTTGTGCTAATCTTTGGCATTGTCCAAATCATTGGTTGGGAGTGATTCTTCATCTTCATGATCATTGTGGCTAGGCTCTCTAGAGGGGATCATGTACTATGATGTGATGTCAATCGCTTGGTACTTGGTGAATGTTGGCATAACAGGGAAGGGATACAAAGGAGGCTGAATTCTTAAGCTCCACATTCGTTGTTCATGTCACTAGAATATTGCAGTAATGAAATTCTTGAACTTATTGAGATTCATACTAGTGATTGGTTCCTCATCATGCATCCCATTGTATGCAAAAAAAGTTTGGAAGTGATATCTAATCCCCTAATTTCCATAAGTCTTGAACATTTTTTTTTACAATGGACACCCTTGTAGCCATGGATGTCGGGTACCACATATCTAGATAATACCCTTGGAGTTGGGATTGCCAAAATAGTCATTGTATCAGACATGGTATGATAAATAATAATTTTAATTAAAGACACCATACCGGATATGGAATGAGAAATGCCCCAATATGTCTCTTATGTAGATTTGGAGATGTGAAACTTATGTTAAGAAATAATTTTCTGAAAAGCTTAGACCCAAATCAGATAAATGTTTCTTTATTGGATACCATAAGTATACTAAAGACTACTACTTCTATATTCCATTTGACATAAAATTATTTTTTTGCCAAAAGAGTTGCACTCATTAAGAAGGAATTCATTTTTAAAGGAGCCAGTGGGAGGAACATGGATCTCAAAGAACTTACAGGCCAAAAAGATAACTATGAACCTATAGAGGTAAATGAGGAGTATAGAAAATTACATGCCATTATGGAATTTCAAATTCCTCATGTAGCATAAGATCCTTGAAGGTCTAGTATGACACTAATGGAGCCAGAGAGATATAGATTTTTTGTGACTCAACTAGGAAAATTGTAGGCCACGAATGATGATGAAAAACAACCTACAATGAGAAAAGTGAGGGACCAAACTCTAGTGAATAGCTTGAGGCCATGACATCTAAAACGGACTTCATGTACTCCAAAAATTTTGAGTGTGTGTGGATGCATATGAATGGGTAAAACCCATAGGGTCCAAATGGATCTTCAAGAAGAATATTTACATGGATGGTAATGTACAAATATGTAAATGTAATTTTATGGAAAAGGATTCAGACATATTCGAGTTGTTGATTATCGTGAAACTTTTACACCAGTTGTGATGGTTAAATCCATTAGGATAATACTTGTCATTACAACTTATCATGACTATGATATTTGGAAAATGGATATCAAAACTACTTTTATTAATGAGAATCTTCTTAAGGAGGTGTACATGACACAACCTAATGATTTTGATGCTCCAAATGAAGAAAATAAAGTTAGTAAGATATAAAGGTAAGTCTGTGGAGTGAAGCAACAATCTGCAAGATAAAATCTTCAATTTGGTGAGACAAACTCTAAAAAATGTAGGTGAATCTTGTTCTAATAAAAAGATAGTGGGATAATTAACATATTTCTCGTATTACATGTGGATGGTGTATTATTTATGGGAGATTACTAGCCTTCTCTACAACTTGGTAAGATTTGGTTGAGAAATACCTTCTTCATGAAGGACAAAGGAGAGTCATATACTATTCTAGGAGATCTATAGAGATATATATAGAAGGCTTCTTGGTCTAAATAGAGTACACATATTGACAAACTAATGATTAGGATCAACATTGTAGGGTAATATGGAGACAGAGATGGAAACAAAAACAACAAATTTTCTTTATGTATTCTCCATAAATAACGGATCGTGTCACCATCTATGAATTAAGAAGGTAGGATGCAAGGCACATACCTGGTTCTAGAGTAAGTTCAGCAACTACCCTTGTAGCAACGTACTTCTTTCACAAGCAACACATGAATGGTTGTCTCCGTAAGTCTCCTAGTATAGCACCATGGATGGCAGGTTACGATGTCCTCCTAGTAGGTGGTAGCGGCCTCCATGTCTCTACATAGTCCATGCAGACCATCGAGAACACTTGTTGTTCCTTTGGAATAGATGGGAAGGAGTTGTTCGTTTGATGCCAATGTGCTAGCATTGACTGCACTTCCTTGTTGTCTCTTCCTTTGCGTCACTTCTTTTTATAGGTAAGACTTGCTCGGGCTCTTATGTTACCACAACTTTGAGAGGATAACAACTATCAGAACTTATTATTGTATCTCCTAAAAGCCTTGACTACCCCTCTATTTATAGGAGGGCTAGGGTCAAGGTTTCCAGATCATCCAGGATTTGAAGAAACCAAATTTCATGAATTTTCTAGAAGCTACGAACCACAAAATGATTAGTTAATCCTTTAATTGGGTGGTTTACATGTGAAATGATTGGATCAACACTTGAATCAGTCAGTTCACTATATTTCCTATTCACAAACATATTCGCTTTCAGTATTCTATTAATGCACAACATGACATCAACATCAATCTTTGATCCAGTTGTATAGGTCTCCCGACCGATCGGTTCACAACCTGAACTGGTCGTCTCACATCTTTGAACTGATCAGTTCATTTCTGAACTGAGCAGTTCAAATTCCATTTCAGCCAATGTACAAATAATGTTGTTTAAATTGAACACCTAAACACTTTAGTAATCAAGTTAAACCTAGTTCATGACTAAACTCCTATTCCATGTGTATCCTATGTGTGTGATCCCTATAGGTCCCAAGTTATTTTGGCAGTGAACATCCATAACTAACTTATGGCATCACCAGCAATGATGGTTATCTAGAAACACGTCATTGCCACACAAGTAATTAGAAAGTTGTAGAACAACTTCAACCTACAATCCATGATTAGTGTTATAGTGATCGTATAGTTCCTTTGTCTCTAATATCCAAATTGAACCCGAGGCATGGAATCATCATCTTCTCAACATTCAATATGTATTCCTTAAATTAGAGTAGACTGTCTTAGATGCATGTGACCTCACATATCATATATTGATCCACATGAGTATGGCCATACATTTCTCAGCCTCTCTAATCAAGTAGCCAGGATATCAACTCTAGTAGAAGTGATAAATCCCATCTACATCACTCGCAGTCATTCTATGTGTCACAACATATCCGAGCATCACTTTTAAGGAAACCCTTATTCAAGGTCACGTTGGATGATGTCAAAGTACATCGAATGACATGTGATGACCGTAGTGATTTTAGGACTAAGAACCAAATCAACACTATCACTATGAGAGCTGATATTCAGTACCATTCAATGGTTTCCATGGATAACTCTCAAAGTGAGTCTATCTAATACATAGTACTCTAACAAGTACCTATGTGTTTGGCTTGATATTATATATAATGACTAATGATATTTTGTCATCAACCAATACACACACTAGTTTCATATGTTATTGTTGTCTATTAGCTTCTTCAATAACATTTGAATTGATAGAAAGAATGCATGTACTCTTATCATACATATGATCTCATTGTTAAAGTCCTCAACTTGAAGACATATGCCATCAACTAGCATGATTCTTTAGACATCTATCATGTTGTACCATTATCTCATAATTGAAAAAACATATAGATGAATATTGCTTTTATTATTAATCAAATCATTTAGAAGATATGACATTACAATCAGCATATGATTGGCTCTGTGGGCATACATAACTCTATGGGCATACATAACAATAGACTCTCACTTGCACTTAGAGCCAATAACACGTGAATTTAATCCCAAGTGACCTAACATGAATGTCATGATTTTTCTGTGAAAGTGCTTTTGTCAAGGGGTCAACAACATTGCTTTTAGTTGGTACTCTGCAAATCATAACATCTCGTTGATGTACGATCTCTCATATGAGATGGAACTACCACAATATGTGCTTGAGGTGTTGATGCGATCTAGGTTCCATAGCTTGTGAAATAGCTCCATTATTGTCACAATACAACTCTACAACATTGTTGATGCTTGGAACCACCTTGAGTTCAGTGATGAACTTCTTTATCCAAACAACTTTCTTTGCTGCATTGGAGGAAACAATATAATCGAACCCTATTATAGAATCAACAATTGTTTCATGCATGGAACTCTTCCATCTTACAAGTCCATTGTTAAGGAAAAACACAAATTATAATTGTGATCTATAGCCATATTTTTCATTTTGGAAGTTGGCATCTATGTAACCCTTTACCATCAGCTCTTCCTCACCACTATAGATAAGGAGTTGGTCCTTAGTTCTTCTCAATTATTTAAGGATGTTCTTGACAAAAGTCTAGTGTCCTTCACTGGGATCTGATTGATATCTACTCATCATGCTCAAGGCACACGAGACATCAGGACGAGTACATAACATTGCATACATGATAGATCCAATTGCATATTCATATAGAATCTCACTCATGCATTCCTATTCTTCACAAAAATGGGGACATTGATCTCTATAGATACTAACACATGAGACATGGGTAAGTTTCCTCTCTTTGAGTTCTCCATGTTGAAACTCTTCAACACTTTGTCAATGTTTGTGCTCCAGCTTAGACCAAGAAGCCTTCTAGATCTATGTTTATAGATCTTGATTCCTAAGATATAGGATGCTTCGCCTAAGTCATTCACGGAGAATGCATTTCCTAGATAGGTTTTTACCATCTATATAGTAGGTATGTCATTCCCCATCAATATTATGTAATCTACATTCGATATGGGGAATAAAATCATGTTTCCACTAACCTTCTTGTAAACACATGGTTCATCTTCATTTTGACTAAAGCCAAACTCTTTGACTATTTTGTCAAATTGATGATTCCAACCATGAGATGCTTACTTCAATCCATAGATTGAACTTTGTAGCTTATAGATTTTATTTGCTTCCATTGGATTTATTATTGTAACGACCTTAAACCTAGGTATAACCCTCTATTTCCTTTTCATATAAAAGTTAAATTCTAATTCTTTTTTGTTTTTGTTTTTTTTGGGGTTAGTATTTTAGACCCAGAAATAATCTAGAATAGCTTGAACCTTATGTCATCACCCAATTATATAACCATTATTGAGAGTGACCTTCAAGGAAATATAGTTATTGTAATGTCCTAGGATTTGAGCCCTCGGATAACATGATCTTAAAAGGAATGATTGGACTACCCATATCACCAAGGTGCACCTCCTTTTCTGGGAGCACATCACTAAAGAACTCCATAGTTAAGCGTGCTCAGCTTGGAGTAGTACTAGGATGGGTGACCAGTCAGGAAGTTGATCCTGGCTTGTGCGTGAGTGAGTTTAAAGTGTGCAGTTAAGGCTAGTGGTTACCTGTGGGGCCAGTCGTCATTCCTAAAACTCTACTAGAGCCTTGGGCAGTGGGTTCATGCGTTACAAATGGTATCAGAGCCAATTCCGCTCCAGTAGGTGGGGCCCACATGGGCATGTGGCATGCCTATCTTGAGTTGTACGGTCCATGCATGTAGGAAAGCGCTATCCATGGTGATCTAGTCACCCTTGTGCTGGTATTCCATGACCGGGAGCTAGGTGTCCATGGGCCATGTTGGGTCTTCACTGAAAAGGGAAAATATTATGAGGCCATATAGTTGAGCCTTAATGAGGATGTCAAGAGTCCAAGTGGGGGAGATTGTAATGTCCTAGGATTTGAGGCCTCAGATAACATGATCTTAAAAGGAACGATTGGACTACCCATATCACCAAGGTGCACCTCCTTTTCTGGGAGCCCATCACTAAAGAACTCCATAGTTAAGCGTGCTCAGCTTGGAGTAGTACTAGGATGGGTGACCAGTCAGGAAGTTGATCCTCGCTTGCGCATGATTGAGATTAAAGCACACAGTTAAGGCTAGTGGTTGTCTGTGGGGCGAGTCATCATTCCTAAAACTCTACTAGAGCCTTGGGCAGTGGGCCCATGCGTTACAATGATACCCTCAGACTGTGCCATGTATACATCCTCAAGTAGAATCTAGTTCAGGAATGTGGTTTTAGCATCCATCAGCCAAATATCATAGTCATAATAAGTTACAATGGCAAGTACGATCATGGTGGAATTAACTTGGGCAACTGGAGAAAAGGTTTCATCATAGTCAACACTGTGAACTTGTTTGAAACCCTTTGCAACTAATCAACCTTTTTAACTTTGTACATTACCACCCATGCCAGTCTTCTTCTTTAAGATTCACTTGCACCCTATGGGTTTTAACCCTTTAGGTGAATCCACCAAGGTCCATACCTTGTTGGTGTACATGTATTCCCTCTTAGATCTCATGCATTCAAGCCATTTCTTAGATTATGGTACCTTCCTGACTTCTAGGTAGATTGTTGGATCATCATCAATGATCAACCCATCGCCTTCTTGAGTCACAAGATAACTAGATCTTTTAGGCTCATGACATTTCCTACTAGATTTGTGAGTCTCTGTAACAAAGTGGATTTTTGCATTATAATGATGTAATTACTATTTTTCCCTCATTTAAACTCACTCATTGTCCCAAATTAATTTTCTTAGATCCTAAATCAATATTGATACTCAAATTCGAAATATGGTGATCAATGTAATTTTTATACACATTATAACACCTCAAATGAGATTCAATCATCACTTTGTTCAAAAAATCAAATTGATACATAAGACTTCATATTTTGGTTATCAAACTTTTTCTAAAGGTTCTCCACGTTTTTGTGAAGCTATGGTCCAAATTTTATGTCATTTGGACATTCCTACGATTTACTATGATTTTTGAAATTTCTATGCTCAAAAACCCCTTTTATAGGCCATTTTCTGATATTTTTCTAGTCAACAATCCACTGGCTACGGCAAGGGATGAACCTCAGCCTTTAGATCAGAGAGCCACAGATCGCGGCCCGATCCAGCGGTTAGGAGGTCATCTCCTACCTCCCGCATTCAGCGGGGAGGAGACTAAGGGGACCGACACACCCTTTTGGCTCGTTTTTGACCATTTCAAAAATCAAATGAACCGAAATGTTTCCCCCACCATTCCAAACTCAAATGGCGTCCCCCCCCCTCGTTTCAACCTGTTTTGAGAGCAATTGAGAGCTTTCTCTCATGACCGCCACCATGGATGTTGTGGCTATAGGAAAACCCTAAACCTAGCCTTCTCTAGCTATAAAAACCCTCGCACAATGTCGCCTATAACGTTTCGCAGGGTTCCCACCCCTTTTCGTGCTCTTTCTTGGTCTTGAGCACCCCCAACCACCTCCTATTGTTCTCCTGTTTCTTGTGTGGTGCCACCACACATCCCACTATGGGTGTGCCTCATCCACACATCCTCTCCCAGATTTGCAAGCACCATCACCTCCGCGAAGTCAAGGTGAGTTGGGACGACTTTCTCGTAGCTTTGCTCAATCCCTATTGCTCCTGAAGCTCCTCCACTCCGGCGAGCCCCGCCGCCTTGTTTTTGGGCTCATGAGGGAGACTCTACGAGGAGAAATAGAGCCGAGAACCATTGGTCCAAGCCGAACCAGCCAACCCAAACGATCCAGCCAAACTGCTAATCAATTGACAAATTGAAGTTTTGAACCGGACCCTGAACCAAGCAAGCTGCCTCACCTATGTGGCTAAATCATGGGCATCCATCATGCATCGTATGGCCACCCTTTTTCACAATTAAGGTATTTATATCCCCTCTCTGCTCAGAAATTCACTTAAATTATCATATCTTGTTTTAATTGTAGAATATACGTCCTAGCTCCAAATATTATGAATAAATAGTCATTCTTGATAAAACAAATCCAGTGAAATAATTAAAATTACTTTTGAAACCTGATTCCAAATTTTTCTCACTAATATCCCTATATCTTTGATCCTTTACATATTTAAATTGTCAAATGACTCATAATCATGATTAATCTTTGGAAACCTTAGATTTGGACTCTAATGATTATCTTGTAACCTAGATCTGATATATTTGAATCATCTTCTCTTGAAAACCAATCATTAGTGATCTAGATATTTTTTTATTTGATTCAATCTTGATTATAATGAATAATGAGTAATCTTGATATCGATCTAAATCTTGCAAAACCTTGGTATATTCTTGAACCATCAATATGATCCTAAATTCCAACTATGCTAAGTATCATGATGATGATCTAGAAACTTGAATGATGACTGAATATTGATGATAATAATTAGGGTTAACAAATATATTCCTAAAATGCCTAGGTAGATCGTCCATCCTCGAATATGCTTGACACTTGAGTAAATATTGAAATCTTGATATAATGTTGACTACAAATGAATGATCTACCTTAGGGATGAATAGGAATGGAAAACCCTAATCTGGTGTATTTGGTATTGGTGTATAATATGATCATGACCCTCGATCCATATCTTGATTCATCTAGGAACTACTTGAGACCATGATCTTCTACTCTTGTTGATCTATTCTCGAAATCTTCGGTGAAAGGTACGCTATTATATGACTCCTCCTCGATTGTATTGAAGATACTTTTATGTATCTCTTGATTGTATACTTGGTTATTTATTTGGATGAGCTACTGTTCCCTATGATTAGTCTTCTGTTTTTCTATACTATATTTTGGAAAACATGAAAACATAAATTACATGCCCATTATGACTGCCTGTATATTGATAATAATGATGATATTGATAATGTCGATAATGTTGATATTGAGTACAACAACCCCCTCATTGGACGTGGGACTTGTACATATGCTTCTCGAGTTACAACATAATGGGAACTCGTAATAAAATTTGAATCATTGAATAACAACCTTTTTGTTGAATGATATTGAATTTTTGGAAATCATTTGTTATACTTTGAAATATAAGTCCTGTCAAGTATACTTATTTTCTTATAAATTGTTTTGCTTGATTTTGATAGCGTACCGTGCAATTGCATGATAGTGTCTTGATTTTCTTGATTTTAGGCAATACAAATGGAATATTGAATAAGATTTCTTCTACACTCATACACTCTGATGATAAAGATAAATTAGATATATCTCCATAATGGGTTAGTTTGTTTTTCAATTATCCAATTTTTGAGTTATTTATTTCTTATTGTATATGCCAGTGTGATTTATCTTATTGGGCCACTCAGGGATGGGCGCTTCAATCCTTTT
The DNA here is from genome assembly GCA_963693085.1 of Alisma plantago-aquatica. Taxonomy (NCBI): domain Eukaryota; kingdom Viridiplantae; phylum Streptophyta; class Magnoliopsida; order Alismatales; family Alismataceae; genus Alisma; species Alisma plantago-aquatica. The sequence goes on along the minus strand of OY856410.1, from coordinate 994,739,010 downwards.
TCTACTGTCTAGGCAGTACGATTGGGATTGGGGTAAGAACAGTTCCGTGACAGTTGGTATCAGAGCCTACACACTCCCATATACTTTAAGTAAATAGTTTCTCAAGTCTGTTACACCCAAGAAACCCTAAAGTCCATAATGGTGAAAATTGAGGTGTCTAGGCTCGGGGTCGTGGCATAATTTCTCCTATCTGTCTTCACGGTGGCTGAAATCCCCTGCTCTACCTGACCTTAATTGATCCAGAACTGGACTTAAAGGTTCTCTTGTGAAATGCTAGAGAGTTTTCTAGCATCTCATCTCTTCTTTAAGGACAATCCTAAGCCACCCATGTAGATGAAGATTAGGTAGTCTTATCATCTCCTCATGTGGTCCTTTCTTATAACCTTTTACCACATGATGTCTCAATTATGGGAAGCTTATGCATGGGAATAATGAATATCACTAAATCTTGAAAAGTTGATACCATGATCTGACCTAAATTTGAAAACTCGATTTTGATCAATTAATTTTGAAACCAAATACTCATGTATGATCCCTAATATCATGAACACTCAAATTAGCTAAAACTTGACTATATGCTTCCTATGTTGAGGTAAATCTTGATTTGGTGAAATAAGGATGACTTATACCATATACCTCATTATTGATAAGATCCCCATTTGATTAAGCCCATGTTGCCCTATTATTGATTAAACCTCAAATATAGTTAAATAAACTGGTATCCTATTCTATGAATATCTTGACCATTCTATAAAATGACTAAGTCTAAGACTCATAAAATCATGATGTAAGACCTATGATGCAAAAGCAGTCTTCCTATTGACTATTGATGTCTTTTGCAATCTCGATTTTGATATGACTAGATTTTGCACTATTATGATCTAATTCCTTGAATGACAAATTGAAATCCTCGATTTCCAAATTATATCACTATCTTCATCATGAAAGGAAAAGAATGCAAATATTAACTTGACTTTGAAAAATCTTGACATTATTGCCCTATTATGATCTTGAATATTGATGTTATGACCTTGTAAAACCTGCTTTGATCATTGGTACTCTCCATATTTGAATAAGCTCGATTGATAATGACTAATGTAGGTAATGTGCTAGATTATGGTAGTAGTTGACTCATGACTCCCCTAACCTAGGTTACATCCCTATTTTTGACTACCTCTAAATTTTCATATTATTGATTATTTAGAGTTTGGAAAGGTATTACTTTCCATCCTATTTTGTTTGGTTGACCTAAACCTAATAGGTTAAACCCATGGTTGATACTCGATCTTGAATATTGATTTGATAATGACCTTGACATATGGAAATATTGACTATAGCTTGAGGTTGACTTCCTACTTAGACCCATGTCTAGATCATTCATCATACTTGGATACAATGGTAATGAAATTTTGATATGTTGATCGAATATTTCTTGAATATTGTTACTCAAAATTGATATAGATGAGTGATCTCCCCTAAGGTCTAAATTGGAATCTAAACCCTAACTTTGGAATAGTTATACATTTGATCTTGATATCTAAACTTCAACTCTTGATATTGATGTACAAAATTTTGAAACATGATATGGATCTTGAGACCACATTCGATATATAAATAATGACTTTCATAAATCCCAAAATTTGAAATTTTGAAATGATGACTATTTTGACTCTTTCGATTTATAACTTAGGGTTTAGCTATCCTTAAGGAATAGGGTGGGTCCCAGTGATTTTGTGCTTGATATTAAAAGTATGACATTGGTTTTTTAATATTGAAATATGAAATCTCAAATCATGGACGTATAACCCCACCTAGGCCAATGGAGAAGCTAGGACCCTAAGACATTGGGATTGAAAGTCACTTTATATACTTGATTCAGGTACTCTATTTATTTGACCTAAAATATAATCTCTCCAAATTCATGATAAATAGGATGTTTTCCATATTTGTGACTCATATAGTGACTTTGGACAATATATGTGTTGATCTTGATACTCAATTGCTTGATGATGAAAATGGTGTTAGTACCAAGTTGATTATGATATGTAACATGGAATCCCAATTATGATCATTGGATTACTTGAAATTTGAGGACATGATTTTGATTTTATACTTGAGAATACCCCAACATTTGAGGAAATGACTTAGGTTGAATAATCCCAATTTTGAGGATGTTTTTCAATTTTGGGGACAAAATTCCTTTTAAGGAGGGAAGGATGTAACAAAGTGGATTTTTGCATTATAATGATGTAATTACTATTTTGTCCTCATTTAAACTCACTCATTGTCCCAAATTAATTTTCTTGGATCCTAAATCAATGTTGAGACTCAAATTCGAAATATGGTGATCAATGTAGTTTTTATACACATTATAACACCTCAAATTAGATTCAATCATCACTTTGTTCAAAGAATCAAATTGATAGATCAAACTTCATATTTTGGTTATCAAAATTTTTCTAAAGGTTCTCCACGTTTTCCTGAAGCTATGATCCAAATTGTATGTCATTTGGACATTCCTACGATTTAATATGATTTTTGAAAGTTCTATGCTCAAAAACCCATTTTATTGGCCATTTTCTGATCTTTTTCTAGTCAACAATCCGCTGGCTAAGGCAAGGGATGAACCTCAGCCTTTAGATTGGAGAGCCACGGATCGTGGCCCGATCCAGTGGTTAGGAGGTCATCTCCTACCTCCCACAATCAGCGGGGAGGAGACTAAGGGGACCGACACACCCTTTTGGCTCGTTTTTGACCAGTTTCAAAAATCAAATGAACCGGAACGTTTCCCCCGCCATTCCAAACTCAAATGCCCCCCCTCCCTCATTTCAACCTATTTTGAGAGCAATTGAGAGCTTTCTCTCATGAACTCCACCATGGATGTTGTGGCTATAGGAAAACCCTAAACCTAGCCTTCTCTAGCAATAAAAACCCTCGCACAAGGTCGCCTATACCTTTTCGCAGGGTTCCCACCCCTTTTCGTGCTCTTTCTTGGTCTTGAGCTCTCCCAACCACCTCCTACTGTTCTCCTGTTGCTTGTGTGGTGCCTCTGCACAGCCCACTCTGGGCGTGCCTCATCCACACATCCTCTCCCAGATTTGCAATCACCATCACCTCCGCGAAGTCAAGATGAGCATGGACGACTTTCTCGTTTCTTTGCTCGGTCCCTATTGCTCCTGAAGCTCCTCCACTCTGGAGAGCCCCGCCACCTTGTTTTTGGGCTCACGAGGGAGACTCTAAGAGGAGAAATAGAGCTGAGAACCATTGGTCCAAGCCAAACCAGCCAGCCCAAATGACCCAGCCAAACTGCTAATCAATTGACAAATTGAAGTTTTGAATCAGACCCTGAACCAAGCAAGCTGCCTCACCTATGTGACTAAAACATTGGCATCCATCATGCATCGTATCGCCACCCTTTTTCACAATTAAGGTATTTATATCCCCTCTCTGCTCAGAAATTCACTTAAATTATCATATCTTGTTTTAATTGTAGAAAATACATCCTAGCTCCAAATATTATGAATAAATAGTCAATCTTGATAAAACAAATCCAGTGAAATAATTAAAATTACTTTTGAAACCTGATTCCAAATTTTTCTCACTAATATCCCTATATCTTTGATCCTTTACATATTTAAATTGTCAAATGACTCATAATCATGATTAATCTTTGGAAACCTTAGATTTGGACTCTAATGATTATCTTGTAACCTAGATCTGATATATTTGAATCATCTGCTCTTGAAAACCAATCATTAGTGATATAGATATTTTTTTATTTGATTCAATCTTGATTATAACGAATAATGAGTAATCTTGATATCGATCTAAATCTTGCAAAACCTTGGTATATTCTTGAACCATCAATATGATCCTGAATTCCAACTATGCTAAGTATCATGATGATGATCTAGAAACTTGAATGATGACTGAATATTGATGATAATAATTAGGTTTAACAAATATATTCCTAAAATGCCTAGGTAGATCGTCCATCCTCAAATATGCTTGACACTTGAGTAAATATTGAAATCTTGATATAATGTTGACTACAAATGAATGATCTACCTTAGGGATGAATAGGAATGGAAAACCCTAATCTGGTGTTTTTGGTATTGGTTTATAATATGATCTTGACCCTCGATCCATATCTTGATTCATCTAGGAACTACTTGAGACCATGATGTTCTACTCTTGTTGATCTATTCTCGAAATCTTTGGTGAAAGGTACGCTATTATATGACTCCTCCTCGATTGTATTGAAGATACTTTTATGTATCTCTTGATTGTATACTTGGCTATTTATTTGGATGAGCTACTATTCCCTATGATTAGTCTTCTATTTTTTCATACTATATTTTGAAAAACATGAAAACATAAATTACATGCCCATTATGACTGCCTGTATATTGATAATGATGATGATATTGATAATGTTGATATTGAGTACAACAACCCCCTCATTGGAGGTGGGACTTGTACATTGGCCTCCTATGTTCCTATGGTGAGAAGGAGCCCAGTGATTTACCCCATCGCGTTGGGGCGATAAAGTCACACAAAAATATATAATCATGCTTCTCGAATTACGGCATAATGGGAACTCATAATAAAATTTGAATCGTTGAATAACAACCATTTTGTCAAATGATATTGAATGTTTGGAAATCATTTGTTATACTTTGAAATATAAGTCCTTCCAAGTATACTTATTTTCTTATAAACTGTTTTTCTCGATTTTGATAGCGCACCGTGCAATTGCATGATTGTGTCTTGATTTTCTTGATTTTAGGCAATACAAATGGAATATTGAATAAGATCGCTTCTGCACTCATACACTCTAATGATAAAGATAAATCAAGTATATCTCCATATTGGGTTAGTTTGTTTTTCAATTATCCAGTTTTTGAGTTATTTATTTCTTATTGTATATGCCAGTGTGATTGATCTTATTGGGCCACTCAGGGACGGGCGCTTCAATCCTTTTTCTACTGTCTAGGCAGTAGGATTGGGATTGGGGTAAGAATAGTTTCGTGACAGTCTCCTATGTCAGATGAGGAATTTGAGATTCCACAACAATTTGTGACTCTCTATGTTGCTTTTTTACCTCCATAGTTTCAATATTTTGTTGTCGACTGCAAACTTCTTCGAGTTCTAGTATCTTCCCACTAATTCCTTTAGAAATGAATTCCTTTTCTAGGAGTACAACATCCCTAACAAGAAACACTTTGTTGTTAGATGGAGTATATAAGTAGTATTGTTTGGTTTCCCTAGGATATTCTACAAAATAACATTTATCAAATAACCTTTTTAGGAAACTACTTTCTCACATAAGCTTCACATCCCCAAATCTTCACAAAACACAGTGGAACACTTCTCATACCATATCGAATATAGTGTCTTTTGAACCAATTTAGATGGTACATGGTGTAAACGTTGTAGTTTCTAGACCATGTCCCCAAATGGAAGTTTTTTTTTGGGGGGGGGGGGAGTCAGGAGGTCCTTTTATTCATCTCGTTCTCCTCTTATGAGTGGTTTAAAAATACTACTACAATCTAAGTTATGGGCTTCATTAAACTTGGCAGTACTACTACCATTACAATCTCTAACTAGGGTTTCATACAATCATTCTGGTGGATGGGTATAGTGCATCCATCCTTGGTTTTGTTTTTGATGGTATCTTGCTAACTTATCAGCAAGATGGTTACAATCTCTCCTCACATGGACAATCGTCCATTTTAGCATCATCATCCTCTTGAACTTAGACAGTGTTGTTGTGAACCGCAGTGCATCAGCATGTTCTCCTTGGAGCAGTTGAACTGCAAGTTTGCAGTCTGACTCTACTATCACCTTATTCGGTCCTGCCATATCTTCCACCTCCATGGTGATGATTATAGCTTCCACTTTAGCTTCCAGAGCATCTTCAGCAGCAAATTTGGTTCCTTTCCCTCCCAACCACCTCCCTCTCCACTCCCTAGCTACATATGCACATCTATTGCCTTTATTTTGGAAAGCAGTGTCTACATTAATTTTGATCCAGCCTTCCTTTGGCAGCTCCCACAACACATGTTGAATGTTCTCTGGTACCTCCTCTATAACAACCCAAATTTTGGGTTCGTTTGGTAAGAAATGCAATTTCTCATGTTAAGGATATTTGAACAAATAATGATATGATTTGCTTCAGATAAATGGTTTTCGTTTACAATAGCCTTGATGATTGTTTGGTGGGCTTTATTGGCTATTGGGCCCAAATAATAAGAAAATTCAATTAGTAAATGAATAATTGAGAAAAAAAATGTAGAAACCTCTAGAAGGCAATCCAAAGAGGATTTCGTGCCTCTTGGGTTCCTTGGGTACCAAGGAGTCTAAGGTTGCAAAAAAAAAGCAATAAGAAAAGAAAAGATTAATTAAGTATTTCTTTATTAAGAAATAAATTGAAAATACTGATAAAATGTGGAAAATGAGTGGAAAGAGGCATAAATGAGACTTCTTTGGGAAATTTTGTATCCATAAGGTTGCTAATATTAAAAGGAATGCCAATGAGGAAAATAAAAGAGAAATAAAAAGAAATCCTCAAAAAGAGATATTTAAATGAGAAATAAACAAGATAATGTGAAATAATGCATAATGATGCATCTAGAAGGATAATAAGTATCCAATAAAGAGAATTTCAAAATCATAAAGTTTCTTGGGGTACAAGAGCCCCAATGAAGGAAGAGGAAAGAGAAAATACCAATTTGTAGAATAAAAGATAATATGATACTTTATTAAGGTTTTGGTGGCATTATGAAAAAGGAAGAAATTTCTATTAAAAGAAAATAGAAATTCGTTCTAATGGATTAAAGAGTAAGAATAAAGAGGATAAGAAAGAGGAAAATCGAATTCCTGAATATCCATGCAACAAGGAATATCAAGGAAATAAAAGTTAATGAAGAACAAGAGAGAGATGGTTGCTTCACAACAAAGGAAAGTGTATTTCCTTTCGAGAGTGGGACTTGAGTCCTCATGAGGCACGCCTTAGGGCTTCATACTCCACCCTATAAAAGGGGTAGACCCCTGGAGCGAGATCTAGAGAATCCCAATGATTCTGCTCTCTCTTCCATCGTCTTCCTTATGTCTAAACCCTAGCGAGGGTGTAGACCTATCCTTGGAGCAGTGAAGATTGTTTTGATGATCTTGTTGGAAGCTATAAGGTCCCACGACCACCTGGGAAGGATTGGGCATCACCACCTCGCCGTCGTCTTGGTACAAACTCTACTGGAGGACTGCAGTGCGACCGCAGGTCGCAGGACCTGTACTCCTGCACCCAACCCTCCGGGCCACCAATCGAAGCTTGGGCAGGTGCGGAGGTGGACGTCGGAGGTAGGGGGGCCGTCGCTGAGGGCCCTCGAGGTCCAGGGAGGATGATGAAACCGCGCCATGGGTGGCTAGGGCGGCCGCAGGTCGCGTTGCTCCAGGTTGAAGATGGAAAGGGCATTGGACATAAACGCCCCTCCGCGGGCTGAAGAAATAGCCCACTTACGCGGGGGCAAGTTTGTAATTCAGTTATGATTCCAGTTTAGGTGCATAGGTTGCATGGAAGGAGGCACGTGGCGGCTTGCTATTGGATGTGGTAAGTGATTTATTACAAAAATCATAACTCCTAATTGGTAGCTCCGATGAGAACATATAATACATAAATTTTGATCAGAAGAATACAAGGAATCCAATAAAAATAGTTTTATAGCCTGAATCTGATCATAGTTCAAAATGTAGTGCAAATTATCATCTTTAATGAATTAAAGGTTAAGAAACCCTATTTTGGCATGAATAAAGTATTTAATAGGGTTTAATGGATCATTAGAGTTGATATTAACCTGTTAAATGTAAAACGGTACATAATGTTAAAAAAGGAATAACTTTGCACATGATTAGTCTAATTTGGAGTTTATATGCATAAATATGCTTGAAATGTAAAAAGTACATAAAGTTATCAAGCTGATATTAACCTGTTATGGAAAAACCCTTAGATTGGATGATAGATGGACTTAATGACGTTATTCAAGCTGATATTAACCTGTTGTTAAATAAAAGAGAAAATAGGAACTAAAAAGATGATATTTTTATATAATTGGCTTAAGTTTGGGTTTCGTGCATGATTATGCATTAATGAGCTTGAAAACCCCTAATTTAGGAGAATATGTCTTTTAATTGGTTTAATTATTTAAATCCATGAATAAATAGGGATGTGATGATCCTAAGTCAATTTGGGTATAAAAGACGATTAAAATGGATTGTTGAGCAATTAAGGTTCATATAAATGGAAAAGAGTATATTAGGGTTTGTTAACCTAAAAGGGATAAAGTTTGAGAAATTCATTTATGAAACCCTAATGAATATTAATGAAACCTTAATGCGGATTAGAAACCCTAGAAAGTGAATCCAAGTCAATACAGTAGATCCTTAAAAAAGTGTGTAATAAATAGTGTACATATTCTTTTCAGGAATTATGTGATGATTGAGTTACTTGCTTGGATCTGTTGATTGGCTTGATTGTATATACATGAAGTATATGTTGAATAATCTGCATGACTCAGCAAATCAGGTATGTGGTTACGATTATGAATAATCGCTCTAGTTTCTTGGTGATTCCCGAAGCTTTAATCGGTTTCTTGAAAATAATTGTTGGATGTTTATTTATTTCATGCAACTATAAAGTGACTAAGATTATCACTATAAATGTTAATATATAACTGACTAGATCTGGGTCCACCTCTATTGCTTTGAAAAGGCTAAGAAAAAGGGGTAATCCTATAGCAAGGTCTTGGTTACTGAGAGTTAGAAACTGGGCTACCAACGTGTAGTGCCATGAGACTCATTAGCCTGCCATGAGTTAAGGAGTGGGCTACTTACGAGTAGTGCCATGCGACTCAGCCCTAGAAATTGGTTCACTTATAGGTGGATCATGAGGGGTTTAATGGGGAAAAAATAGAGGATAGGGTACTCTTGGATCATGGAGTTATATCTAAAATGTAATCTTGGTTGTTAAATGAGTAATTGAATGATTACATTATTAACATATTTACATGATTATTGTTTCCCCCACATACCAGCTTCGGCTGACCGACGTTTTGTTTGTCGGCGTTTTAGGAACAAGCCAAAAGGACAAACAGTAAATCGTCACATTGTGAAATACATGAAGAAAAATACCAGGAGGATTAGTTAGCATAGAATCCTTAAGTGGATAGAAGTTAGAAATCCAAACTTTCAAAAGGTATGCAAAGTTTATTTTTTTTCTTACAGCTTTTCAGTATAGTATGTTAAAATTTGATAATTATTCTTGGTTAATTATTGAACCTTTGATCCGGAAGTCATGGGTGCAGCTTCGACCTCTCGGTCTCCCTTAATTGGGGGTTATCGGGAGGTGGGGTCGTAACATTTGGTATCAGAGCGTACGTTCCTCATTTAACCATTAATAATTATTAAAATTTTCAAACTCCATAGAACCCAAGGGAGTTATAAAAGGATTATCCGAAAGACGGAGGTGTCTAGAAAAGGATCACGACTGGGGGCTAGCAATATTTTCCTCCACACAGCTAGTCAGAATACGAGGACTCCCGGATCCGTGTGACAGCCTGGCCAAAGTCTTAGGGTATGAATCGAAATAAGACACCTTTAGGAATTTCTCATCTTATTCATCCCTTCTCAGCACAAATTCTATTAAGGACCTTAAGGATTAGGGTTTTCCCTCTTCTCCTCACCCTCTTAAGGTATAGGTATGACTAATAAGGTCTAAGGAATCCTCCATCAAATTAATGAAAGGCATGTAAATAAGATGTCATGGACATAAGCTCAATAGATTAAGCGAAAACTAAGGAACAAATACATGCTTAGGTCGTATGACATAAGTTGGCATGTCCTCAGAAGAGACCTGAGGCTAGACCTTCTTGTCAGGAGAATACGTTAGTCTTGGAGATGGAGATCTCCATTGCAAGTAGAGACTTGGCACATCCTCTGAGGATGATGCTAACCCTAACCCTAAGTGAAGGTTAGAGAGAGATGAGTTGGACCAGGTGTTTGAAATGACATGTCTCGAGATTCCATATGATCCATGGGTGACCTAGTACCTTTGGCAACCCAACCCTAGAAAGGGTCATGCATGTTAGGGTAAAGGATAGCTCCTTAGATGATAATGTTAGTGAAGGACCTTAGAAACCCTATGGGCTTATGCAAGTAGGGCATAACATGCAGGGTATGTTAGTAGTGTGAGCAAAGGGTTGAAACCCTGGCTATGAGAGTATGAGGGATGGCTTATGAAATAAGCGTAAAGAACTATGGATAACCTTGAGAAAACGTAAGTTGAACATAGGCTTCATATAGGTAAGAGCATGCTTTCGAGATTGATCCTTCATGAATAGAGGACCTCTAATGGTGAGGTTGGTTGTAGGGTTAGAGGGAGAGCAGGAAACCCAGCAAGAAGGTTGGAATCCTAGACTTCGGGATACTAGGAGAAGTCAGGAGTTGAGGATGATGCGACCTAAGTGGATGATAGTGGTCACCACATGCTTGATCCCTAGAGGTTGATGATGTCGTGGCTGCCATGGGACGGACCAAACCTTAGAGAAAAGATGAAGCATTTGGTTCCTATGTGCCTACGGTATGGGTGTTTACCTTCTGAGGCAGGAAGAAGAGTTCCTTAGACCTAGAAAGGTTTAGTAGCAGGTTATGAGGCCTTGTACCTTGTTGGTTATCTTTAAGGAGGACCCAGCCCTAAGTGTTTCTAGAGTTGAAGGATGACAAGAAGTGCATGGCATGCCTTTTTCATGCTTGGTTCGTAGTTAAGAGATAGAGCATGCAGTTGGACACTTACAAGTGAACCTAGGGTTCCTAGGCCTAAGAGGGGAAGTGGTATACTTAATTCTCATGATGAGAGTTAAGTTGCTATAGTTTTGAGCATGGTACGCCTCATGTATAAAGGAAAAGGGAATCCCCTTGAGTTTAAGGTGTGTTTGATGGACCCCTCACAGCTAGGATAATGATAAATGAAGGTATGATTTTGATCCAGCCTGAAGGAAAGATGACAAGTATGACCTAGCATGGTACAATAGGTGATTTGCTTGTGCCTTAATAGCTTGCTAGGGTTAAGTAAGCTCATGTGGATGTAAACCCTAGACCTAAGAGATTTTGTGACCTTGTTGTCAAGAGATAGTTTTCCTCCCATCCTGGGAGAGGGACCCCTTTGGTAGGGTGTATATCAGTTTTGTTGGTTTAAGGTAACCTGAAGAGGTCTCACAAGATCTTGAGAAGTTAAGTGAAAAGTACATGGTATGAGAATGAACCTGTAGACCCATAGATATCCATCTCTAATTGCATATGAATGTGTTACCATTGAGGTAACCAGTATGGGGCTTGACCAAGGTAGGCAGGTTGCCATGATCCCTATGAAAGGATGAAAGCTAGACCATGAATGCAGAAAGAGAGATGATGGAGACTTGGGTAGGGTTCTAAGTGAACATGTACTATAATGGAGAATCCTAAGTCTATCCTAGGGTCAGGTAGGGATAAGACCAATGAAAGTTGGAGTTGCCTAATTCCCCAGTTGCACATGACCATAGGGTCGGGAGGTTACATCTATCATTGTCTGAGGGCCATGGGTTAGGAGATTGATCACCTTCATGAACTCATGGGACCCAAAGGGTAGTTGAGTAGGGCACTCTCTTGATGCATGAGGGAAGAGGGATGACCCCAAAAGATTCGGTACCCTATAGACCTAGAGGAGATGACCAAGGATATATACCTCAGTAGGTTCAAAACTAGTTTGATATCATGATGTCTGTAATGTAGAGACATATTTGGCACGTTGCAACTTAGATTTAAAGGTGTACTGGCAAGGTGGGATGTACCATCTCTACTCTCGGAACCGGAAGAAATTTGTATTTGGACTGCAGCCAAATTCTTATTTCCTCTTGTTATGGGGGTGCGAGATAGGACATTACGCATGCCATACACCAAGGATAAGAGATGATGTAGGTTGGAATGTTGCCACAAGGAATGGGGATAGAGAGGATAACCTACCCTGGTAAAGTGAATGATACATGGATGGTTTGTAAACACTAAGAGGAATGAGGTAGTCCCCTTATGAGGGTGTTTTTATCATGAGCTATGTGGAACTTACAAGTTATACCAGGTTGAGTTTGATCACCATGATGATGAAAGCAGAGAGTGTTCTTAATGAAGATAGACATAGAGTTTGAGGTGAGATGATAAGTGAAATACATGGAAGTGTATGTCTTCAATGTTACCTAATACCTAAGGATGTGAAGTGGTAATGGATGCTAGGGTTGAGATACATCTGACTTGTTTGACTAGAAGCTAGAAAAGGTTGTGTTGCTAACCCTAATTTCAAAAAGGAAAGGTGTTTGGATAACACTCAGATGTAACAAGATACATTGAAAAGTTAATGGTTGTTTGGTTAACCAGTCTAGTCCTTGATACAATGAAAGGATGGTGGTAGAACCTCAAGTGCACTTCTTTGGAACAGAAGGTGATGAAACCTCGACTAGAGTGGTTTAGGGTTTCGAAGGAATCGATCTTGAAGAATCAAGACATATAGGAAATCATGATTGGAGATCACCATACATCGTGGTATATGGCAATAACACTTTGGATGCCTAAGATGAAGTTGCATGTGGTTTATGGCCATGCAAGCTAGGAGGTAAAGGATGAACCCCAGTAACCCAGTGTATCGATATAGAGGACAAAAGAGTCCCGGAGAGGGAATGGGAGTTCATCACTATGGAAGTTGTGATAGGTCTCCCCTAGACCAAGGAAGATCGAGATGCAATGTGGGTTATGGTAGATCGCCTTACCTAGATGACATAAGAAGGAAAGAGTATTGGAAAGGGACATATCGGGTTGAACTACATATGAGAGATATGGTTCAACTACACCATGATGCGAGTTCAAAAGTTCATGAGTATGACTTAAAGGTTCATTTCCATAAGGTGAAAGTAGGTACATGAAGAACTCGATGATAGTATAGTTTATCACCCCTAACTAATGGTTAGTATAGTCCAGACTAAAGGGGGTCTGATGAGAGCATATGTGCTCATTCAGGGTGATATCTAGAGACAGTTCTTGTCCTATGAAAGATATGACAATGACCACCATAGCTAGTATCGGTTTTTATAAGAAGCTCTGTAAGGGAGGTTGAGTCGGTCACCACTTCAGTAAGTTGATGTTGGTGAATGGACCACATGATGGTTAGAAAAGGACCACAATGTACGTAGATGAAGTCTCTTTGATCGTGTAATGGCTGAAAGGAGCCTAGAGATGACGAAAGTCATGAGCGGATGCAAAGTAGACTGACATGCAGTCCACTGTGGGAGAATATGTGACATGAAAAATCTGACCCCTCTAAGTTATAACTAAGAGAGTTGAGTCCCCGATGCATGGATTCTTGTGACATGGTTTGGTGGAGAAAGCTAAGTTTGATCTTAACCCTCGGGATAAAGTAATGTGTGATGAGTTCCATGTGTCCAATTTAGAGCACTATGTGAGGTACCCCGACTATGTGCTGAGCAATGAACCTAGTGAGCCCCAAGGGAGGCTGACATGGCCTGAGTCACCTGTGCAGTTTATAGACGCCGGGATGAAAGGACTCAGAGAAAAGAATATGTGTGATAAAGGTTCTGTGGAAGCACCATGAGTACGGTAATGCCACATAGGGGCCAATGATGGACATGGAAAAGTCTTACCCTGAATTGTTTGCTTGTTTGTTTAATTCATAGAATTTTGAGGACAAAATTCCTATAAGAGGGGAAGGATGTTACAACCCCAATTTTGGGTTCGTTTGGTAAGAAATGCAATTTCTCATGTTAAGGATATTTGAACAAATAATGATATAATTTTCTTCAGATAAATGGTTTTCACTTACAATAGCGTTGATGATTGTTTGGTGGGCTTTATAGGCTATTGGGCCCAAATAACAAGAAAATTCAATTAGTAAATGAATAATTGAGAAAAAAAATGTAGAAACCTCTAGAAGGCAATCCAAAGAGGATTTCATGCCTCTTGGGTTCCTTGGGTACCAAGGAGTCCAAGGTTGCAAAAAGTAAGCAATAAGAAAAGAAAAGATAAATTAAGTATTTCTTTATTAAGAAATTAATTGAAAATAGTGATAAAATGTGGAAAATAAGTGGAAAGAGGCATAAATGAGACTTCTTTGGGAAATTTCATATCCATGAGGTTGCTAATATTAAAAGGAATGCCAAAGAGGAAAATAAAAGATAAATAAAAAGAAATCCCCAAAAAGAGATATTTAAATGAGAAATAAACAAGATAATGTGAAGTAATGCATAATGATGCATCTAGAAGGATAATAAGTATCCAATAAAGAGAATTTCGAAATCATAAAGTTTCTTGGGGTACAAGAGCCCCAATGAAGGAAGAGGAAAGAGAAAATACCAATTTTCATAATAAAAGATATTATGATACTTTATAAAGGTTTTGGTGGCATTATGAAAAGGAAGAAATTTCTATTAAAAGAAAATAGAAATTCGTTCTAATGGATTAAAGAGTAAGAATAAAGAGGATAAGAAAGAGGAAAATCGAATTCCTAAATATCCATGCAATAAGGAATATCAAGGAAATAAAAGTTAATGAAGAATGAGAGAGAGATGGTTGCTTCACAACCAAGGAAAGTGTATTTCCTTTCGAGAGTGGGACTAGAGTCCTCATGAGGCACGCCTTAGGGCTTCATACTCCACCCTATAAAAGGGGTAGACCCCTGGAGCGAAATCTAGAGAATCCCAATGATTCTTCTCTCTCTTCCATCGTCTTCCTTACGTGTAAACCCTAGCGAGGGTGTAGACCTATCCTTGGAGCAGCGAAGGTTGTTTTGATGATCTTGTTGGAAGCTATAAGGTCCCACGGCCACCTGGGAAGGATCGGGCATCACCACCTCGCCGTCGTCTTGGTACAAACTCTACTGGAGGACTACAGTGCGACCGCAGGTCACAGGACCTGTACTCCTGCACCCGACCCTCCGGGCCACCAATCGGAGCTTGGGCAGGTGCGGAGGTGGACGTCGGAGGTAGGGGGACCGTCGCCGAGGGCCGTCGAGGTCCAGGGAGGATGATGAAACCGCGCCATGGGCGGCTAGGGCAGACGCAGGTCGCGTTGCGCCAGGTTGAAGACGGAAAGGGCATTGGATAGAAACACCCCTCCGCGGGTTGAAGAAACAGCCCACTTACGCGGGGGCAAGTTCGTAATTCAGTTATGATTCCAGTTTAGGCACATATGTTGCATGGAAGGAGGCACGTGGAAGCTTGCTATTGGATGTGGTAAGTGATTTATTATAAAAATCATAACTCCTAATTGGTAGCTCCGATGAGAACATATAATACATGAATTTTGATCAGAAGAATACAAGGAATCCAATAAAAATAGTTTTATAGCCTGAATCTGATCATAGTTCGAAACGTAGTGCAAATTATCATCTTTAATTAATTAAAGGTTAAGAAACCCTATTTTGGAATGAATAAAGTATTTAATAGGTTTTAATGGATCATTAGAGTTGATATTAACTTGTTAAATGTAAAATGGTACATAATGTTCAAAAAGGAATAACTTTGCACGTGATTAGTCTAATTTGGAGTTTATATGCATAAATATGCTTGAAATGTGAAAAGTACATAAAGTTATCATCTTTAATGATTTAATTAAGGAAAAACCCTTATATTGGATGATAGATGGACTTAATGACGTTATTCAAGATGATATTAACCTGTTGTTAAATAAAAGAGAAAATAGGATCTAAAAAGATGATCTTTTTATATAATTGGCTTAAGTTAGGGTTTCGTGCATGATTATGCATTAATGAGCTTGAAAAACCCTAATTTAGGATAATATGTCTTTAAATTGGTTTAATTGTTTAAATCCATGAATAAATAGGGATGTGATGATCCTAAGTCAATTTGGGTATAAAAGATGATTAAAATGGATAGTTGAGCAATTAAGGTTCATATAAATGGAAAAGAGTAATTTTAGGGTTTGTTAACCTAAAAGGGATAAAGTTTGAGAAATTGATTTATGAAATCATAATGAATATTAATGAAACCTTAATGCAGATTAGAAACCCTAGAAAGTGAATCCAAGTCAATAAAGTAGATCCTTGATAAAGTGTGTAATAAATAGAGTACATATTCTTTTCAGGAATTATGTGATGATTGAGTTACTTGCTTGGATCTGTTGATTGGCTTGATTGTATATACATGATGTATATGTTGAATAATCTGCATGACTCATCAAATCAGGTATGTGGTTACGATTATGAATAATCTCTCTAGTTTCTCGGCGATTCCCGAAGTTTTAATCGGTTGCTTGAAAATAATTGTTGGATGTTTATTTATTTCATGCAACTATAAAGTGACTATGATTATCACTATAAATGTGCGTATATAACTGACTAGATCTGGGTCCACCTCTATTGCTTTGAAAATGCTAAGAAAAAGGGGTAATCCTAGAGCAAGGTCTAGGTTACCGAGAGTTAGAAACTGGGCTACCTACATGTAGTGCCATGACACTCATTAGCTTGCCATAAGTTAAGGAGTGGGCTACTTATGAGTAGTACCATGTGACTCAGCCCTAGAAATTGGTTCACTTATAGGTGGATCATGAGGGGTTTAATGGCGAAAACATAGAGGATAGGGTACTCTTGGATCGCGGAGTTATATCTAAAATGTAATCTTGGTTGTTAAATGAGTAATTGAATGATTACATTGTTAACATATTTACATGATTATTGTTTCCCCCACATACCAGCTTCGGTTGACCGACGTTTTGTTTGTCGGCGTTTTAGGAACAAACCAAAAGGACAAACAGTAAATCGTCACATTGTGAAATACATTGAAGAAAAATACCAGGAGGATTAGTTAGCATAGAATCCTTAAGTGGATATAAGTTAGAAATCCAAACTTTCAAAAGGTATGCAAAGTTTATTTTTTTTTCTTACAACTTTTCAATATAGTATGTTAAAGTCTTGATGAACCCACTAGTTCTGCATATAGCTTGTCGCACTTTCCTTCTCACCCCTTTGGAGAAGTATATTCTGGTTTTTTCAATTGACATCCTTTATCCAGAGGCAACGCTAAACTCATTGAAGAATTCTCTAATAGTTTGAATATTGGTTATCATTGCTTTAGAGAACAAGATGATATCGTCAGCGAAGCACATGTGTGCCAGCTTTGGTCCCTTGGCTGATAACTTCACAGGATTCCATTTTCCCTTCCTTACTCTCTCTTGGTTCATCTAACTGAGTCTGTCTATGCAGAGCATGAACAAGTATGGTGACATAGGATCTCCTTCCCTTAACCCTCTTGTCGCTTTAAATTTTGGTAGGTTGGTGTTCTTCCAAAGGATCAATTTTTCCAGATTTAATGGTGTTATTGATGTACCATTTCAGGTTTTTTGGGATGTCTGTATGATTCAGTGTATATTTGACAAAATATGTCTGTATGATTCAGTGTATCTTCGACAAAATCCCAGGACATCATGTCATAGGCCTTTGAAAGGTTTACTTTCACAGTTATACAATTAGCAATCTTGTTCCTCCTCATTCCATGAATGACCTCCTGAACTAATTCTATATTGTATGTGATTCTTCGTCCAGGCACAAAGCTTGATTATTCATGTGAGATCCAGTATGGGATGCATCATTGCAAACGTTCCACCACAATGTTTGAGCAAACTTTCAGACATCAGTTATTCAGGGATATCGTCCTCAACTGGTCACATCTTTCTGGGTGATGTGCCTTTGGTATCAAGAGAATGGATGAATCATATATCTATGAGGGTAGAGCATTTCCCCGTGGCATCTTACAAATTGTCAACATGACCGAGCTACCAATCTTCTTCCAGTTCTTCTGCATGAAGTGCCCTGTGATCCCATCTGACCCCATTGCTTTGCTGGGATTGGTCTTCTTTAGGACTTGTAAGACTTCCTCCTCTATTGGCTCAGCTGCCATCATCCGCTTTTCATTACCAGTGAGTTGTCTGAACCTGCCCAGAATGGTGTTGCTTCTAGGCTGCCTCGTATTAGCTGGGGCAGTGAATATGGCTTCGAAATGATTCATAACTATCTCTTTAATGTCCTCCTCCATGGTGATCCAGTTGTTATTGCTATCTTTTAAAGCTTTGATACAATTGACTCATCTTCTTTGTTTCACATAGGCTTGATAGAACTTCATATTATCATCCACATGTTTCATCTAGTTGATGTGGCATTTCCTTCTCCAATCCTCTTCCTCTTGTTTGAGGATCTGTGCTAGCTCATTCTACATTGTTAAACAAAGATCATCAGTAATGGCATCATACCTGATCTCCTGCATAGCTTGTCATTTGTTTATGTTTCTGAACAGCCTATCTTTCTTCTCCCTTATCTAATTTCTTTGCTTCATATCCCAGGCTGTGATCTTCTTCTTGGTATTTCTCAGGGCCGTGTAGAAGTCACTCTCCCCTTGCTATGTGTTCTACAACATTTTCTTAAACTCCTCATTACCTTCCCAATAGCTCCTTGCAATGAAGCATTCCTACCTCGCTCGTACTCTATTGGCTTTGATGATAATACGATAGTGATCTGAGAAGGTCTGAGGGAGGTGAGTGATAGAAAAATTATCCCTCTCCTGGATGAAATTAGTGTTGGCCACAGCTCTATCTAAACATTTTTGGAGCTCTCCATGCTTATACATAAATCAAAGACATGAGAATGCTATGTCTGAGAGTCCAGCTTCCGTCAGTGTTTCACCGAACAACTGATCTTCTGAATAATTATAGTGTTTCCCTCATTTTTTTCAGATGGGTTAATAGTTGTGTTAAAATCCCCCACAACCAACCATGGTCCTTTGAAATTGTGCCCCATGTCCAGAATATGCTTCCAGATAAGCCAACGAACTGCAATGTATGGATTGGCATAGACAATGGTAATGTAAGTTCCTCCTTCTACCTTGCATGTGACAAACTGTCTGTGACTATTGATGATCTCAATTTTGTAATCCTTTTCTTTCCAACAAAGCCATATACCTCTCGCAAATCCCCTCACCTCCACTCTTTGTGAGTTTGTGACCCTAGTGATTTAATGGTCTTCTGTGTAGAACTTCTTCTTATTTGTGGTTCCAAAATCACAACTAATTTAGGTTTGTGTCTTCCCATGATCTCTTTCAGCACACGGATGGTATCATCATTCCCAATACCCCTAACATTCTAGTAAAGGGTATCTAGCATAAACACAGACAGTAGGGTTCGGGTCCCCTTCCTCGGGTGAGTCTTCAGTTGGTTGGGTGAGTTTCCCCTCCCTCACTACTAACCTATTTCTCCTCCTAGTTTAGCCTGGGACTTCACCTCCTCTATGTGTAAGGTGGAGTCCCTTTCTCAGATTCATCTTGGTGCTACTACCTTTGATCTTTCTATTGGACGAGGTGCCTAAGTCAGGGGGTCATCTTTCAGGTTATCGATTATGGTTTCCCTATCCTCCTCAGCTTTATCGACTTCCATGTCATTCTCCTTTTCCATCTCTATAACCTCATCTACTTCAGGGTCGACAACTGTGTGAATCTCTTGTACTTCATCATCTTCCTTCTTATCAGTATTATTTTGTCTGTCTTTGTCTCCATTCTTCTTCGTCTTGTTAAAAATATTCTTCAATACATCCCTCTTGTCATCCGCAGAGGTAATATTCTTCTCTACTGCCTTTTTCTTTATTTGCCAGATCTTACCCTACTGCTTGGGCGTCTGTGATGTAGCAGGTTCCTCATGCACTATATTTTTAGCCGTGCTCTCCTCTAACCCTTCCTCTTCCTCACTCAAATTCTCAAACCTATTTCTACTTCCAGATTCCTATGATTTTTTATTAGTCTGTTGTTGTCCTTTCATCACATACCCTCTTCTCCTCTACATCTTCCATTCATCCTCATTTTTAGTCTCCTTTTTACCATGGTATTTAATCCCTCCTTTATCACTCTATGTGTGTTTCTGTGGACAGTACCTGCTTTGATGTCCCAACTGACGACATTGGCTGTAGGTGTCCGGGTAGGCTTCGTAGATAATCTCATACTCCTAATCATTAATAATTATCGATCTTATGGGCTCCTTTCTTATATCTACCTCGACTTCTAGTCTGGAAAACCTGCTGCGTGAGTGTCATTGAGTATGTTCATCTACTTTAAACAGCCCTCCTAGCGCCAAACCAATGTATTCAAACATGGTATCAACATATAAATGTAAGGGAAGATTCATGACCTTGGCCCAGGTGATTATGTATGAGGGCATCGCTTTTGATGGTCTGAATCTTGGATTCCAATCCCATACTACCAAATAGAAACCGAAGATCTTCCATGGACCCCTTGTAATGGTTGTCTCGTAATCCTTCCTGCATGAAAGTTGGACAACAAAGTGTCCCATATCAAGCTTGAATATGTTGAATCTGTCGGTGATGTTCCATAATAGCTTGATCGTTTCCCTCCTTGTCATATATCCTATGTTCCCTCCTACCAATCTGATAACAACAACATATTTCCATGGCCTGGCCAGTCTCTCCTCTGCCTCCTCTCTGATAGTAAGTATTGGTGTTCCAACGTTGTTGCTTAAGGATATATCATGATCATGTAGGTTCGACTCAAACAGTGATTCCAACATCATCGTGTTTGGACTTACTTCCACGTACACCTCTCCTACTAACACTTTGCTGAAATAAGGCTTTGTAGTGGTTTCCCCCTTACATATGTCTCCCTCCTCCACTTCCACGGTAGTGGGATCTTTGGTTTGCGTCTATGATGGATCCTCTACGATAGACTTGGGTCATTTACTTCCTGCAACAGAATCTTGCTTGGCTCCTATAGTATCCTCAACCTCCATGGAATCAGATACTTTTTCTCCCCTCATGCCCTTACATTGGAAAAGGATGTCAAACTCTTAAACTGAAACCCTAACTCCCTGGGTCATCCCCTTGCTGTTCTTAGTCACGACGCCTTTTTCATTCTACAACTCCTCCCTTCGATGTTCCCCTCCATCCGCGTGAGGGTCTAGCCCTCTCCCAGATCCCCCACTTCCCCCTAGGGTGCCGCCGTTGTCGCCATCCCCTTTCCCCACGTGATCCCAACAGGAAGTTGGGAGATCATAAAAACTCATCATTAACTACATCATACCTAGTAACGTACATTTTCTTCTTTTTGAGACACCATTATGCTATGGTGTTTTAGGTGGAGTTCATTGTGATAAGATGCCACAGTATTGCAGAAGGTCCTCAAACTCTTAGGTTAAGTACTCCCCACCTTGATCGAGATGAGGTGCTTTAATAATTTGACCAAATTGGTTTTGTACTTCATTCATGAAATCCATGAACTTTTCAAGGGTCTCAGACTTATGTTTCATGAAGTATACATAGAGACACCTACTGAAGTCATCAGTAAAGGTAATGAAGTATTGGCAACCGCCTCTAGAATTTTTTCTAAAAGGTCCACATACATTATTATGTATGAGTCCTAATGGATCACTTTCTCTCTCACTATTTCCAATGAAAGGAGCCTTTGTCATCTTACCCAACAAATAAAATTTGCATGTCTCTATTGATTCAAAACCTAAAGAGTCTAGTTATCCATATTTGTGGAGTTTAGAAATGTGTTTCTCATTTATGTGTCCTAGACGACAATGCCAAATGTATGTTTTGTTTGAGTTATTAAGTTTTAACCTATTGGTATTTATGTTATAAACATTTGTCTCTAGATCTAATAACTAAAGACCATAGGACATTGGCACACTTGCATAAAATATCTCATCTTTTGAAATAGAACATTGACCATTCTTTTATATGAAATTTAAATTCGTTCTTGTCCATACAAGATACAATAACCATGTTTATGTTAATGGAAGGTACAAATCGTAGTTCTCAAACTCTATTACAAGCATGTGGGTAGAGATAAATGATAGGTTCCGATTGTAGTGATAGCAAATCTTGTTCCATTTGCAACACACCGTTCAACCTCTTATTTTTGGTCCCTCAAAACTCTATTTCTATTTTGTGTTTCTTGAAAAATGAAATGTAAGTGAAGAGGTTGGAGAGAGAGAGAAATAGAGGTATCTATCTATCTTTACAAAATATGTATCATTTGGCATACAAGACAAACTAGGACAAAGGCCAAAAGGAAAAAAGTATCGACATAAAGAATCTTTCCCTGCCTATAAAAAAAGAGAAAAAGTTCTAGCAGAAGGCTTTTATAGAACCCATAATCTGATTCTGTAGCACAATAGGAGACCTAAATCAACCTTCAAAGCACCTCGGGTTCCTCTCTTACAACAAAAAATAATAGATGCATAGACAGAAGATTGTCCAAGTAGCATTATAGTTCCCAACCATCTCACTTATGGATTTAGATTGAGAGAAAGGAAAATGTTTACTTAATAAAGACCAAATCTCATTAGTGTATCTACAAGAAAAGCAGATGTGAGTTGTATCTTCATAGTCCTTCTTACACAGGTAACATCTTGCAATTGAAGGAATCCCAATTCTTATGATGTAATCCATTGTAGGCCATTTCTCATGAAACACATTCCACATGTTGACCTGGAACCTCATAGGAGCTACACCTATCTACAACTAAATAAATTCAGTAGCAGAGCTACCAGCTACCCTAACTGTGTTCCAAATCATAATAAGGTTTGATTTTCCACACATTAAACTAGATGATATCATTCTTGTTCTTATCAGTAGGAATAAAATCAATAGTCTTAATGAAATTCATATTGTATATATTAGACTATAAACTCCATGCTCCATTATCAATATTAGAACTCAACTTACTGTGAATATGTAGTCCAAGCTTCAGGATATTATCCTCACCATTCAAGTATGTAAGGAAGGATTGGTTAAACCATGAATCCTCCCATCGAAAAATAGATTCACCATTTCCCACATTATAGCTAATAAATTTAATGAGAACCATTCTGCACCTCAAGATCTTCTTGAAAGCCCATGACATATTGGATGATTCTTTGGCTATCCAAAAGGATTTATTTGATAAGTACTTATCATGGATCCACTTGACCCACAAGGAATCCTTCTTGCTCGAAACATCCCAGGCATTGAGTAGTAGGCATGTTGTGGAGGAGTCCTTGGTTTTCTTGATGTTAAGACCACCTTCAATAGTAGGGAGGGTAACTTTCTCCCACTAAACAAGATGGATATAGTTTCAATTACTATCATTACCCCAAAGAAAATATCTACAAGACTTATCAATCTCCTTTTGAATATAGGCATGTAGAGGAAAGGAACTCATCCAATATAAATGAAGAACAGGGAGAGTGGATGTAATCAATTCAGCTCGACCATCAAGGGAAAGCAAATTAGATTTCCAACCTTCTGTCTTGTGCCTAACTTTATTAATTAAAGGGTCACATACAAATTTAGACAACTTACCCATGAAAAGAGGAAAGCCTAAATATTTTAAAGGAAGGGCGCCCTCCTTAAAACCAAGAATACAAATAAAATCGTTCTTAGGGGAAGATGTACTAAAATAGACCTCACTCTTGTCAACATTAACAATCAAACCAGATAGCTTGCCAAAGGTTTCACAAAGAGAAGATATATTTTGCATTCTTAACATTAGTCTTAGCAAAGACCATTAGGTCATCTACAAATATGAGATCAGAGATGTTAAAATTTTTTGAAACCTAGAGAGGAGTGATGCCACCTTTCTCTATAGCATCCTTCATCAATATTGAAAAATCTTTCATAACTATGACAAATAGGTAAGGAATAATATGTTATCCTTTCCTAATGCCATTAGATGGCTTGAAAAGAGGGGTTGGCTCACCATTGACTAGGACCTGGTAAGAAATAGAACTAAAAATCTCCCTTAACAGATGAATCGAGAGAATAGGAAAGTCCATCCTATAAATAATAGAAAATGAAAAATCCCATTTCACTGAATCAAAGGCCTTTGAAACGTCCATCTTTGGACACATTTTATGACCAAAATTTGCTCTACCAAAGTCATGAATAATTTCATTGGACAAGAGAGTGGCCTTTTTAATGCTTCTTCCTCGAACAAAGGCACACTGGTTAGGACTAATAATGGAAGGCAAGACCAGATTCAATCTTTTTGTGAGGATCCTCAACATAATTTTATCGATGTCATTACACAATGATATTGGCCATCAATTTTTGAGGTCATTAGAGTTTAAACCTTTAGGGACAAGCATGATGGAAGTGTTATTGTCTTCATTTAACATTTTGCCATTTTTGAAAAACTCCTTGACAACTTCACTAACATGTGGATCAATAATGTGCCAAGTATTTTTAATAAAATGGACATTGAAACCATCGGGCCCAGGTGCCTTCCCACCCTTAAATCTTTTAACCACAATATCAATTTCCTCCTGGGTATGATTAATCTTCTAAGAATCATTAAGAATCGTACCCCTCCACTTGATATAAATAAGTCCCTCAGGCTTACCTGATTTGTTAAAGAGATTAGCATTGAAAGATGAAATATGATTCATAAGATGGTTAGGATAAAAAATAGAAGATTTGTTATCCATCAGCTTGTAAATATGATTGATGTGTCTTCTCATTTTAATAGAGGCATAGAAAAATATAGAGTTTCTATCACCCTCTCACATCCATTGAACCCTAGGTTTCTATTTCAGTAAGGACTCCTCACAGAGTTCAACTTGTCTAAGCTCTTTTCTTAGCAGATTAGCTTCAATTTGAAACTCAAAGTTAAGAGGCTTAAGATCGGCCTATTCCTAAGCACAAAAAACTTTGAGTTTAATCACTTTAGTATTGTTGAAGATATTAACGAAGATAGTTTTATTCCAATCCTCCTTCAACATCATCTTCAATTTTTCTAATTTCCTAAAAACCTTGAACATAGCATACCCTTCAACTTGAGTGTCCCAAGCACTCTTGACTACATTGAAAAACTCCTTATGAGAATACCAAGAATTATTAAACTGTAAGGGAGCTCTAACTTTACTTCTTTCACCCAAGTTAATAGAAAGAATCATGTGGTCACTAACATTATTTGAGATGACCAAACCATTGAAGTCAGAAAATGATCCAAAAAAGAAGCAGTGAAGAAGGCCATATCAATCTTTAAGTAATAAAGGCATCACCCTCCTGGTGATTGTCCAATGTGAAAAGGCCCCTTAAGGCTGAGTTTAGACAGACAACAAGAAGATATTCACTCATTAAATTCCTTCATGGACCTTCGAGTAGGTGGAAATTTGCCTTCTTTTTCAAAATTCAACCTAAGAACATTCAAGTCTCCTACTATTAACCAAGGAAGGTCATTTGAAACAGTAAAGTCATGGATGTTCTTCTATAAAGGAGTCTTGTCATTATCATAGTTATGGCCATACACAACAGATAAGAAGAACTCCTTATCAATAACTGAAACTTTAACATGAAGAATCTGGTCAGACTCCTCCACATACTGAATATTGCATCTTCATTCCTCCAGAGGACTATTATACGACACAAATGATGACTAAAATGATTAGATAAGTAATCAAAATTAGAAAGCCTTTTCTTCATTATCTTTGTCTCATTCAAAATAATAACTTCCCCCACCCTTCGTAAATCTTCTTGGAAACCGATAATTTTATTACTCATCCCTCTAACATTCTAAGAGGAGATCGATAGAGGGGGATTCATTGGGAAACATGGGCCGTTGAGATGTCGGCCTCAACAATTTCATTGATCACATTCAGACTGCCTTGCTTGTTCAAGGAGAGTAGATAGAGTTTGCAACTCTATAGGAAATGCTAGCAACAACTTTTGGATTCACTTGAGGGGGGAAACTTTGTTTGTTCAAAGATGAACTAGGCATTTCACCAAACATATGAATAGGATTCGAAGGGATAGAACTGCCTCTAGGAATACTAAAACCTACAGACTTCATCTTATCAAAGAAGGGACAACAACACATCTCATGACCAAACAACATGCATTGTTCACAAAAGTTCGGGAACCATTCATACTCAAAGAAAATCGTCCATGAGTACCAATCATCACTTTGAATCTCTACAGTACAAGGAAAGGATGAATTGGCATTCATTATAACTTGGAGTCTAGCATAGTCTAGTTGAGAGCACTTGTGAGTCACTCTATCAATTTGTAAAGGGAGGCCAAGGAATGATCCAATCATATCCATCATTTGAGAGTTCCAGAGCCTAATAAGTAGGTCATGAACTCTAATCCATAAAGGAACTGAGTTGATTCCAATCTTCTTGATCGGTAAACCTAGTTTCCACTTCATGAGGATTAGAGGCATTCTTCTTACAAACAACGACCCATTGTTCATAGAGAAGACCATATCATCATTGTTGGAAAACTGAATAATGAACATATCATTCTCTCTACTTATCAGATCAAAATCCTCTTTTGGTTCCCAAAGCTGAGCGAGATGTTCATGAAGAAGTAGAATATCTGGTGAGAAGTCAACAACATAACCAGCCAAACTAAATTTCCACTTTGTACCATTCTCATTTGCTTCTGATTTAGGATAAATGATCTTGCCATCCTTCAAGCACATCTGAGTTTTTCTTAGAGGAGTTTTTTTCCTAGAATTTTCCATGTTGAAGATCTCACATCAGACTTTGGGATCATTAGTGTCACTTGATATTACTGGTTGAGCCTTCCTCTAGATCTAGTGGTTAGAACTTTGGGGGTGGCGGCATTGTCGTTGTTCCATCACCAAAGCTCCTACTTCTCGTGAACAGATCAATATACCCTAATGTCACACACACACACAGACACAGTTCAACATCACCCTTTCTTAAAGGCTTACTTCTTTTCAGATTATGCATATTCGAACATATGTGAGATCCTCATTCGATATCAAGTACCCATTATGAAGAAGTAGACATATTTATCTCAATGACGTAAATACTTGAGGTGGAGATCTCAATCGCCTTCTTCTTCTTCCTAAATCCTTTTATGTGTAAAGGATAGATCCCTTTTGCACTAACCCTTCTCCTTATTTTGAGTGCAGAAGACTTGGACTTCATCTTAGCCTCAAAACTCTTCTTAGCCTTGCCTTTGTCTTTTGAATCCACTCCATAGATCACCATTATAGGTTTGTCCTTCTTCATTCATGCTTCATCATTTATCAACATTCCAAGTAATTCAAATGCCAGTTTAGCCAAGTTATTGAAGTAGTAACACTCAGTTAACTAGGTATATGATTCAGGAAACAATTATAGAATCATATTTGTAGCCAACTCTTAGCTCAAAGGGAATCTTAATCTCTCTAGATGTTCCACAAGCCCAATCCTATTGAGGACATGAGGCTCTACTAGATCTCCCTCTATAAGTTTGCATTCAAATAGCACTTTAGAGACATTGTAGCTTTCTTCCTTTGCATGATTCTTTAGATGTGTTACCATCTCAAGAATTTTTATGTTCTCATGTTGTTTATGCAAGTCATAGTTCATAAAACCTAGCATTAGGTGTTTTATGTCTATGGAATCATTGGCATGCTTCAAGTAAGAATCCATTTCATCCATAGGCGCATTTGGAGTGGGTTTTTCTAGCACTGGTGTTTCAAGGACATAGAGATTGCGCTCATTCGTGAAAACATATCTCAAACTCTTGAACTCATCATGGAAATTATTCCCATTTAATTTGTCCTTATCAAGGACCAATCACAAGGAAAATGTGTTATTATTTACCAAAAGTTTCTACAAAAGAAATTTTCAATTTGTTAAAACCCTTTTGATTTATTTGATTAAAATTTAATAATATGAAGTAGGACTTCAATTAATTATTTCTCCCACTATTTTGTTCAAATTGATAGACCTCAGAAATAAATTTATAAGATTGCAGCGTACAACCTTCTAGTGAGCCAAAACCCAAAACAATTTAGTTATTACCAACCAACGCCAATGTCCATAACCAATTATTAAGGTAGGAAACATTTGCCAATTGAATCTTATGTAGTTCTTGGATAGATGGTATGCGCAACTCCTTGTCATAGTCCACATGCATGCTTCTAGGCACTTAATCTTGTTAAGTCCTCCTAGTCAAGGCTGAATCTAAAGAAAACATGATAGTAATGCACCCTACATGGTAAGACCACATAACTACCATCACACATCCATGAGATAGACTGCACACAATATTTGGTGTTCCCACGCTTATTCGATCAAGTTTTTCACGTGTGCTACATATGGAAAACATCTAAGACTTAATATTGAATTGAGGGATTTATATTTATATAAAGACATATACATATCCAATCACCACTTTACTAATAATATTTATCGTATACTTACTATATCCACAATGCAATTTATAAAATACGAGCAACGGTTATGGACACACTAATGAAATTTTTTGGAGCCTCAAAGAATTGCTGCCATCTAAGGTACACATCATATGTAACAACCTGTAATTGTAGAAATCTATATTGGAACCAGTCTGGTTGGCAGACTCAACCTTTGGGTCGATCAGTTGTCTTCTTGGTCGATTGATTGGTATCTTGGATTGGTTGACTGGCCTCCTTTTCAAGCGACGTATAGACTCCTCCAGTCAATCTGTTGGGGCACCAATCAATCGATTGAATCCTCCTATTATCTAGCCTCCTCATTCCTCTAGTCAATCAATTCAACCTTTGAGTCGATCAACTCTTATGGTACCGAACGCCTTCTCTTTGCCAAAATAAAAAATAAAATTATCATGTTCCTATTTAACTTATTACATTGTAAAAGTGAACCTTGATTTACATTTGAGGGGAGCATAGGAAAGAAAGCATTAACTTACATATGGAAAAAGCGCGGGTGGCTCAGTATAGAAATTGAATTTAAAAAGGCATGAATAAAACCATTCAACCAAGCACACATATCCAGGGTGTATTGGCCATAACCACACTTCACCACATCATAAAAATAATTTCAAGGTGACACATATAAGTTGTATATATATCTACATATATATACATGTGTGTATATATTGGGATTGTATGTGGTATTTAATCGGATATGCACATTAATGATTTTAAATATTCACATCATATGCAATAATATAAATGACAAAACAAAAATCTAACCATAACAATTAAATCTAAAAACATAGTAAATTGGCTTGGGTTTGATACCACTATAGAGAAATATGGCGACAAAGATGGCAATGGAAACAAACAATTTCTTTCCATATTCCCCATAAACAATAGATCACGTCAAAAAATACAAATTGGGAAGGAAGGTTACAAAGAATGTACCTAGTCCAGGAGCATGTCCAGTGAATGCCCTTGTAGCGGTGTACTTTTTTTACAAGTAGCACCAGGACCATTGTTGGTGACAACCTCCTGGTGTATCACCATGGATGGTGGTTGACGATGTCCTCCTAGTGGGTGGAAACCGCCTCTATACCTCTACATAGTCCAACGGACAACCCATAACTCTTGTGATTCCTTTAGAATAGAAAGAAAGGAGTTGTCCCTTCGATGTCAATGTGCTAGTGTTGGCTGCTCACCCTCATTGTCTATCCCTTTTACAGGTAAGACTTGCTCGAGCTCTTACATTACCACAATTGTGACAAAGTGGGTTTTCTGGCTTAATTCGAGGACGGAATTTTCTTTTAAGATGTATATGATGTGACAAAGTGAACTTTTAGAATTTTTGGATAATAAGTTGGATATGTGAAGTATGGATTTGAGTATTGGAATGGCCAACCATTGGAGTTCACACCTCAAATTTGGCAAGAATTCACTTTAGAATATTATGAATCAAGGGTTGCAATTTCATGGTAATATGAGGTTGTCGATGAATGATATATATATATACAACTGTAGATTGAGGAAATTAAAAGTTAAATATTTAGTTGATGGGTATAGTCTTGGATGCATTATTCTAGGCCAAGATTTTGATATATCATGCAACTAGTCAGTTCGAGTGGTATGCAAGGCCCTTTTTGTAGTGTTGATCTAGTTGCTTCATGCGACTCAAACGACAGCAAGCTAAGTGCCACAGATAGGTTGGTGTAGTGGTGAATATCATCCCTTGGATGTAATCAGATGGTTGTGGATGCCTTCTTGACAACATGTTAGGTGAACATGCGCCATCGTGCAGCTGATACCCACGTCTGATCGTGGCCTAAGAAAGGGAGAGGTGGAAGGTTCTCTTTGACTTGCAGATACCATAACGTAGAAACCGCTGTAGGGGCATGTTCAATACACAAAAAGGAGAACAAGGCCCCCAACACAACAGTCTCTCTGTTGCCAACTACAGTAGGGTTCTTCGAGGAAGTTCCTTTCCTATTCTCTGCTATAATAGACTTTTACAGTGGAAAACTCCTCAAGTCATGAAGTGGAATCACCAGAAGGAGGCGCACCAGTCCGTAGCAGCTTTCTATACCGGCTGGATCCCAAGTAGCCAGATCAGAGATGGTGGCTTCACTAGGCGGCGACCTCACACACACATAATAGAGAACGACGGCGGCATGGGTCCGGGAGGTGACGCAGCTGCGGCAGCAGCCAGCGATAGTAACGAATAGGGCCATGGAGGTGCTATGGACCCTGATGAGGATTCACCTCCAGCCTAATCGAAGCGAAGGGGGAACACGGTAGGTGGACGCAGATCATGGAGGAGGAGAACCACCGTCCGCGAGCCGGAGAGGCTGGGTGCATATCGTAGACGCACGAAGGCATCGAGTGGGGAGGCAGTTGTCCAACGATGCGGAGCAGAGTGTAGCGGCGACCCTGGTGCTTCGCGGAAGGACAAGGAGCTGCAGATCCGTTTGTTCCCAGCCATGGAAGCGGCCGTGTTGCAGGTAGAAAGGGAGCCGCTCGTGACTCACGATCTGAACCAGAGGAGATCTTGGAGGCGGCGGCGGCTCGCTCGTGGACTCACGCCCGACGGCGGCGCTGAGAAGAAGTGCTCGCACAGATGACTCACTGGAAGAGGACACCATGCGGTTTTCATTACCCAAGTGACCCATCGCGACGGCGGCACTTACACAGAACCCGGGCGGGCTGTGTTTGTGAGAAACGGAGAAAGAAGAAAGGAAGCAGACTGGGTCCGACTCCTAGTCAACCAAGTGAACCGGTCCAGGTGCCCAGACCAAACCAAACCAGGCGGATCGCCCATGCCAGTAAAGCAGCCATGCCACGTGGCAGTAGGCGGTTGGCCACAAAAGGTAAAAGCTCAATAAATTGTCAGATCTTACAAAATGCATAGTAATTAGCTCGATGATCAAAAAAATGCCTATAATATACCAAAATTCTCATAAAAATGCGTAGAACAACCTGGAACTAAAATATCAGGATTTTGAGGCATAAATAATAGTGTTATCATGTAAGTTGTGAAATACTTGATTCATGGATAATAAATATCAAACGTTGATCTAAAATTATGAGAATATGTCACTAAGTCTATAATCATATTTAGAATCCATATGATGTTGTAATTATATGTTGAATGGTGAACATGTGTTGTATGGTTTTATTATTGTTCATGTACATGTTCTACTGATTGTTTCCTTCTGACTTCCTCTGATATTCTTCTTTTTAGCCTTATGTGGGATGTTTAAATTGGGATTCTCACTGAGGTGAGGATTTCAATTTGGACGTCACACATTAGATTAAGTTTTAGAAAATCCGGGGACGTCACAGGTGGTATCAGAGCGTGAACAATAGCAAAGCCTGACATTTTCTCATTATGCAACTCTGAACTAAAGAACCTTGAACCTTAATAATCGTTAGGGTTAGATTAGTTGTCTTTTAGAGACTAGATCTGACCTAGCCTCTAGGTTAGCACCTAGATGTCCGAGAACTAGGTATAGACTAGTGCTTGTGGTGTAGCAAGTCCTTAGATGTCGTTCTTTCCTTGTAGTGCAGCGGTATGGGATGTTACACTATTTGGAAATGATGTGCATTAAGGGAAGAGAAATCTTAGACATATAACGCTCGTTGTCTAGGATAGCTACACTAGTCTACACCATGTTCTCACCCTTTTCACTAGTTTTCATGGCACTGGACTCTCTACTATGTGTGGGACACTCATTTCTGGTTTTGGTTTTTGATTCCAAACGAATCGAACCTCGATAGTTTTCTCTGACGTTTGTTTTATCGGAGAAAAACTATATAATATTTTAATAGGTATATGTATTACAAAAATGTGTCCCCAAACATGTACGAGTAGGAGGTGATCATGCAACCTAAGTGAAAGTGAATGTCATCAGTCTAGAAGAGAGAGTAGTTCTAGATTAGATGTCTAGAGCCTTTTTGATATATATGATAGATGGAATAAATGATATAAG
Organism: Alisma plantago-aquatica; assembly: GCA_963693085.1. NCBI lineage: Eukaryota > Viridiplantae > Streptophyta > Magnoliopsida > Alismatales > Alismataceae > Alisma > Alisma plantago-aquatica. The sequence continues at coordinate 994,706,723 of OY856410.1, read as the reverse complement.
TTTTTATGATATGATGTAAGTCTTATAGAGATGATATAAGATGGTTCATGATGATTTATGTTTGTCTTCGAGGACATGAGTTAGGTTTGAGGTTTTGAGATAAGTGTTGATGGTGTAAATAAATAGGCTTTTATGAGATAAGATATGCTAAGTTAAGACAGGTTGTGAGTCAGCATGAGCCTCAAGCTCTTTTACAAAGGAGGACCTCTAGTGTTAGGACCAGTTTTGGGGTTAGCTCAAGAGAGAGCGAGACCCACAGGGAGAAGGTCAGAGAACCTAGACTCCATGATATGAGAAATACAAGAAATATGTGATATGATATGTCCTAAATTAGACTACTCCTGAGTGATTGAGTTGAGTTGCTTTATGTATGATTCCTATAGTTTTGTTGAACCCTAGATGTCCTCGGGAGGACCAAACCCTAGAGACAGAGAGAGGATGGCTATACATGTGCATGTGAATATGGATATGATAACCTACCATCTGGGTGAGGGAGAGAGCTCAAGACCCTGGAGGAGGTAGCTATGTTTTTTTTTGTACAGCCTCATGCTCGGGTTGGTGGTTTCCCACATAGGAATCTAGTGGTGTGTATAAGAGAGTTTTGGGTAAGCATTTTTCATGGGTAGAAGACCTATGAATAGTATGTCATAGAATGTTTTAGTTTGTGCTTATGTGGCGAGAGCTTGTAAAGCTATCACTATTGCCAATGAGGTTATCCGAGAACCCTAAACTAAGAGAGGACAGATAAAGTATATGCATGTGTAATACTCATAGAGTTTATTTAGCTCGAAGAGACCGAGCATTGCACTATCTTCATGATATGGGTCAGGAGAACCTCAGTTGGACTAGATGAAGTTTGCATATATGATTGATTAGCCACTCACATAAGTTTGTTTAGCACAACCATGATATAATATATGTAAGGACGTGATTTAATCTCTAGACATGATATGATGGAAACCTAGAGATGGTTTATTAGATGGAATTGCATAAATGATTAACCATGTAAATGAATAATGATGATATATTAAAGATGGTTAACCTTGTGATTCAATCACTAATAAATGTTGCAATTTATTTTGAACAATGAAATAAGATCATATGAATGTAACATGTCACATGAGGTGTAATCTTAATGCTTAATAAAGATGAAAAATTATGGTTTGATAGTTAGCACAACATAACGATTATGACACCTTGATATAATGGGTTAACTTTAGTTAACTTCTTTGGAACATGGTAATATGATGTGAGAACCCTAATGCGTGGGTAAAGATGAAGATGCAACCCTAATATATGAGACATGTAATGACATAACCAAGTTTCTAAACCTGGAATGAAGTGTTTGTGCACCAAGATGGTTGTAACCCCCCTAATAGTGCTTGGGATACATGGTTGCAGGTAACCTTTGCGAATAGGTTACACACATAATAGTGCCTACATATGGATGAAGGCAAGATAAGGTTTTTCCTAGAAGTATGAGTATGGTTTACTTTTGAGGACGAAAGTTCTTTTAAGATGTATATGATGTGACAAAGTGGGTTTTCTAGCTTAATTCGAGGACGGAATTTTCTTTTAAGATGTATATGATGTGACAAAGTGAACTTTTAGAATTTTTGGATAATTAGTTGGATATGTGAAGTATGGATTTGAGTATTGGAATGGCCAATCATTGGAGTTCACACCTCAAATTTGGCCAAATCATCTGGGAGTCGAGGAGACAAAATTTCATAAATTTTTAGGATGTTGCAAACCATGAAACAATTAGTTCATCCTAGAATCAGTTGGTCCACACGTGAAACAATTAGCATAACATTTAAATATGTTGATTCACTATGTTTCCTATTCATAAAAATATCGTCTTTCAATATTCGATTAATGCACAACATGATGTCAGCATCAATCCTTGATCCAGATTTACTGATCACCCAATTGGTCGGTTCACAATCTAAACTGGTCATTTCACATCTTTAAATTGGTCAATTCCTTTCTGAACTAGGAAGCTCAAGATCTAGTTTGACCAATGTACAATCAATATTGTTTAAATTAAACACTACTACAGAACCTACCTTTAGTGTCGGTTATTTAAAGCCTTTAGTGTCGGTTTCTAAGCGACACCTATGTGGGAGACACTAAAAGTCCACCCATCAGGCGTCGGTTCCAAAACCGACACCCAAACTCTTCACGCGCCACCAAAAACGCGCCATCATGGGACTATAAGCGTCGGTTATTAGTTAAACACCGATGCCCAAACCCTTCGCGCCACAGAAAGGGTGCCATCTTGGGCACTATCAGTGTCAGTTATAAGTAAAAAACCGACACCATATATCTTTGCCCCATGGTCGTGCTGTCCAGCACGGCCATGGTGTTAAGGACATAGACGTAGGTTTATTGTAGGAACACCGACACTATATCATTATGTGTCGGTTATTTACAAATAACCGACGCCTATTGGTTTTTTTTTTCCTATCAGTCTGCAGACCTACTGTGGGTGGTTACAGGATGAGAAATTTGTTCAGTTTAGTTATGAACTGCAGGTTTTACGACATCCATTGATATCAGGCGACAACAGGCCGCAAACCTGCAAAATTAACAATAAAAAAGTAGCACATGCATTTAGCAATGCAACCTGTAGTTCCATTTTATTTTCACACATTTATAAACATTCACACATGCTAGCAATCTGTAGTTCCATTCATTCACATTCACACATGTAGAAACATTCATATAACAACCAACACTTTCATTCATTTTCACTCAGACACATGTAGAAACATCCAGACATGTAGAAACATTCACACATATATTATAATTCAGAAATTCATTTACAAAGTATCATTGTTTAGTCATTATTCACTATCAGAATCCCAATTATTTTTTAAAGCCCCCACTAATTGTATGGTTGTTGCCCATTCTTCTCTTACTTCATTTAATTCTCCCATTGTATAGGGAGCATTAACATTTGGTAAGTCCTTTCCTGTAATGGGGTCAGCTTTAAACACCTGTAAAGAGAATGATGTATATATGTAATTAATGAGGTATAAATAAGATTGATATATTTCGATCATATTATCTAATTAGACTATATAATACCTGAGCAATACATTCGATATCCAGTACGGCATGTTTGATAATCAGGTGCATATATCGCATGACATAGTATCCACATGCCCATCCGTTGTCTTGTGTAGCACACTATAAATTCAAACATACAAAATATTAAAAAATACAACTAATTAAGCATTGTTCACATAAATAATATATACATATATTGCAGTCGGAAACTTACTTGCACGTTCTTCCAAATTATTGGCTGGTTCTTTTTCGTGGGGACCTTTCCTCCAGCCTTTTTGTACTCCTCAAAACCCCTACATGTTAATGTAACACAGAACATTGCAATTAAATAGTAATGTAATAACATATGTTAACGGATATGAAAAATGAAATATTTCTCACCGAAATATTGCCATTTTCATTATGTGTCCAAATCTTGTATTCAATTTACCCCCCTTAGGATCTAGATAATACACAGTGAACGTCTCGGGGGAAATAACCAATAACTCCCAATGCCTACCCCTAGAGGAAAAAAAGTTAAAAATTAATAACTCAAAATCCACAATAAAATGTAATTTTCTTAAGTCCAAATTATAATAAGCAAAGTAAACTTACTCTACATTGAATGGAGCCATTATCACCGTCTTCTTTTATTTACAGCAAAATTTGAAAAAGACTCACAGCAGTATTGTTGAACTGATGTAGGGTCTTTAGCTACTAGACTAATCAAGGATGGAATCAAAAACCCTACATGTTCAAATCCAAAATCTGCACATATGTTGTCTAAGTAGCTGCAAAATATGTATTAATTACGCATGCATTAATAAATAAGAAACCAGATCACCAGATCATACACAAGGTATATGGATGTATAAATAATATCTCACCTTATCCATATCTCTATCACATATGTATTTAGCCAATCATATCGAAACAACTCCAATATATCTTGTATAAATAGTTTTGTTTCGTATGACTGACATGTAGAATCTGAATCAGAAGAAAAAGTTATAGGGGAGTTTATATCATGTTCCCCTAACCATACTGCCATACCCCTACAGTTAGGACCTAACGGGACAGGTAGGTCATATGGAACCCAACTAGGTAATGTAGGAGGTGGAAGTGGAGGCCTAGATGCTGTGGGTTTCTTCTTTTTAACATGTATATATATATAATTTCAGATCAACTACCAGCATATACACACACTAACAATTGAACGTAATGTAAATTTTCCATACCTTATCAGTAAAGAGGACATCCGCTTTTAGCCACAATATCACTCCGCCTACTGCCTCACCAAGCGTTACACAATCTAGGTGGGCATATGGCAGTGGAAGATCCATCCACTTGGGGAATATATGTATCGGGCTCACCCGAATCCAACCAGCTGGTACTGGAGACCCGTGACACGTTTCCCCTGGTAGGGATGGGTAAGCCGACGCCTCTGCCACGACATATTCTTTACTTTTTAGACGGCATGGCTTCAACCCCTACAATTTTTTGTGTAAAGAATGTTATATACATATATACATACCATCTTTTTTTGAAACGACTACAATTTCATATATACGTATCATCTTGAATTAAAAAACTAGTTACTATGTCATAAAAATACTTACAGTGGATGTGCTAGGTGGTGGTTCTACAGGATTAGTCCCAACCTCTGCAGTAGGAGTAGGAGTAGAGTCTGCAGTAGGTATTGTCTGGTAAGTGGCAGTCTGAGATGCCTGCCACTTTTTCATTGCTTCTTCGAGTTTCCTGTCAAATAGCTTATCCACCTATACATGGATAAAAGAAACGTCAAATTCTAATTTTTGAATTCTCTTTTACAGTAACATTATAAAGAAAGAATATGTTACCTCTTCTTGTGAAAGTCCTGCTTTTGGGACATGTTTGTGCTGGGATGACCCAAAAAAAGATTTGATGCCCACACCAGTGCCTGCAGCCCTAACACGTCCAGGATGCTCTGGGTTACCCAGAGCAACTGCCAATTCATCCTTTGTTCCCTCAGGGATGAACTTTCCTTGTTTCCTCAGCTCGTGCAGCTCCCGCTAATCGCCAAAACAAAAATTTGTACATAAGTAAACAACACAAATAATCAATATTCGAATGATTGTTGTAAGTGTTGTATTTTACAATTTTTGCAGCCGCCTCAGCAGTTGCGGCCTTAGTTATTTCTCCCTTCTTATTTTTCCTCCCAGCTATCCAGACATCATGGCGAGGCAGAGGTGTGCTACCTATGGTAGAGGACTCCTGAGTAGCAGCAGACTGAGCAGCAGTAGCCTCAGCCTGTAGTCTTTGGCGAACGCCTGCATACCCCTTTGGACCCATTCTGTGGTCATGCACATTCAGTGCACGCCTTGATCTGTGTGCCTCACTGAGGGCCTAGTTAGTATGCAAATTAATGATTTGGTTAGTAACACTAAATGTTAATCTTGTATAAGTGAATACAGCATATATTAATTAATGAGATTGAGACTGACGCCTAATACCTTGAATTCATCAGTTTGTCTTGAAGTGACAAACGCGTCCCATTCTTCTTTGTCCAGGAAGTTCCACTGTTCAGTGGTTGTCTTCTTCCTCTTGTCGGCTTCTTTTATGTATTCTCTGGTGAGATTTGTCCTATAGTTCCTTAGGACTCTCCCACAGCATTGCATCACGCATTTACGATGCAGCTTTTCATCCAATTCAAATATACTCTGCAAAATAGAATTGCTATTAACTAGCATCCAAAAATTTAGTAATCTACAAAATAGAATTGCAAATTAATAATAACTCACGCATAAATCCCTCCATATTAAATCTTTCTTCTCCTTAGAAACTTTATGCCAAGAATCTAAGCGACAACCGCAATGGTTACGAGTAACAAACCCAAGATATGAAATAAATGAATTGCGATTCACACCACATGCATTTCTTGCATTATCGAAATCCACAACAAGTTTGGGTCCATTGCTCTTTTGCGCAATTAACTTCTTCATCATAGTGATGTCCCTTCTCTTGTCAACTTTTTGGTGTTGTTGATCAAGTGCCTCAAGTGCTTCAGATGGTACCTGTGCATCATCAACCTAAAATTTGACAAAATAATTCACATTTACAAGATATAACTATAAATGGACATATAGATATAAATATATGATATATTTTTAAAACTTACATTGTGAGGCGGCGCATTGATGTCCTCACCCTGACGGTAGTCATCAGCACGGTCATTAGGAGAATGGTCAGCCATCTGCAAATTCACATTCAAATTGTAATGTTCACATTGTAAAGGAGTAATTCAAAGTGTAAAGCTCACATTGTAAAGTTCACATTATTACAACAAAGTTTATATCACAACAAAATTGTAAAGCTCTATGATCAAACAGAAAACAAGTATATATTACAACAATATTAGGGTCTAGGGTTAAAAAATACATGTGATGTCAATCTTATATATAATAAATGTACATGTACCACCTATCCCATCCTTGAACACCTAATCTCACTAGTAAGTGTATAATGTGTATTGGGTTTTCAAGAAAATTTCGCCAGCATTTCCCCACTGTTCTCCAAGTACATATGTACTTAGAGAACAAATGGGGAAATGCAGCCGAAATTTTCTTGAAAACCCAATACACATTATACACTTACATCCTAGGCGAGATTAGGTGTTCAAGAACAGTCCCAAATCGGGGACTATCCAAGATTTACTCCTAATGAGTAAATCTTGGATGGGTTTCTAGGCCAACAAATAATGTGTTGTCATTCTTATACCTAAAATCCTAGTTCTTCAAGTTAGGGTGATTATTGATGTCTTTAAAAGCATGATTGGAAATTTAGGGAAAACTTCATCATTTACATTCCAAGCATGTCACATGTGTGCATTACAGTTCATCATTAAGCAAGAAGGGTGATTAGGATTCTCAATATACTCAACAATAAAACAAGTTAAACATGTGTGCATTACAGTTCATCATTTACACTCCAAGCATGTCACATGTGTGCATTACAATTCATCATCAAGATATCTATAACTTACTTAAACATTCAATTATGAAGTAAATATACACTTAATTCAGAATAGCATGACGCACAAAGTTGCAGTCAACATCATTATGCTTTGTTCTATCATGGACTATCAGATTGGTATAGCACATATGTATCAATACATAATTAAATAAACACAATCAGTAAATAACTTTTAAAAAAATTCCACTAGCTTGGTGAAATCAGTTAATAAACAAACACAATCAGAATATTTTTCATGGCTTTTGGGGTGACTTGGTGAAATCAGTGCATGTTTTGGGCATCCAGTAGATGAATCCAAACCCCAACAACAGCCTAGACGTGCCCTAGAGCCGCCCAAGCATCCGCCCAGAGGCCTAGCTAGGCAGGGCACCTGGGCTTGGGACCCTAGGCGTGCCCTAGCACCTGCTTAGGCGCTTCCTGGGTGAGTTCCAGGTCGGCGGTGGCAGAGAAAAGAAAGGCGGAGGACATAAAAGGCGGTGAAGCTTTTGTGGGTTACCTTGCAGGAAGCTGGCGGAGGAGAAAAGCAGCTTCTACCGGCGGGGCGGCGGTGATGAGGAGAGCACCGTAACTGCTTCTACCGGCAGCGGCGATGAGAGGATAGGCAACGACCGACGGCAGACGAGAGGACATCAGCAACGCGGCGGCAGCACCGAGCGGCGATGAGCAAGAAAATCGCCAGACCTAATCAGGAAATCGGGAATGAAACAGGGAAAGGCTAGGGGAAGAGTCGCTCGCGCTAGCGCGAGCTATTAAGTTGACAATAAACGTCGGTTATTCAAAATAAGTGATATCTAAACCAACAGTGTCGGTTCTTTTCCAAAAACCGACAACTATACTAGATTATAGTCGTCAGTTTTTAACTAAAAGACAACCGACAACTATTCCTATCTCGCGAATACCCTTAAGTCATCGGTTATTTATTTATGAACCGACGCCATATGTCAAATTGTGGAGGTAATTTTTTCGCTGGAATTTTGGTTTTGGCGGTTGATTTTAGGTGTCGGTTTTTTAATAAGTAACCGACACTTAATAAAAGCGGTACCCATGTCTGGTCGCCCTTCATAAATTGGATGTCAGTTTATGTTATCAACCGACACTGTAGAGTTTAGGTGTCGGTTTATGTATACAACCGACACCTTGAAAAGTGACTTTATAAGCCATTTATGTAGTAGTGAAATTCCTAAACACTTTAGTAAACAAGTTAAACTTAATTTTTGAGTAAACTCCTATTCTAGGTGTATCCTATGCATGTGACCCTATAGGTCCCAAGTTACGTTGGTAGCAAATTTCCATAACTATATTATGAAATCACAAGCAATGAGTAATATCTAGCAACACATCATTGCTACCCAAGTCATTGGAAAGTTGGAGAACAACTTCAACCTTCAATTTCTGATTAGTGTTAAAGTGATTGTATGTTCCTTTGTCTCTAATATCCAGATTGAACTTGAGGAATGGATTTGTCATCCTCTCAATCTTAAATCTAAATTCCTTGAACTAGAGTAGGTTGTCTTAGATGCATGTGATCTCACATGTCATATAATGATTCGCATGAGTATGACCATACATTTCTTACTTTTTTATCAATTCTCCATGATATCAACTCCAGTAGGAAGGACATATCCCATCTACACCACTCAATGTCATTCCCCATGTGTTAGAATGTATCCGAGCATCACCTTTATGGAAACCCTTATTCAAGTTCACTTTGGATGGTGTCATAGTACATTGAATGACATGTGATGATTGTAGTGAGTTTAGGTCTAAGAACCAAAATCACGACTATCACTATGAGAGCTGACATTCACTACCATTCAATGGTTTCCATATATCACTCTTAAGGTGGGTCTTTCTAATACATTGTTCTCTAACAAGTACCTATGTGTTTGGTTTGATATCACATATTATGACTAATGAGATTTTGTCATAAACCAAAACACACTCTAGTCTTATGCGTTATTGTTGTCTATTAGCTTCCACAATAACATCTGATTAGGTTCATAACAAGAATGTGTGTACTCTTATCATACATATGATTTCATTGTTCAAGTTCTCAAGATGAATATATATGTCATCGAGTAACATCATTCTATAGACATCTATCTCATTATACCATTATATCATAATTGAACAAACGTGTAGACAAAGATTGCCTTTATTATTAATCAAATTCCTTACAAGATATGTCATTACAATCATCCTAAGATTGGATGTCTCGGCATAAATACCAACAAACATGTAGGATTCTAAGAGAGGAAAATTACGATGAAGTTCACTATATTGTGATGAATAATATCATAAAGTACTTAATAGGAACAAAGGATCAATTATTTATGTATAAATGTGAAGAAGAGATAGTTGTAAAGTGTTACTTGTTGTATGCTTCCAAACTATTAAGGACAATTATCAATCGCAATGAGAATTTGTGTTTTGTCAAAAAGGAAATATGTAAGCTAGAAGATTCCCATGAAAAGGATTGTGGTTGATTCTATAATAGAATTTGAGTAGATTCGTGCATCCAATGCAACAAAAGAAGTAGTATGTATCAAGATGTTCTTTGGTGAATTTTTAGTAATTCCAACTATTAAGGACACAATAGAACTTTACAGTGAAATCATAGAGCCATTGCTTAGGATAAGGATACCAGATCACATTAGTATTCCAAGATTACACTACAACCATACCACCTTTTATGAGAGATCACACAACAGGGAGATGCAAAGATATGTACATTTCTAACTGGAAGCAATGATGTTGATCTCTTGACAAAATCATTTTCACAACATAAGGATGATGATCATATTAGATCACATGGAGTTTGTCTCATGAGTGATTAAATCATGTGCAAGTGGGAGATGCTTGGTTGTATACCATCAGATCCCTCATGTGGTGTTTGTATTAGGGATGCATTGTATATGATCAAATTATTTAAAAAAGGTAATTCCACTGATTATGTTTGTTTTCATACTGATTTAATGAATGAACTTAACAATTTTGTAAAAAATGTTTTGACTTGATTACATATGGTTTGTGTTAAGGACCTGAACATGAAATCATATGTATAGTTAATGTATTCATTCATGTTATGCCATTAGTCAACTATTATTGTATATATTCTTGGACAACAACAATACCAGAGAATTGTATGTATGTTGAATGTTGCTTATGTCTCTTTAGTCATGATATGGGATATGAATTTATTACATGAGTACTTTTAGAGAACAAGCTACATTAGAAGACTTACATTGAGAATGCCACATGGGAACCATGTTATGGCATTCAAAATCATATCAAATGTGATATTAGTGAATAAATACTCAGACCTGAAGTCACTACATTAATTACATGTTGTTCTCTATATATTTACACTATTAAGCATGATTATGAATAATTGGTTTCCATGTAGTAGTGAGTTGGTGAACTATGATACTTGTGGATTATTGTTAGTGTGTAGATAGAATTTGTCTCTTCATTGGAGTGATATCTAGACACATGATAAGTGAGACTGTAAAATGCATTTACATGCTCGCGTGAGTCAATGTATCATATTAATCTCACATAATCTCAATAGTATGTTCCAGTTTATTAAACATCCATTAAATGTTAATAATATGATGACTACATGCCTCAGTTTTGAATCTTGATATATGTGACAAAGGGATTATAGATTCATGGTAACATTGATCACTTTACAATTTGAACTTCTTCTCTAACTTATGCCCAACACTTGGGTAGCAGTGATGTGTTTCTAGTTACCAATATTTTCTTATGAGGTTTGAACATAAATTGCAACATAATAAGGAACCTATAGAGTCACATACATAAGGATTCTAAAGGAACTAGAGTTTCCAATCACAAATATGATTGGAATGGTTCTGAATCATGTATAGGTAGATTTTTATGTAATCAAGTGATTGAGCAAGTAAGCCTATAGATAGTATTGTTTGCAACAACTACATGGCTTGGATGTCAATTGGTTGACTGATCACCAATTGGGTAAGTAAACAAACAAATAACTAGATAGTCCAGTCAAGCAACAAAGCAAATTTAGGGTTAAATAAGAATAAAAATAACTTGATTGATTTAGAATCAATTTGAGAAATTAAAATAAAAAATAAAACTTGCTAATTAAATAATATGAATGAATGGATAGTTCAATCAGTTGATTAGGTTAGTAAGTACATCAATTCACTATTGAACTGGCTGAATAGAAAGTATGCCTCAATTTTTGGCTTGAGTTGTGATTAGAAAAAAATTGGATTTTTGGCAAATCAAAGCCCATGAGTCCCCAAAATAAAGTGCTAGATGTAGGAAAAACATACATTGAGAGACAAGTTACATAAGAGGCCTTCTTCTTGGAGATAAAAAAATGCATCCTTAGGACAACAATTGATAATAGGAGGAGAAGGATAGCGAGAAAGGCTAGCACATCGATGGCTTAGGTTCCAATTCCTTTGGTGACCAAGGTGGTATGGAAGAATTCATATATCCACATGGATGATGTGGAGGTCAAGCCCTTGGGTGGAGGGTTGAGTACAATCAACTTCTATATGGAAAAGACAAGGTGATTATGTGATAATAAGAAAACAACAACAAAAACAACCACTTCAGATCTGAATCCTAAAGTACAAGTTTTGGCACGCGCGTGTGACACCCCATGCCATACAAAGAGAGATTACTCAAAACATAACCGTGGAAGAAGATTAACAAATGGATTATTGAAAAACATTAGAAATTTGAACTATTTCCATAAAACTGCCAAACAACAAGAACCTCTACATACATGCACTTTCACACCTCAAAGAACTTACTATGTGTACCATCAACCTGTTACCATGGAACTTGTTCCAGAACATATGTAAATGTATGCATTACAATTGTATACAAAAAGGGGAACACAATGCAAACACTTATCGAAAGCACATCCACAAAATGTTTACAAAACATCCCCAAGGACCTGAGTGTATAGGGATGACTCTAAAACACTATCAATAAAAGATATCCAGCAACACTTCCAACCTTGTCAGCTACTGATCTTCTTGTTGCTGCTCAACCCTTATTGTACGATCTCTATCTCTTCATGCACGTCCACCTAAAATGGATGTGGGAAACCCATAGGTTGAGATTTTGAATCTTATTTAGAGATATAACTCTCCACCAACTCGATTATCATCACAAATAAGATAAACTAAGAAGTAGTCAAGTTACAACAATGTGAAGCAAGTTATCACTATTAACAGGAAGAGTAATTACTGATGAATTATGAAACATCTTAATAATGTAAAAGTAATATGAAGAACATGTATAATCTCTATCAACAATATTATATAAAGATCAAGCAAGGCCTCATCCAATGTTTCCATATTTGGATCATATACAATTATACTACACTACGGATTACACATTTTATTATGCTTGGAGGATTTGAGTTGTACCACCCAAATCCAACTGAACACTACTAAGTCAAAATCGGTACCATACAATATCTAATGGAATAGATGAAATCCACGACCTCGCCTCCTCATGGTTAGTAATGAGAAAACACCACAGAGACATATCAGTCAACTGCAATAATGACATATAGTCAAACTTGGGGATTGGTTCACACATGACCATCCAAAAATATAATCATAACTAGGCCACCTTGGTACAGGTACAATGCTATAAGAATAGGCTCACACATGCCCGTTCTAACAAGAAGGAGTGGCTCATGGATGACCATCCATACCATAGTGATATCGAGTCACGCATGGTCATCTCACGCATCCTGTAGTTAAGGATACAAGGAATTACTCTATGTGTACCTCGTATATTCAAAAAACTACACTCTGAGTTAAACTCATTTTACCATTCAGTAAATGCTGACATTGAATGGATCTATGGCACAAGGCAAGCTATAAGATTCTGTTTTACTAGATTAGTTAGATCATTTAATTATCTTTTAGCATCAATCAAGTTACAACATACAACCTCTAAACAAATTCTTCATTATCAAGGACATAACACATTACCAGGACATATTAGAGTATATACGGTGTATTCCCATCACATCATCACTTGATGCTTGTCATTCACCATATGTCCCTCACAAGGACCACATATCTTGGGGTAACAACCCCTCATCTCATCACTAAGGAAAATCATCAACTCATATAAGGAAATAAGCCATCATTAGGTCATAAGACCATTCACCTCCTATTTCAAGGATGTCAACATAACTTATGCATCAGAAGGCTTATTCAAGCATATCATAACCACCATAGATCAAATCTAGATATGTACATCAGCTAGTGTTACCTGTATAGTTAGAAACTTGTAAGAAGAAGAACGATACATTATCAAAATTATCATATTACAAGATCCATGCCATACATGTTAAATTTTAGGGTTAGGGTTTCTCTTTAACTGACTATGGTTTACAAGGTTGGATCAACAACCACCCTTAGATCATCACTTCCATCATAATTATAAGATATGTTGTGAGATAAAGACTATAGAAAACAACATTTCCTTTTTATTCATACAACCATCCCATAGGGTGTCACATATTAACATGTAACCCTATCAACAACATGGTGTAGCATAACTATCACCATCAAGATCTTAGTTATAGCTAGCATATGGTGTAACAGATTAGATCATATTGAGAGGGTATTGGTTAACCATCATAGGTGTGTCGAACAACCATACCATGCGAGGTGTACCGGGAAGAAACACTTATGGATGGTGTGCCAGCCAACACCATATCCAAAGCATGTAGGGCAACATCATCTCCAAGGTGTAATGGGAAACCTATGCCTTGGGGTATCGGGTAGCAAGGCATATCAAGCAATGACCGCCCAAGGCATGACGGGTGTCACATATTGTGACGAGCTGTTAGGGTTAGTGTTAGTTGGGTGTTACGAGTTGGGAATATAGGGCATCAAATCTAAGGATGGATCGGGATACACCGTCCTAGGGTGTGTCAGACTCTTCCCAAGTAGAGTGTCACTGGTAACCTCATCACATAGCAACCCCACTAGGATCAACCATAGTCGTGACAGCTAACACCCTTGTATAACGATTGGATATAACATTTAAACATCATATCAGTCTAGGTGTCTCAAAGTCACAACAAACCATCATCACCAAGGTCTCTCCACCATATCATTTAACAACCAAAGGCCATGATAACTATCTCGACTCATAATGGCCTATTCATGCACAAGGCATGACGACCTAGATGTTACCAAGGTGTGTTGACCTAGTCCTCACTAAGGTCGTGATGATCTGTCACAAGGTATGATGGTCTATTGCAAATAGGTCATGACAACCACCCACCACAATGTGTCGACCTCATCATCTTCAACCTAAGGTCACTCGTCTATACCAAAGTAATAAGGTGTAACACGAGGGCAGAAACTAAGCATAACTCCTATCTTCAAAATAGATATCAAAACCACCAAGAAGAACTACTAACATGCAAGAGGTAACATTTCAGAGATAGAGAACAAGATATCATGTAAGGAGTGATAATAACAAAGAAGGTTTATAGTTATATAACCTACCTCAAAGATCACCACTAAGATCCAAGCTCCAAGGTCAAGCTCCAAGATTGACAAGCTCAAGGTAGAAGATGAAGGGGACACCACAAGCTTTGCACCAAGTTCCAAGAGAGACTCCTCTAGCTCCTTAGCTTCTTAAGGTCATCCACCAAGGAAGAGATAAAGCAAGGATGGATGAAAGGATCCTCTTTCATGAAGAGAAAGGAGTATATATAAAAGAAGGATGAAAGAGATCATGGAAGAGGTGTCACCACCTAAGGTGACACTTGTCCACAAAGAAGGGCCACATGCAACACCATGCAAATGAGGTGATAAGATCTAGGTCTCATCCTCTAGGTCACCTATCATGGTCATTCTTGATGCCACATCCCTACACACCCATAAACCAATAGGGTGAAACCCAAGATAGCCACAAATTGATAGGGTGTAACTCAAGACACCCACAAATTGATACAAAGCTTCTCTAAGGCTCTCAAGCCCGAGACAACACTTCTAGGTGCAAGGCACACCTCAAACATGATTCCATAACACCTCTAAGGTCCAAATACGGTGCCCATCACTCTCTCTCTCCTCCAGATGATGCCTAGAGAGATAATGAACACACTAGAGGTGGAAAACTTGCATATCAACCCTTATACTGGGTAAATTGCAACTTGCACCAAAATCTCACCTCGAAACACAAACATCAACCAAGAAAGCTCAAAATAAGAAACTCAAGCTTCCAACATGTTGTAATTACATCTCATATGATTAGAGCAAGGTGATAAGCAACACAATTAAGCAAAACAAATAGGATTATCCCATAATGTGGGTTTGGGTCCTTAGAAGCCATAAACCCCTAATAGGGATTTCACCCCCAAAATCCTATGAGAAAAGAGAAGGGTACTTCCTCCTCATCTCTTCCTCAAGATCCCACATGGCTTCCTCAGCACCACGATGATTCCAAATAACCTTCACAACCATGAGGTCCTTCCTCTTCATCTTCTTCACTCTCTGGTCAAGGATCAACATTGGACCTTCCACATAGGTCATATCCTCATCAAGCTCTACCTCTATAGGATGCAACATTAACTCTATATCTAGATGGCACTTCCTCAACATACTCTCATTAAATAGTGGATGTAGTCTGTGTAGCTAAGGTGGCAACTCCAACTTGTAGGCCACCTTCCCAAAATGTGCCACCACTAGGTAAGGTCCCATAAACCTCAGACCAACTTACCCTTCTTTTCAAACCTCAGAACACCTTTCCAAGGAGAGACTTACAAATATATCTTGTCTCCCACTTGGAACACCAAGGGTCTATGATGATTGTCTGCATATGACTTCTACCTCTCATGTGTTTCCTTCAACCATTGTTGGATCACTTTGATCTTCAATGTTGTCTACTGCACAAGCTCAGGACTAAGAAATTGATACTCACCTATCTCGTACCAACACAATGGTGACCTACAACACCTCCTATAAAATGCCTCATAAGGTGCCATATCAATGCTACTCTAATAGTTGTTGTTGTAAGTGAACTCTATCAGACTGAGGTGTACATTCCAACATCCTGAAAACTAAAGAACATAGGCCCATCAATAGATCCTCCAAGGTCTAAATGGTCCTCTCCAATTGACCATCTGTGTGTGGGTGAAAAGTAGTGCTAAACTTTAACTGCGTACCTAAATATGTGTGTGGTCATTCCCAAAAGTGACTTGTGAACTGAGGACCTCTATTAGACATGATAGTAGCTAGAACACCATGAAAACACACTATCTCATCCACATAGACTTGAGTAAGCTTCTCTGGTGTAAACATTGTCTTCACAGGAAGGAAATGAACTAACTTGGTCAACCTATCAATGATTATCCAAATGGAATCATAACCTTTGGTTGTCCTAGGAAGACCAACCACGAAGTCCATAGTCACATGATCCCACTTCCACTGTGGTATAGACAACAGTTGTAATGTTCCTGTAGGATTCTAATGCTCTACTTTAACTTGTTGACATACAACACATCTTGCAATAAACTCAGCCACATCCTTCTTCAAACATGGACACTAATATATATCCTTTAGGTTATGATACATCTTGGTCATACCTGGGTTCATAGCATACATGGATGAATGATCCTCCTCTAGCACCATCCTCCTTAGGTTATTGGAATCAGGAACCACTATTTTGTTATGGTAACAAACTGTCCCATCATCCGAATCATGGAATCCATCACACTTCTCACTGTCGAACTCTGATCTAATCTACTGTATCATAGTATCCTTCTATTGTACCTCTTTTATCTACTGTCTTAGCATAGGCGTCATCTATAGATGTGCCAAAAAACCAACTAACAAGAAGACCTCCAACTTAACGTTCATTTGACATAAGGAGACCAACATGTCTTGCTTGTGGTACATTAAAGAACTCATTTGACCTATATTCATGGATGTAGATGAAGGCTTCATGCTCAACGCATCTTCCATGACATTCTCTTTTCCTAGATGATAATCAATTTTGCACTCATAGTCTTTGATTAACTCCATCCAATGATGTTGTCTCATATTCAACTCCTATTGTGAAAAGATGTACTTCAGCTTCTTGTGATCAGTGAAGATCTAACACTTCTCCCCATACAGGAAGTGTCTCTAAATCTTCAAAGCATGGACCATAGAAGCTAGCTTCACATCGTGGGTGAAAAGCCTTAAACGTGGGTCCAATAATGGAGACATGCCTAGGTCATCGGACTTTTGAAATGTATAATACCCAAATGTTTAAGACTCCTGCAACTAGCACAGGGTTGAAGTAGTTCGGGGTCAAACACAGGGACAGGAAGAATGGCGCTTCAGAACTCAAGTTTTACTTGTCTAAGCACGTCGAAAGGTCAAAGGATAAGGCTTGATATAATGAAGAGAAACAAAAAGAATCAAACAAAAAGCCTATCTCCAAGGGGAGTTACCAAAAGAATTAATATTTTAGGGGTTTAGCAATTTTTATAGAGGTTTTGTATATTGGAAACCGAGGAGATAAAACTATCATCAGATTAAATCACGAAGGAGGAAAACATAAATGTAGCAAGCAATAGTGGAATACATCTTGCACCTTCTTCTCTCAAAGAGGGTGCCTCTAACTATGCACCAATTCCCTATCTCAGGGGTACTAGGCATAGGCTAGACCGGAAAGATATATCAGGGCAACCCTGATTCTTGGTACTCTCGTACACCCAAATCAGACCAAACTCTAGAGTTTACAACAACCCTCTCTCAAAGGAGTCAAAATGAGAAACACGATTTGATAGCTAGTCAAAAGTGTGATTCAAATAGAAGATACTAGAGATAAGATGCTAAAAAGAAATCATCCAACAAAAAGGAACCATACATAGAACAACATGAGATAATTTCCACAATTTCCATAAGCATAAAGAGGTAAAAAGGTTTAGTTACAATGCAATAGTAAATGAAAGTAAATTTCTAAAATAGGGAAGATAGGTATCGACCTCCTTGATGTAGGAGGTCGATATACATAGCAGTGGATCCCTATGATAATGCTAACTCGGTATTGGGCAGGAGACCTATCAGGATACAACCGTGTTAGATTCTTGACCATGTCGGGTTGTGAACTGTGATGGGCAAAGGGCATATCAGGTTAGGACTCCCTACTCGATATGGTCATGTCGAGTTGTCGGCCCCATCGGGCTACAGCCGGGATGGGTAGGCCATATCAGGTTCGGTATCGTGTCATGTTAGGACATGTGTCGGGTTAACTTTGTCTTAGGTTCTTGATTCCTCGTGTTGGGTATAGATGGTCAAGCCGTCTCGTGTTGAAGCCTAGTTAGAGACCTGGCATGTTTGAAGTGGCCTTAACAGTCGTATCATGTTGCTACTACTACCGGGTCGGATTCTAAGTGAACTCCTCCCGTCCCTCTCGAGTCGGGGGTGTGCTCACCTAGTATCACCCGGCAGGCTTTGGAACTCGAAGCACCAGCTCCTGTGCTCTAAGGGTTTGCTCTCGTAGGGTTCTGACCCGTCCCATTGTAGGCATGTAGCTACTATTTATAGGCAGGGGGCTAGTGGGAGATGTGGCTCTCGTTGGGCAATGTATCCTTTGTTTGTTCTCTTCGTGTGGCTTTGCAAAGGAACCGACATGTCTCTTGCTTGACACGACTGGTGGGGGCCATCGCGTGCTGGGTTGTGATTAAGTCACACATAATCGTGTCGGGTAAAGACTCTGGTGGGCTATTGCACCAAGGGGTAGTCATGGCGCACAATAGACTTAGTCGACTGACAGAGTGTGGCATGCGAGGCACGTTGTTGGGTAATAGCTTGAAGTCTTTCAATGCTCCCGCATGACACACCTGTGTTAGGTTGTTTCCATATCGGGCAGCGACTGTGACGGGTAAAGGGTGTGTCAGTTTGCATTGCTCACTAGGCCAGGACAGGTAAGTTGTTGTAGATGGGATGGAACAGGCCCATTAGCATTCTTTTGATTGCAAAATAAGAGAAACTCTACAAAGGATAAAAAATGGCATTAGGAGCAAAGTGGGAATTATTTTTATTCAACAAATAAGATAAAACATAGAGGAAGTCAGGTTTGGAGGCAGTTTTGACAGTAAAATATAAGCTCTAGTAGCCATAAAAGGGGTTTTATCAACTCTCCCAAACTTAGCATTTTGATTGTCCTCAATCAATCTATACTTATTTTAAAACTTTTGTTTTGTGGTACTTTTCAAAACCAGATGTGATCTTTGGACAAGGGGTTAAGTGAATTTTTGAGATGTTCTGAGGAAAATTACATCTGACTATGAATAGTAGACTTTATTTTTCCAGCCTTATTTAAGCAAAAAATTTCTCTTCAGCTTTTGTGAGACTTTGGTGCATGATTTTGAAGTTAGCTTTCATACCAAACTACTTGGGGGTAGAAAGTGGCGTTTTTGGGAAGCCTTTAGGCTTTTTAGGTTTTTCTTGCTTGCCATTGGTCCATCCAGGTATGGGTTCGTTAACAGACAAGTGGTCCCTACAATCCAAGCCAGTTGGCTTTAGATCAAAGTGATTTCTCATCTTACGTACCACTGCCATGGATCTACCATGCCTAAAGATGGATACTTTTGGGAAGACAAGTGTTTTTTTTGGGCACAACTCTCATGCTTTTATTCACTCTCATAAGGCTTTCCTCTCTTTTTGGGATTTTTATGGGTAGGTAAAAATGGAGTTTGTTGTTTGGGCAGCTTTTTCCTTCACATGCACATCTCTTAGCTGTTGTAAGATTATTTTTTAAAGTTGGCATAGAAAAGTTGTAGCCTTTGTCATTTGAGACTGTGTTTTCAAGAGAACATAATAGAAATGTGCATCGCCTTAGATACAGAGAGAACAAACTGGAGGAAGTTGTACCAAATACTTACTACAAAGTGTTTTGTACAGTTTTTGAGAAATAAGCAGTTGTGTATGTATTGCTTTCTATAAATCATATATACATGTATACACAGAGTATGGTAATGAAAGGAAAAAGGCAAAAGGGAAAAAAATCTAGAGTACCTCCCTCACTGATGCTATGGAGTACCCCCCCCCAAACTTAGCCCACACTCTATCCCAGAGTTGTGAGATAAGTAGGAAAGGATAGGCATAGACCAGTGAGGGTTCAGCAGATGTGTGCTCCCTCAGCAGATAATCTCTCCATCACATACTCTCCTCAATGGCTATGGTAGTGGAGATTATCTTACGTCTTCTTCAGGGCTACCGCGCTATAGATCCAGTGCAGCACGTAGCCACCACAGTCGTTTGATAACGGAACTTGTTGTGGACTGCGGTGATAGTATTGGAGTTTGTGCCACTTGGCCACCAGGTCTTCAAGATAGGGTTGATCAACGACACCGCCTAGACATAATATTTCCTTTCTAACCGCTCGAGGGATGTTTTCAGTGTATATACACACTCTGTCAGATAGTCATTGTTGACGTCAGAGTTGTTGTAGAAGAAACTGGGGCGTGGACGGGTGTACATCATGAGGAGCATCCAATGGTTGTCATGCAGCATAGGTAGGAAGATTATGTGCAGAAGACACCTCTTTACTTCGAGCTGAAACAGCCAGCAAGCTCCTGTTTCATTTACAAGGCACTGGTCATTGAACAACATCCGATGGGCGATGTAGGGTTGTCTAATCTTCTTTTGTAGGATGGGGATGTAAGCTGACGCCACCGTCATTGCTAGACACCCTCCGGCCTTGACTAAGTCCCATAGATCGTCGAGGGGGACCAATGTGTTATCTTTTTCATATATGACGTCTACAGTGTTTGAATCTGCAACTCGAAGAAGAATTTCGTTGACCTATTCCCGAGATTAAGAACTGCAAGCAGAATGGTCAAAATTTCTGATTAGAAATTCATTGATGACAAGCGAAGTAGACTCACTCTCAGTGGTGTCACCTTCAGGGGTGAGTATGGTTCATAGATTTTTTATCTGCTTGCATGTCCTATAGACATTAGAAGTGCCCTCAACTTCATTCCTTGGAGGACTGTCAGGTTGAGAAGAATCAAAGTCATCATCGGAACCAATCGTCTGTCTCCAGCAGATCCTCTGGAAGCTCTCTGTCTCAGAAATAGTGCTTGTCCTTGATTATTAACAACATGTATATACTCCTTACTCGATAGAAGTCTTGATCCTGGAGCTGCCTTACATATCTGAAGATGTTTACCAGCTCCATGGTACGCAAGATGATGAAGGCACTATTTCCGCTCCTCGGGTCTTCTTGAACTGGGAAGTCCATGATGGTGTAGAAGTTCCAGACGCCGTTGTGGCATTGGACTCCTTGCTTGATGACTCGGTGAAGGCACAAAGGAAGAAGTCTGAGGTGCTTATCTTCAGGGCGTATGGAGATGTTCCCTCTATAGGGGACCTCCATAGTGCCGCAACTGAGAAGTGTGACGTCGTAGTTGCAGAGGTCCACCACACAAAGGAACCAATGCTTTCTGAGCTTGTAGGGGGCTAGCACCAAGCATGGGTTGTGCTCTTTGATGTGTTGCAACATATCAACCACCTACTTTGCATCATACGCCCCTGGTAGTAGAATTCTTGCCAAGGCCAGGGAGGCATTAAATATTGGCTTCCAACCTATCATGATGGTGATATTCTTGAGCATTGCGCCTTCCAAGACCCTGAATAGTATCTTTCCTATAACGGCTTTCGAGCGGAACATGCTTTAGAGTTCTCTGTGTCGTACTGAGAAGTTCTCGTCACTCCAGATGACAACTTCTTCTTCTGCTTGTGGCCTCAGGACCATGTTCAGTAGTTGTTGGTCTCAAATCGACAGGTAGCTGATGGCTTGCCTATCAAAATCGGCCATCTCAAAAGCAGGGATCTCCGACGATGCAGAAAATGTGTCTACCACTGAAGTCCTTGGTCTTGGGGGTTTCTCAACAACCAAGCTATAAAGATCACCCCCTTCTCCCTCAGATTCTTCAGATCAACCACCCTCTAGGCTTTCAGACATCTCTTCTTCAGCTGTAGTTGGATCTAGGGGCTGAGGGGTTGTGGATATGTCAACGTCGCGAGTGCTCCCCTATCCTGTGGGAGACCTGTCGGCAGTTTTATTTGTCGTCTCTTCCTCGAGCGTTGTGGAAGGCACGTTGGAGGTGGATTAGGATGACGATCGAGAGGAAGAGGATGATGATGATGGTCGAGAGCCCGAGGCTGGCGGTGATGGAATCTCCTGGGACGCCATCGGCGGTGGTGGTTGTCCCTCTCGTCCAACCTCTACTCGATGTCATCGAGGCATTGGAGCACCGCCTTCATCGTGTTGTTCAGTGCTTCTAGTTGGTTGAGGATACCAACTAGAGATAGTAGCTGGTGCTCTTTCTCGTTCAACCTCCGCTAGAAAACCTGAAACATGGGGGTTAGGGAAGCAAATGTAGCAGTGTGGTTGCTTGTTACCTCCCACAAGTTGTCGAATTCGAAGCCAAAGGCCTGTCCCAATGAGGGGACTGCCACTGATTGGCTTCAACTTCACGTCGTGCTCCAGACGAGGCATCGGTACGCTTGTAGTTGCCTCTGTCTCCTCTGGTTGTAGTCATGGAGAAGGTTGCGGAGTAGGAAGATGTTGATCGACATCCAACTCTCAGCTTCCTCCTCCATAGCAATTGTCGGCGTAGATAGTGACGGTGTTGGCGTCAGCTGCATGGACCTAAGCTATGCCTCAAAGAGCTCA
The DNA here is from genome assembly GCA_963693085.1 of Alisma plantago-aquatica. NCBI lineage: Eukaryota > Viridiplantae > Streptophyta > Magnoliopsida > Alismatales > Alismataceae > Alisma > Alisma plantago-aquatica. The sequence goes on along the minus strand of OY856410.1, from coordinate 994,683,941 downwards.
GTGAATGACTCTTTGCTGTTGTGAGAGGTGTCCGGCTGCACCAATGCCTCTACTATTTCCAGCAGGGGTGAAGCTTCAGGCACTGTTGCTATTTCATTTTCTGCAGCGGCCTCCAGGGTAATAACCATTGTAGTAGCTCGGGTGGTGTCGACGACATCCCCAATGGTCGACGCTTCTTCTATATCTGTGGTGGGCGTTGTTGTGGTTGTCACGGCTGGTTTAATGGCGGCAGTAGTGGTCACCAGAGTGGTAGCTACTGGTTGTATGGCGATGGTGGTCGGCTCGGCGGTGGTGCTGACAGTCAAGTCTTCGATGATGACTGTCGATGATTTGTCCCACCGAGCATCGAGGGGTGTGGGCCTCCCTGATGCGGCCATATTTTCCTGTATGGCCTTTGTGATGGCGTAAGTGGCTTCAATGATTGTAGCTTCAATCTCTGTTGTTGTGAAGACCAGCTTCTCCATGTCGTAGTTGACATAGAGTGGGAGGGGCAGTAGGATGTTTGTCCTTGTGAACCTGTAGAAGAAGCGGTGACCCTCCTTCTTGATGTTGTTCACCCTTGTGAGGAATTTGATGTCGATCTTGTCATCGCCCCGAGTGTGTGACAGGTTGAGTGGCTCCTTCGGGTACCCTAGCCCTACCGTGATCAGGTTGATGACCCCTCCCATGTTGTACTCCTTGGTGGCATCCTTTATCGGGTGCATCCGTTTCAGTAGGAAATGCCCCAAGTTGATCGACTTGCCCTCCATCATGTACCAGATAAGATGGAGCTCTTCCGTATATAGGTTGCTTATCTCATACTTACTAAATAGGAGGCTCACTACGATCTTATGTACAATCCTCTAAAAGCATGAGTGGATCGTTGCCACTTTGCTCCCCGACTTGAAGGAGGTTCACCAGTTAGCTTCCTCCAGAGACGACTGGGTTAAAGACATCGTCTTTGGTGATCTAGGCACTGTTTTTGAGCATCTCTCTCTCAGCCTCACTAGAGGAGAATATCCCATTGAGAAGCCTCTTTGAGATGTCATGCTTGGCATTGTAAAGGTGCCCCTATAGTCTATCTGCTCTGTGGAACCTTTTGGTCTCTTCTTGGGTATTTGGAACCCAGCAGAGCGAAGAGATGAACTCCCTGGTGAGCTCAATGTAGGAGGTGGAGTGGTTGAAGCATATCTTCCACTGTCCATCGGCTTCTAAGACATTCTCTAGTATGTCAAAGACACTGATCTGGTGGAAGGATGCTAGATGGTAGAACCTAGTTGGGCGGTAGACTTTCGCCGCCAACTCTATGTAACGACATTGGTGTTCCTCATCTCTAGGCATGACACGGCCTGGTGAGTGGGCTGGGATTTCCAATTCTGCCCTCATTATCGGGGTTGGGGCTACTTCTATTCTGGGCCACTTCTCGGCCTTAGAGGGCCCAGCCACCTTAGGGTTTGGGCATTTCTTCCTAATGGTGGCTTCATTTGTGGCCTCGGGGTTGATCCTCCAGCCTTTCTTGTCAACTTGGACAACAGTCTGCTTGGTGTGTGCCATTTTATATAACGATTAAATGAACAAGTTAAGTCAAAAGGAGTTATTCAAACTTTTATTTACCTGATATCGGGCAGAGGATAAAGCTAAGAGTGTTACCCGATTTGGGTTAGGCGATATGCTTAAAACTGATATCGGGTTGGGCATCTAAGAAAAGTGGGTGTGTGATATGTGAATGCCCGGTACGAGAAAGTAAAAATGTTTTTCACACGATACTCGGCACAATCTGATATCGGGTAGAAGGTAAAAACAACACACAAAAAAGGTCTGGGTGACAAACCAGTATCGGGTGACTTCTCAAAACTAATCTTGTGCAGTACGAATGCTCGATAGGCGTGTCACGTGATATGGGTGTCGCACGGAACGGACAAAAACATGATATATCATTATGTGATACAAGAAGGACGCATGATGCACCATATCATGTGATACTCATATCATGCGACACAGGCTAAAGTGTAGCTCAACAAACGGAGTGATAAAGTCATTGTCGCAAGCTCGAGGTCTTTACCCGATATAAGTGTGCTAGTCATTCTGTCGCGTGATATGGGTATTTCTCGGCACAGGTAAAAGACCAAAACAAAACAAAGTGGTAGGAAAGTCGACACGCTTATCGTGCGATAAGCAGAAACTCGATATGCATTAAAAAGAGATATGCCTGACATGGGCCAGGATGCGATACGAGGGTGCGTGATAGGGTTTAGTCGATTCGGACCGCATGACATAAAGTCACGCGATATGAAAGGTGCCACAGGTTTTACCTTTTTCAGGTAAGGGAATCTTGAACGCGACATGAAGGTTGGTAGGAAAAGGTCAGCATGGGATCTTTGAGAGGGGAAGAGAGTGTGTGATACGGCAGAAAAAGCAAGTAACTTGGTAACCCGACATGGTTAAACGCAAGCTACTATATATAGTCGGTCACGAGTGGGGTAAAAACAAGGACACGTGTTGTGCATTCATGAGAATCATCTTTTAAAGCACGGTAAAAAAAGTCTAACCATGTCGCGTCGCAAAGATTTCGAGAAGACTTGTGCATCACTCAGCACGTGTGCGAGGCGGTAAGGATGTGTCCCTCGATATACAATACATGTCGCACTCCTTACGCAACATGGTTATGCGATGGTTCTTCACGACACACGTGTTGCACGGCATGCGATGCATTGGGCGATAGGCCAGCCTGGTACATCTTTTAGAAACCGGTCAATCTTTTACAAGCTCGGGCATGCTAGTTGATACGGCATGGGTGACACGGTAGCCCAATACACTTATCGTGTGATATGGCTGGGCGTGTTTCTTGCACGGCAAGCCATTGCAAAATTGCATAAGAGCAAAAACAAGAGGTCTCCTGATACTCATCAAGGTAGTTTTGGTGACACATTTATCGTAGGACTAGGTGTGTAGAGAAAAACAAAGAAGTTAGGTATCATGCATGCCCAATATTCCATCAAAAGGCTTAAAGGGAAAGAAAAAAACAAGGATAGAAAAACTAAAAATCAGAAGGCAATTGATGGGTAAAACATCATTGGCCTAAGGGTAAACTTCAGCCTCAGATAGTATTACTCACCAAGGCGATAAAACTAAGTCGGTGGCCCATGAAAATAGAGTTTGTGCACATGGCACGGGAATAGACTCGGGCCATATTATAATGAGATTGTTCATAATGTTCTTTGCAGGAAAAGGAAATAATATCCTATTCTAGGAAAGTAAAAGCTCAGGCTGCTCCCGAGGAGCGTTGTGGTTTGCATCATCATCTTGACATCTTTGAATCCTACTGTAACATACCGAATTATGAAATTTTGTCTTTTGACCCACTTTACCATCTTTTCATTTCATTTCTATCCTTATTGGCCTTTCTATTTAATGAATGGAATTTATAGTGGTTTAGTGAACATGTATTCACTAATTATACCAATGGAAGGGTTTATGCACAAATACCTCAGTGAAAGCTTAATTACCATAATTAAGTGCTCTAAACCTTCATATAACTTAATGATATGATTTGAAAACATAAACTGATCCTAAGTTTCAAATTTGGTTCGATTTGGATGTTGTTTGTGCAAGTTATGCAATTATATATACATTCTGGACTTTTATGTAATTTACCTAATTGGGAGGTTTTCTTTGCAAATTATCAACTGAATTTTACTCCTTAGATATTCCCTTACCATTGACGAGATTTTAAACCATTGCAGAACCTAGTTTCACCTTGGTATGATGGTATTTCTTTCCAAGGGCATTATAGGGATTACCCTCTTTATAAAGATGCTTATCCTTAAAAGCTATCAACCAATGAGGTTATTTCTTTCTTGATAAACGGTGGGGATGGCCTAGAAGGATCTATGGGCTCTTAGGACCAAAATTTGATATGCATGAAGCCTCTATGATCTGTCCTCTTGCATGGCCATCAATCCCTAGGCTAAAGACACATGGAAAGTCCCTTAGACACCTCATGCTTCACCTCTTTCTATATATAGCCATGTATACCCCTTCCCAACTCCCAATTCAAAAACTCTTTCTCTCCTTTTCTTTACTCTATCTTAGATAATAGTTCCTTCTATATTTGGCCATGAAGTTTCTATCCCAAGGTAATAGAGGGAGCCTACCTTGGTGAAGAAGGCTCCTAGGGCTTCCAAATTACTCTATCAGGGTTTCTAAAGCTCCTCCTTGCTAATTTCAACCGAAACTAGTAAGTTTCCTCCCTTCCTTCCCTATTTTCATACTATTAGTCTTCCTTACACCGTATTACAGGTTGTAACCATGGACTTCCATGGTGAAACCCCACCTAGAACCCTAAAACACCTCATCTCTATGCTCTTTTGCTAGGGTTTATCACCTCTAAGTTGAGAAGGTGATCTTTGTCCAAGAAAGGAGCTAGGCTTGGAGCAACCAGACCTTATAAGCTCGGATCCTTGCTGTTTGGACCTTATTATCTTCCCTAGAGAGAGTTTCATAACCCACATATCATATTTATCTTGCTACATGCTTAAAATTCATGCATCTACGTTTAAAATCAATGATTTCCATCTCTATTTACCATGTTCATCTAGGGTTTTGGTTTCTTACCGGTTTACCTTCTCTAGAAGATCTAGTTTGGATAACTATTAATCTAAAACCATGATATTAGGTCGAATGGTGTTTTCCCTCCCTCTCCCCCTCTCTTTGGTTATCTCGTTTGGTTTGATGATGTGTCGATTTCTGATTGGCCGAATTTCAATAATTCATAACTTTTGATTCCTTTGTCCAAAAACTAAAGTAAAATACGTCCTAAACTTAGAAAAACATTTTATTTTCAATAATAATATTTCCAAGTATTGGTTTTGAGTTTTGTCGATGGTGGTTTTCTAGAAAATGATTTAATCACTTAAAAATCACCAAAAATACACTTTAATCATCGTAACTACAAAATATGCAAAATTATATGTTTTCTTAATCAGAAGAACCTAACTAAGTCTATGGTGATGTCTTCATAGTCTAAATAGAGGTTTTGCTATAAAAAGTAAAAATATGGGTTTTCTCTACTTTAATGCATATATATCATTCTAATACATGTATATGAATTGAAAATAGGAAATATTGATCATGGACTCAATCAAGTCATGAAAGTGGGAATATGAATCATAATGAAAGGTATGTGCTATGTATGTGCAATCCCAATTTATGTATGTGCATTTACACCTTAATTTGGGAATAATTGTGCCTTAACCTAATTTTCTATAATGAGACTTTATTAAACCCTATTTCATATACTCTTGAATCTTTTGTTATACTTGCCTCGTAAATTAGTTTCAGAACATTATTCTTGGGTCTTAGAACCCCACCACCAAGTTGTAATTATATTATGATTTATCTTTCCACTTTACTATTTCTTGATAGGTGCCTCAACCCTACTTAGTTAATGTAGTCCAATTAATATCATGCATGCTACTTCTTACATGTTTTGTAATGGTAAGAATCTATTTTGTTATGTGCCTCATTCTCTTGGCCCTCTCATCTTATGATGATTAAATATATTTATGTTTCATATGATTTCCTTGTCTCTTGTACTTATTCATTATTTGATGCATGCCTTGTTTTCCTCTCCCTTTTGCTGGGTGCGTTCCCAACCACCGAGGTGATGAGCAAGGTGACGAACAAGACAAGGAGTATATAGCTTTTGGCTTGGACGCAATTGATGGAGATGTTTCTTGGAGACAAGATTGTAGTAGTCTAGACTTCCTCTATCTAGATCCTGATTGTGTGTCTTGGTGTAAACCCTAATGGGAGAATTTGATGTATTTTTGTAAACCTTTCATGAAATTGAATATAGTCAGTATTTTTATTCCGCTACTTTCTAATGGTCTTTTGTATACCAATGTTTAATAAATTTGGAAAATGTATGCCCATTCTATCATACCTCTAAGAGTGTTTGGAATGGATGTCAATTCTTCAAATTTTTAGTAAAGGGGAGATCGCACTCCTTTACAACATGGTATCAGAGCCCATGGTAGTCGGAATCTGACTATTTCAGTTTTGTCTCCCTAATTAGAATCCCTGCCTTATATAGTTCCTTTAGGTGACATGGTTTCCCTATAGTTGATCTATAAATGATGAAACGTTGATTTAGGACCCTATAGTTCCACATTAGTATCATGATGAATAAAACTCTAAAATACTTATAACTAAAATATGCATAAGTTAATGTTGTTTAGGTTTGCCTTTAGGCAACTATTAGGGAATGAAGTTGAAGCAAAGGTGTCTAGAAAGGATCAGGTTCTGGGGGCTGGCAATATTTTCCTCTGCGCCAGTTTCTTGTTTTATGAGGACTCCCAGATCCATATGATACCGGCTTGGCCTAAGTTGAAATGGATTGTCCGAAATAGTTTGATTTTAGGCAATAGTGACCTTAGACATCTATGTTGTATATCTTTATGAACCCTAAGTTTTAGGTGCATGATGACTTGTTTGAGGATGGATACCAAGATAGTCTCCTTATGTCCCTTGGGGCCACATGCTTGGATAGTTTATCCCAAGAACCTAGACTTTGAAGTTTGGGGTTAAGTGAGATATCAGAGTGCATAGTGGAAGTGTGATGGATCTTGTACATGGTTTAGTTAGACTCATCCTTTAACCGTAGTGTATTTTGGCTTGATAGGTCAAACTCTTTAAGGTGTGGAGAATACTTAGTTTGATGATGTTGGGTGGTTAGCTTTCAAGGACAAAATCCTCTTTAGGGGGATGGAGCCCTATGACATCTTGAAATCTATCTACACTATCTTTAGAAACCCTAACCCCATACTTAGGAGGTTGTTGTTCTTGAAACCTTAGTGGGGTCCAAACAAGTTATAGTTATAGCCTAACGTGCTTGTTTATATATTAATGAACATATAATGATCATCTGAGGAATAATTTATATGTTCAAACCCTAATGAATACCTAATGCACATAATATGAGTAACTCACATATTAATCCTAATGGATATGCATGGTTTTGCCCATGTCATAAACCAATAAACTCTAATGAAATGACAAGTAAGATGATTGTAACCTAATCTTGGACTTAATACATGCTAAGTAAAATATAGTGATCATGTTAACCTAAATCCTAAGTTGTAATCATCTAACCTTAACATATACATCCTTAATGCCTTTCATGATACATTAATGATATTAGGTGTCATAATCAATTAACATACTTTGATACACATAAATGATATATTTAATCATCTAATCACATATTAATCAAGTCATTAGAATGAAATGCATGGTATGTTACCTTGTTATCTAATATACACATGATTAGTCACTTAATGTAAATCGATTTGTAATATGCCTCACCTTGATCATTAAAATACATGGAATGGCTTCAATATGAATATGAAGTGTTTTGATTCACATAAATGTGCAAATCAATAATATAAAAAAATATGATAAAATGATTAATGATGGCATTAATGTGAGAAATAAAGATAATGTGGTAATGAGATAATGTTTAATATAAATATATGGAATGGATGAGACATAATTTGGGTTGAATGAAGACTTAAAGACAAATTGAATATTTCATGCAAAATAATTCGTTATAACTTAATGTGGTGATAGTATAAGGATAATGAAGTCGAAGATCAAAAAATTAAGGATAATGATCAAGTATATTGAGAAAATTGAGTAACCCATAATTTTGCTAAAATTCTTAGTAAGATAAATGAGAAATATATATGTATACATATACGATGTTTCATGGATGATAATGAAATATAACTTCCTTGGTAATAAAGTGATTATGATATGCCATAATTAAAATAATGGTGATAATGTGATATCATAATGAATATAATGTTAATGAGACAAAAATGTAAATAATGTTAAATATACTAAAAAAGAATATGTAAATAATGGAACCTAGGTGATCCTTGAGAACCTAACCTATGTTGAGATGCTTGTGGAGTATATGATGATGAGTTGTTTGGTGGAAGTTAAGTTTGGATAAATAACCTAAAGTTTTGTGATGCGATGTGAAACACTCACCCTTCCCTTCTTGCTTGTGATTTCGGGGACGGAATCCTCTTTAAGGGGTGGAGTGTTGTAACATACCAAATTCTAAAATTTTGTATTTTGACCCAATTTACCATCTTTTCATTTCATTTTTATCCTTATTGGCCTTTCTATTTAATTAATGGAATTTATAGTGGTTCAGTGAACATTTATTCACTAATTATACCAATGGAAGAATTTATGCACAAATACCTTAGTGGAAGCTTAATTACCATAATTAAGTTCTATAAACCTTAATATAACTTTTTTATATGATTTTAAAACATAAAATGATCCTAAGTTTCAAATTTGGTTCGATTTGGATGTTGTTTGAGCAAGTTATGCAATTATATGTACATTCTGGACTTTTATGTAATTTACCCAATTGGGAGGTTTTCTTTGCAAATTATCAACTGAATTTTACTCCTTAGATATTCTCTTACCATTAAAGAGATTTTAAACCATTGGAGAACCTAGTTTCACCTTTGTTTGATGGTATTTCTTTCCAAGGGCATTATAGGGATTACCCTCTTTATAAAGATGCTTATCCTTAAAAGCTATTAACCAATGAGGTTATTTCTTTCTTGAAAAATGGTGGGGATGTCCTAGAAGGATCTATGGGCTCTTAGGACCGACTTTTTATATGCATGAAGACTCTATGAGCTGTCCTCTTGCATGGCCATCAATCCCTAGGCTAAAGACACATGGAAAGTCCCTTAGACACCTCATGCTTCACCTCTTTCTATATATAGCCATGTATACCCCTTCCCAACTCACAATTCGAAAACTCTTGCTCTCCTTTTCTTTCCTCTAGATTAGATAATATTTCCTTCTGTATTTGTCCATGAAGTTTCTATCCCAAGGTAATAGAGGGAGCCTACCTTGTTGAAGAAGGCTCCTAGGGCTTCCAAATTACTCTATCAGGGTTTCTAAAGCTCCTCCTTGCTCATTTCAACCGAAACTAGTAAGTTTCCTCCCTTCCTTCCCTATTTTCATACTATTAGTCTTCCTTACACCGTATTACAGGTTGTAACCATGGACTTCCATGGTGAAACCCCACCTAGAACCCTAAAACACCTCATCTCTATGCTCTTTTGCTAGGGTTTATCACCTCTAAGTTGAGAAGGTGATCTTTGTCCAAGAAAGGAGCTAGGCTTGGAGAAACCAGACCTTCTAAGCTCGGATCCTTGCTTTTTGAACTTTATTATCTTCCCTAGAGGCGAGTTTCATAACCCACTTCTCATATAATGCTTGCTACATGCTTAAAATTCATGCATCTACGTTTAAAATCAATGATTTCCATCTCTATTTACCATGTTCATCTAAGGTTTTGGTTTCTTACCAGTTTACCTTCTCTAGAAGATCTAGTTTGGATAAATATTAATCTAAAACCATGATATTAGGTCGAATGGTGTTTTCCCTCCCTCTCTCTCTCTCTCTCTCTGCTTATCTCATTTTGTTTGATGATTGTCGATTTCTGATTGGCCGAATTTCAATAATTCATAACTTTTGATTCCTTTGTCCAAAAACTAAAGTAAAATACATCCTAAACTCAGAAAAACATTTTATTTTCAATAATAATATTTCCAAGTATTGGTTTTGAGTTTTTTCGATGGTGCTTTTCTAGAAAATGATTTAATCACTTAAAAATTACAAAAAATACACTCTAATCATCGTAACTCCAAAATATGCAAAATTATATGTTTTCTTAATCAGAAGAACCTAAATAAGTCTATGGTGATGTTTTCATAGTCTAAATCGAGGTTTTTCTATAAAAAGTAAAAATATGGGTTTTCTCTACCTTAATGCATATATATCATTCTAATACATGTATACAAATTGAAAATAGGAAAATTGATCATGGACTCAATCAAGTCATGAAAGTGGGTAATATGAATCATAATGAAAGGTATGTGCTATGTATGTTTAATCCCTATTTATGTATGTACATTTACACCTTAAGTTGGGAATAATTGTTCCTTAACCTAATTTTCTATAATGAAGCTTTATTAAACCCTATTTCATATACTCTTGAATCTTTTGCTATACTTGCCTCATAAATAATTTTTAGAACATTATTCTTGGGTCTTGGAACCCCACCACCAAGTTGTAATTATATGATGATTTATCTTGCCACTTTACTATTTCTTGAGCATGATGGTTTATTAGTCTATTTAACTATAGTAGTGGTACTTATGTACAACCACCCACAGAGGGTATGTAAATAATCGCCCTAGGGAATGTCTTATTCTCCCCCTGGGGAATGTGTTATTCCTCCCCTATAAAATTTGATAGGTGACTGGGAATGTATTAATTCTCCCCTCACCTATAGGTTGAGGTTTGGTAGGTGCCTCAACCCTACTTAGTTAATGTAGTCCAATTAATATCATGCATGCTACTTCTTATATGTAATGTAATGGTAAGAATCTATTTTTTATGTGCCTCATTCTCTTGGCCCTCTCATCTTATGATGATTCAATATATTTATGTTTCATATGATTTCCTTTTCTCTTGTAATTATTCATTATTTGACGCATACCTTGTTTTCCTCTCCCTTTGCTGGGTGCTTTCCCAACCACCCAGGTGATGAGCAAGGTGATGAACAAGACAAGGAGTATATAGATTTTGGCTTGGACTCAGTTGATGGAAATGTTGCTTGGAGACAAGATTGTAGTAGTCTAGACTTCCCTCTATCTAGATCCTGATTGTGTGTCTTGGTGTAAACCGTAATGGTAGAATTTGATGTATTTTTATAAACCTTTCATGAAATTTAATATAGTTAGTTTTTTTTATTCCGCTGCTTTCTAATGGTATTTTGTATACCAATGTTTAATAAATTTGGAAAATTTATGCCCATTCCATCATGCCTCTGAGAGTGTTTGGAATGGATGTCAATTCTTCAAATTTTTAGTAAAGGGGTGATCACACTCCTTTACACCTGCTATGATTCTTTGGTAAGTTCAACTTTGGCATCTTCCAGGGGCATCTTGGATCTCCTCACAAAGGCTTCATCTTCATAGAACCTCTTTACTTAGTGTCCATTGACTGGAAAAACCTTCGTTGGATCATCTTTATTATATAGCTCCATCATCCCAAACAGATATATCTTCACTACTATGAATGGTCCGGACCACCTAGTCTGAAATTTCCTGGAAAAAGTCGAATGGAAGATTTAAAAAATAAAACTTTATCACCTTCCTTGACGTCTTTCGCCCGCAGGTGGGAATCATGTCAGACTTTGGTTCTCAACTTGTAGATTCTTGCATTTTTGTAGGCGTGAAGCCTAAGTTCTTCAAGTTCTTGGAGCTGAAGAAACCTCTTCTTTCCATCTAGTGTCAGGTCCATGTTGAGGCATTTAATGGCCCAGAATGCCTTGTGCTCCAATTCAAAAGGTAGGTGGCAAGATTTCCCATATATCGGGCAATACGGTGTAGTGTTCAACAGCATCTTCTGGCAGTCCTATATGCCTAGAGAGCATCATCTAACTTGGTTGACCAGTCCTTGTGAGACTTTTCAACCGTATTCTCTAAGATTTTCTTGATCTACCGATTAGAAACTTCCACCTGTCCTGACATCTGCAGATGGTATGGCATGGCGACCTTGTGACAAATGCCATATCTGTGCAAAAGTGATTCAAATTGCCACTCTACAAAGTGAGATCCACCACCACTGATGACAGTTGTCAGCACTCTAAACCATGGAAAGATTATATTAGTAAAGAGCTTTATCACCGCCTTAGCATCACATGTGGTGGTGGGTATGGCTTCTACCATTCGAAGATTTAATCTACTACAACAAGGATGTATTTGAATCCATAGTAAGAGGGGAAGGGTCCCATATAGTCTATCCCCCACACATCGAAGATTTCTACCTCAATCCATTCTAACAGTGGCATCTCATTTCAACAGGAAATATTCCCGATCCTTTGACATTCATTGCAAGCCTTGACATAGGCATGAGCATCTTTGAAGAGAGTTGGCCAATAACAGCCTGACTGGAGTACCCTGTTTGTGGTCCTTTCACCTCCTAGGTGCCCTCCATAGGGGGAGGAGTGACACTCGAATAGGATCTTCGGGGCTTTGTCCTCAGGTATACACCTCCTGTATAAGCCATTGGCACAACGCCAAAACAATAGAGGATCATCCCAGTAATAGTTCTTCAAATCAGAGAAGAATTTCTTCTTCTGATTGCAGGACATTTCCGGGGGCAGTTGTTTGCGGACAGGTAATTGCAAAAGTCTACATACCATGGCCCTTTAGGGTTGGCCATCTGGGAAACATAGATAACTTCATCTGCATAACTTTCATTGATTGGCAGTGGGTGGTTGTCCTCCACTCGGATCCTCGAAAGGTGGTCGGTGACCACGTTTTCAGAACCTTTCTTATCTATTATTACATGATTGAACTCTTGTACTAGAAATGCCCAATGTAGTAGCCTAGGATTCGGGTCTTTCTTCTGCATTAAATACTTGATAGCCCCATGGTCAGTGTGAACAACCACTTTGGAACCCACGAGGTAGGATCAAAACTTATCAAAAGCATATACAATTGCCAATATCTCCTTTTCGATGGTAGTATAATTCAGTTGTGCCTCATCTTGCATCTTACTAGTGTAGAGGATCACATGGTGCTTCTTATCTTTCTTCTAGCCAAGCACTACGTCTATGGCAAAATCACTGGAATCACACATGAGCTCAAAGGGAAGATTCCAGTCAGGGGACTGGAGAATGGGTGCGGAGAGCAAAGCATCCTTCAGAGTGGAGAACACTTTCAGACACTCATCCATGAAATCAAATTTCACATCTTTCATCAGCAAGTTTGACAAGGGCTTCGCGATCTTTGAAAAGTCTTTGATGAACCTTCGATGGTACCCAATGTGACCTAAGAAACTTCTGATTCCTATAACAGATGTGGGGGGAGGAAGCTTGGCTATCTCCTCCACCTTAGATCAGTCAACCTCAATACCTTTACTGGACACCTTGTGTCCCAGAACTATCCCTTCCTGCACCATGAAATGGCACTTCTCCCAATTAAGGGTAAGACTCTACTATTCACATCTCTTCATCACCAGAGACAGGTTATTCAGGCAATCATCGAAGGAGCTACCATAAACACTAAAGTCATCCATAAAGACTTCCATTTTATCCTCTAGAAAATCTGTGAAGATGGCATTCATGCACCGCTGAAAGGTTGCGGGTGCATTGTAGAGCCCAAAGGGCATTCTTCTGAAAGCAAATGTTCTGTAGATGCATGTAAAGGTGGTCTTTTCCTTATCGTTGGGGTGAATAGGGATCTGATAGAACCCCGAATACCCATCCAACCAGCAATAGTAAGAGTGATGGGCCAGGCGCTCAAGCATCTGGTCAATAAATGGGAGAGGGAAATGGTCCTTGCGAGTGGCGGTGTTAAGGTTTTGATAATCAATGCACATCCTCCAACCGGTGACTGTCTTGGTAGTGGCTTCAACTCCATTATCTCCCTTGATCAACGTTATGCATCCCTTCTTTGGAACCACTTGAATGGGACTCACCCATGTGGTGTCGTTGATGGCATAAATTATTCCTACATCTCGGAGTTTGACAACCTCCTTGTTGACCACTTCTCTAAGCTTTTCATTCAACTTACGTTGCGGTTGGGCATACGGCTTGGAGTTTTCCTCCAAGTGGATCATGTGCATACACACATAAGGACTGATCCCCCTTAGGTCTCTAATTGAGTAACCTAGGGCCTTTCTTTGCCGCCTCAGTTCCTCAAGCAGTTGTTCTTTCTGGCAGGCTGTCAACTCTGAGTTAATGATAACTAGATTCATCTTTTCCTCATCTAGAAAATGGTACTCCAAACCTCTCGGCAAAACTTTCAACTCTGGTAGTCTCCTTCTCTTGTTCTTTGGCGGGGTCATTATAGAGGGTAGCGTACATCACTCTCCATTGGGTCTTCTTCTTTAGATACATCTTCTACTTCTAGAAACGCTAACAGTTCCTTGACTTACAAATCCTCGACCTCTTGTGCCTCGCCAGATAAAGTGTGCATTAGTGGGTCTACCATGGCCTTCTCATCCCTTACCTCATTGCAAAGTTGTTGATAGCTTTCAAAGAAATAAGAGGACTCAAAGAACAAAGGGGCCTTCATACAATCATAGATATTGAAGTCAATGTGCTCCCCTCTAATTCTGATTGTTATCGTACCTACCTCTACGTCAATGAGTGATCTTCTAGTTGCAAGGAAAGGTCGCCTGAAGATAATGGGGCAGTTAAGATCTTCCACAATGTCAATCAAGATGATATCACACGGTATAAAGAACCACCCAACTCTAATGGGCACATCCTTGACTACTCCAACTGGCCTGGTGAAGGTATGATCTGCAAGATAAATTATCATATTGGTACTCACCATATCGGTGAGTCCAATCCTCTCTCCAAGGGACAAGGGCATCAGGTTGATACTTGCCCCCAGGTGCCAGACCTTTGTAGGTTATGTTATCCCCAATTTGAAAGGGAATGACAAAAGCCCCAGGGTCTTTCTTCTTAGAAGGCATAGCTACCTTGACAAAGGAACTGGACATTTGTGCTAGCTTCATAGTTTCAATGTCTTCACCTCTTTTCTTCCTTAAAATCAAGTCTTTCAGAAACTTTGCATAGGTGGGCATCTCCTCGATGGCATCCAATAATGGGATGTCGAGGTGCAACTTCTTTGTGACAACCATGAACTTCTCATACCTTTTCTTCAACTATGCTTTCACCAACTTGTACGGGAAAGGTATGTGAGGTGCATACTTGTCCGGATGCTCTTCAGAAGGAACGTCGTTGACCCTTTATTCTATCACTTTCTTCAACTTTGTTGGGACTTCTAATTCAACTTCCTTGGGGATAACACCTTTACCTGGTGTTGTGGTTGTTATTGCTTTCTTCTCAATGGCTGGTTGTATTATTGTTCCTGACCTTAAGACAACCATCTTAGTAGTCTCGTTTCCACATAGATTCTCCTGGGTATTGGAGGGGAAGCGCCCCATTTGGTGGTTGATACTCTAGGCTAGGCTAGCCAGCTGCTTGTCGATCTATTTTTTATGCTGATGGAGCTCTCCTATCTGAGTTGAGAAGCCTCCCATTTGTTGTTGCATCAATTTGAGCAAGGTCATGTTGTCCACGGAGCTCTTATGCATCTTTTCATTCAGTTCATTTTGCTTCTTAGTGAAAGACATCAACTCTGCAATCATCGATGGTCGTTGCGGCTGGTTCTTCTGGAAATTCCTCTACTGTGGAAACCTTGCTTGGCGTTGTTGATTCAGTGGTCCTCCCGAAGAAGTTCTGCCCATCAGTTGATGAGAATTCTCAACTGTGTTGGCATTTCTGTAAGAAAAACCAGGGTGATCAGGGTGCCGATATTGAACGTAGCTCACATTCTCTGTGTTATCTTCATCTTGTTTGCCATGAGCGGTTGTGTGTGGGAAAAAGTCAGACAGGTGGTCTGGCTCTCCACAAGTAACACAACTTCTCACTGCCTCCGGCTGAACTTTTCCTTTGTCTCCCTGCTCCTTTAGGGTTTGCACGTCAATCACTATCTTGTCCAACTTGGCATGTAAAGCCTCCATTGCCTTTGATTATCCTAGAGTGCTGTAGCTCATAGACTCTCTTTCGTACTCACCATCTTGTTGATTCGTGTCCATGTTGTCTATAATCTCTTTGGCCCTCTGAGCATTGAGCCCTAAGAAATCACTGCCAGCTGCAACATTTAGGGATTTCCTTTCTGTGGGACACACCCCATTATAAAATGTAGTGATCAGCTTAGGCTCAAAAAAACCATGGTGCGGTCACTCCCTCTAATAGCTCTGAAACCTCTCTCAGGTCCCGTGCAGGTTCTCTGAGGCTTTCTGTGATTACCTCGTTATCTTGTTCTAGCACTTTATCGTTCTTTCTATGGGGAAGAACTTGGAGATAAACGTGTTGGCTATATGTTCCCAATCGGGAAGGCTCCCATCTTGCAGACTTGTATACCACTCCAACGCTTTGTCTCTCAGAGAGAAAGAGAAGCATTGGATATAGATGTGGGATATCAGAACTCTATTGATCTTGAAGCTATTGCAAGTCCTCTTTAACATTGTGAGGTGTTTGTATGGGTTCTCCTCAATTGTGTTCCCACCAAACCAGTTTTACTGTAGCAACTGGAGAAAAGCAGGCTTCAACTCAAACTTGGTGACATTGAGCGGCTGCTCCACTACTAGATTCCTTTCTTCGTTTGCCCTGACCTGGACAAAAGAGCACAGGGATCAAGCTTCGGGAGGTTTCTCAGCCATGACTTGTCAGATAAAAGGATGGCTAGAAAAGGTGAAGGAGTACCTAGGAAGAAAGAAAAGTGTAAAAGTATTAGTATGTTGTATAAATTATATACAGTAAATATTTGCAGTATTATATGCATATGTACAAGGTTTTTTGCAAAGTGCAAGCAAAACTCGAGTTTGTAGAACGGTTTTCATTGCCTATCATCGGCAATGATGCCAAAAGGTTGACAATCCTTAAATGTGGGTCCAATAATAGATACATGCCTAGGTCATGAGACTTTTGAAATTTATAATAACAGACTGTTTAAGACTCCTACAACTAGCACAGGGTCAAAGTAGTTTGGGGTCGAACACAGGGATAGGAAGAATGGCGCTTCAAAACTCAAGTTTTACTTGTCTAAGCACGTCTAAAGGTCGAACGATAAGGTTTGATATAATGAAGAGAAACAAAAAGAATCAAACAAAAATCCTATCTCCAAGGGGAGTTACCAGAAGAATTAAGATTTTAAGGGTTTAGCATTTTTATAGAGGTTTTGTATAATGGAAACCAAGGAGATAAATCTATTGTCAGAGTAAATCATGAAGGAGGAAAACATAAAAGTAGCAAGCGACAGCGGAATACATTCTGCACCTTCTTCTCTCAAAGAGGGTGCCTCTGATTATGCACCAATTCCCTATCTCAGGGGTACTAGGCATAGGCTAGAGTGGAAACATATGTCGGGGCAACCTAGATTCTTGGTACTCTCGTACACCCGAATCAGACCAAACTCTAGAGTTTATGACATCCCTCTCTTAAAGGAGTCCAAATGAGAAACACGATTCGATAGCTAGTCAAAAGCATGATTCAAATAGAAGATAATAGAGCTCAGATGCTAAAAAGAATTCATCCAACAAAAAGGAACCATACACAAAACAACATGAGATGAGTTTCACAGTTTCCATAAGCATAAAGAGGTAAAAAGGTTTAGTTACAATGCAATAGTAAATGAAAGTAAATTTCTGAAATAGGGAAAATAAGTATCAGCCTCCTTGATGTAGGAGGTCGATATACATAGCAACAGACCCCTAAGCTAATACTAACCCGGTACTGGGCAGGATACCTATCAGGATACGATCATGTCGGATTCTTGACCATGCCGGGTCATGAACCGTGATGGGTAAAAGGTGTATCGGGATAGGACTCCCTACCCGATATGGTCGTGTCGGGTTTCCGACCCTGTCGGGCTACAGCCAGGACAGGTAATCCATATCGGGTTCGGTATCGTGTCGTATTAGGATATGTGTCAGGTTAGCTTTATCTTAGGTTCAAATGGGTGAGTCATCTTGGGTTGAATCCCAAGTAGAGACCCGACATGTTTAAAGTGGCCTTGATGGTCATATCGCACTCCTACTGCTATCGGGTCAGGTTCTAAGTGAACTCCTCCCATCCCTCTTGTCTCGGGGGTGTACTCATCTAGTATCGCCAGGCAGGCCTTGGAACTCGACGCACTAGCTCCTGTGCTCTAAGAGTTAGCTCTCGTAGGGTTTTGTATCGTCCCATCGTAGGCCTGTAGCAGTTATTTATCCTCAATAACTGGTGGGAGATGCGGCTCTCATTGAGGCATGTATCCTCTGTCTACTCCATTCATGTGGCTTTGCAAAGGGGCCAACACGTATCTTGCCCGACACGACTGGTGGGGGGTGTTGTGTGCCAGGTTGTGAGTAAGTCGTGCGTGATCGTGTCGGGTAAAGACTTTGGCAGGCTACTTCATCGAGGGGTAGTCGTGTCACACAATCGACTCTGTGGGCTGACCGAGTGTGGCAGACGAGGCACGTTGTTGGTTAATAGCTTGCAATCCATCACAGCTCCCGAGCGACACACCTGTGTCGGGTTGCTGCCATATCGGGCAGAGACTGTGATGGGTAAAGGGTGTGTCTCTTTGTGTTTCTCACTGGGACAGGACAGGTAAGTTGTTGTGGATGGGCTGGGATGGGCCCATTAGCATTCTTTTGATGGAAAAATAAGAGAAACTCTGCAAAGGAAAAAAAATGATATTAAGAGCAAAGTGGGCATTATTTTTATTCAACAAATAAGATAAAACAGAGAGGAAGTCAGGTGTGGAGACAATTTTGACAGTAAAATATAAGCTCTAGCATCCATAAAATGGGTGTTATCAGTGGGTCGGGTAATTCTCCTGGTGTTTCTTAAGTTGCCGAGAAGCAAAAGAAACTATTTTCTTGTCCTACATCAACACACATCCCAAACCATTCCTCAATGCATCACAAAAGACTATGTACCCTTTTCCTTGCTCAGGCAAGTCCAGAACTGGAGAGCTTGTCAACTTCTCCTTCAACATCTGAAAAGCATGTTGACATTTGTCATCCCAAATGAGCAGCACATCCTTCCTTGTTAACTTAGTTAGAGGTAAGGCGATAGTGTTGAAGTCATTGATGAACCTCCTATAATATCCTACCAAACCTAGAAAACTATGCACTTCTATTGGCGTATTAGGCTTCTCCCATTCTACCACATACTCTACTTTCTTAGGATCCACACGTACTCCCTCGGCAAACATTACATGCCCCAAGAAAGCTACCTCCTTCAACCAGAACTCGCACTTGCTAAACTTAGCATAAAGTTGGTGTTGTCTCAGCATGGTCAATGCTTGATGAAGATGTTGCTCATGTTGTTGACTATTATGACTATATATCAAGATGTCATCTATGAATACCACCACAAACTGATCAAGAAATGTCTAAAACACTTTGTTCATTAAATCCATCAACGTTGTTGGTGCATTGGTTATCCCAAATGGGATAACCACAAACTTTTAGTGACCATACCTCATCATATAGGCTGACTTAGGTATGCTATCCACCTTGATCCTCAATTGATGATATCCTAATCTCATCTCTATCTTTGAGAACACTGTCGCACCACACAACTGGTCAAACAGGTCATCTATCCTCAGTAAGGGATATTTATTTTTTATCATCACCTTATTCAACTGTCTATAGTATATACACAACCTCATAGACCCATCCTTTATTTTTCACAAACAGCACTAGAGCACCCCACAGTGACATATACGACCTAATGAAACCTTTATCAAGTAGTTCTTGCAACTATCTCTTCAACTCTATCATCTCTTTCGGTGCCATCCTATATGGTGTATGAGTTATCGATTGTGTGTCGGGAACCAGATTGATCTCAAAATCAATCTCTCAAGGTGGGGGAACACCTAGAAAATCCTCAGTAAACACGTCCTCGAATTCTCTAACAACTGGAACCTCATGTATACTAGGAATCCTTACCTTAGTATCCACCATGTGTGCCAAGAATGCCTTGCAACCCTGTCTCAAAAGCTTCCTTGCTACCATTGTTGATAACAGACATGTTGGAAGAATCTTCCTATCCCCTTGGAAGATCCACATCTCACGACCATCCATAAATGTCACTTGCTTGGAACTACAATCCAAGACCATTATGTACTTCTCCAAGGTATCCATTCCAATAATCAAATCAAATCTATGCATATCAAGTGGTATGACATCCACTTGAATGTTGTGTCCTGAAAAGGAGAGGAAACAGGAAGGACACTTATTCTGCAACACCACAGAACTGACTAATAGGGTTTCTAACAACAAGCCATTCTTCTTACAACTAACAGGAAAAAGACAACTGTTAAGCACTTCACGAGTGATAAAGGAGTGTGAACTAAAATAGATACAATGCAAGAAGAAGACAAATCAGAATGAAATAACTCCATCTGACCTGTCACCACTCGTAGGTTGACCACCGCCTCTGGTTGACTCATGGCATACAATCTAGTTGTTGCATGTTGTCACCCCTATCATATGCTTCACTAAGTAGACGATCTAGCATGTGATGCTTGGCCACGTCCTCATCCTCTTGTGCTACTATTTTGCTATTTTTTAGAGCCCTACTGGCTCTACCTCAGTTGTTGGGTTACTTCATCATCTCTCACTAGACAAAATGGTTTTGTATGGCCAACTTCTCTGCACTTATAACATGTCTTGTTCTAATACCAAGCCCTAGGTGGTATTGTCACTGATGCATATGCAACACTTTGGGCTCCTGTGGGTGGAAAATTATGACCTCTGCCCTTACTCAGTGACCATTGTGTCGGAGCACTGAACCTTTGCAACGTTGGTGATGCGGAAAACTCATCTTCTTAAAGCCTCCTGAGGACTACCCCTGAGACTGTGCAGACCTCCTCTTGCCACTTGCTATTGGTATGTATGCCCTGAGAGCCAATCATGGGATGATTGGTGGGATACATTAAGATTGATTTGATAAAAATCAAAGGCAAGCTTCCAATTCTTTCTGGTTCAGTCATATGAGATAGTGATAGAACAGATTGAATGTCTTGAGAATGACAGTACTGAATGATGTATGCTTTCGGGTTGAGGACCTGAACGATGAGATCATACAAATGCTAAGAGTTTATACATTCTCATTATCTCCCTAGTCGGATGTCATTATGGAATATAGATAGACAACAATGACACACAAAAGTAGATTGTGGTGTTGGTTGATGATAGAATCTCATTAGTCATGATATAGAGATATCAAACCAAACACATAGGTACTTATTAGAGAACAAGTGTATCAGACAGACCCATCGTGAGTTTGACACATGGAACCATGACATGGTAGTCACAGTCAGTACTCATAGTGATGGTGGTGAGTGTGATTATTTGACCTATAATCACTACACTCAACAAATGTCGTTGGGCACACTTTGACATCATCAAATGCAGTCTTAAAACATGGGTTGTTATAAAGGTGATGATTGGGTGGCTTTGTCACATGGGGCTTTTTAGGGGTGAGTGATAGATATGGGATTTGTCCCTCCTGAGGGAGCTTGATATCCATGGCCACTTGATGAGTAGGATTGAGAAAGGCCTGCATGCATGTTTGAATCAGTATGTGATATTGATGTCATACATTTCTCTTCCAATCTTCTCTGAGATCAAGAAAGTGAATGAATGTTGACAGGATGACTGTTCCATGCCTGAAGTTCATTCGGGATATCAGTGACAAAGGAATTATACATTCACTGTAACACCATTCACGAACTTTAGGATTGAAAGTTGTTCTCCAACTTTCTATTTCACTTGGGTAGCACTGATGTGTGACTAGACACCACTCTTTGCTTGTGAAGTCATAAGTGTTATGGACTTTCACTGCCAATGTGAAATGGACCTGCAGGGTCACACACACAGGATTTAACCTAGAATAGGAGTTTTGTCTACAAACAATGTTTGGATTGATTACTAAAGGAGTTTAGTAGGTCAATTAAACACTCAATCAATTGATAGCCCAGTATCATAATGTTCAAGGTGTTGGACTGATTGATTAGAGTATCAGATTGATTGAAACTACAATTGACTAATTTTGCACAATCTGCACTCCCAACCGATCGGCTCGTGTGATGAACCGATCAGCTGAGCTTGGTGAACCGATTGGCTCAAGTAGTGAATTGATCGGCTCATGGACAGGGTGAAATGATTGCTTCAAGTGTTGAAATGATCGGTTCAATTGATGCAACCGAGCAAGTTGGGAAAGTAGGATTGGTGAGAAATTTTCCTTTCGTTTCACTTGCCCAATTTGATTGGAACAAGGATTGGTATTTGATACCAATTAGAAACAAAAGATGAAAAGTCAATCAGGAACTAATCAGGACCACGAACCGACCGGTTCAGAAGTGAACCGACCATTTCATTGGTCCCAACCGATCGGTTGAGGTGTCAACCTGCCGGCTTAGGTCCCCAACCGACCATTTCAGAAATGAAACGGTCAGTTCAAGTTACGTAGTTGGTTGTTTTTGTGGAAAATATTGAACCCTTCTACTCCTGCTTTAGTCCTGCATTGCCCGGGATAGAGAACCCTATCCCATGACCCTCCTATATATAGGGGTATTGGGGGCTTCTCAAAGTACAACCCAGTGCAACCAGTTGCTCTGTAAAGTTTTCGTTCTCTCTGGTTTTGGTAATCGAGAGAGCCCGAGCAAGTGCTACCCGATAAGGGAGGTACAGCAAGGGAAAGACAACTACAGAAAGTGACTGGTGGTAGGAGAGTGTGTCGGTGAATAGTACGCTGATAGGAGGGTGCGACTCCTTCCAATTCCTTGTGGGACAAGGAGATTGGAGTTCCAGGTGGTCCGTGTGGACTACTTCAGAGGCAGGAGATTTCTACTGCTCAGAGGACAGATGTCAATCTCGACAGTCCTGGTGAGACCAGGAGACGTCAGTCCCAGTGAGACCAGGATTCGTCAGTCCCAGTGCGACCAGGAGCTGCACAGACACCGTCCAAGACTGGAGGTGAAGACCGCGCAAGCCACGAGGTATTGTCACCGAGCAAGCCTCGGGACAAGGTATGATTCCACAAAACATCCTTTCCTATTGTATAGACGTTGACGCGTTTCCTTGTTCTGGGTTTGGGGAGGAGAAATTTTTTTTTGTTTCCGCTGCCTTCTCTGCCTCCCCTAAAACCCAATAGTGGTATTAGAGCCACATCAACTTCTCTATGCTTTACGATTATCGATATGATCGATTTTGGTTTGTCGCCTTTATTTATTGCATACGATGCGAATAAAATTGTCTTTATGCATGTCCAATCCTAAATCCACAAATCCCAATTTACATATATGATATGTATTATGAATGCACTTGATACGCATCGCCCTTAAACGAGTTTTGTGGTGGATGTATAGCGTGGTTATGGCCAATAAACCCTATCTGTGTATGGTTGTATGTGGTTGCTTGCATCTCAGTCTACGCACCGATCTTCCTTCTCCTATTCCTGATGTGACTCGAAATAATTCGAGATTTCTTTCCTACCTTTGCTCCCCTCGAATGTAACTCGAGGTTTCTCTTTTTACAATGTAAAATAGGATAGAATTTTATTTCCTGTTATGTCAAAGAACAGAAGACATCCAGACAACAATTGAGAAGATCGGTTCAAGGCGTGAACCGATCGGTTGACGTTCCAGACGATCAGTTCAAGGAGTGAGCCGATCGGTTGATGACCGGTTTGAGGAGTGAGACGAGTGGGTGGCGGCCATGATGAGATGCATGACAACCAGGTGAACCGATCGGTTGGAGGAGCCAACTGATCAACTGGTGGCACCCAGCCAACCGGCCTGATGGTGAGCCGATCAGTCATGTGATGAGTTGATCAAACCCAAAAAGGCAAAGCACAGAGTTCATCCTGTATAGGTTGCATATGATGTAGAACTAGATGACCGTGATTCCTCTTGGCTCGAGGAATCACATTAGGATGGCCATAATCATCGCTTTTATCATTTTGCATGTTTTCTGTGGGATATAGCATGTATGTGATACGTATTATGTATTGTGGTGATTGGATATGTATATGTATATAAAAACCAAATCCCTCATTAAAATATTAAGTCTTATATGCCTTCCATTAGCGGAACACATGAAAAACTCGATCCACCAAGCATAGGTTACGCCAAAGCGTGGTGCGCCGTCAATCTCGTGGAAGTGTGAAAGATAGACATGTAGGTTCTGCCAAAGTAGGGTTCATGTTTACCATGTCAGCTTTTGGGTTAGACTTAACTGGTGATTCTTAGAGCGTCTAAGCCCAGAGGCAAGGAATGTTCATGGCAAGGTGTTGCGCATGTTCATTCATCAAGAGTTGCATATGATGCAATTGTCATGATGGCCTACCTAAATAGTCAAGATTGTGGGTGATCAGCCAAAGCTGACTCATGACTTGATGAAATATGGATCTTGCCCACTAGAAGGTTGTATGCTGCAATCTTCTGAATTGATGGTGAGGGCTATCAATTTGAAGTAAAATAGTGGGAGCGATAATTAATTAAAGGCCTAATTATATTGTCAACTTTTCAAATCAATCAAATAAGTCAAAAATGAGTTTTGGACTAAAATTGCATATTTTCCTTTTGTACAATAAATGGTTGATCAACAATAATCACTTATTTGCGATCAGTCTTTGAGACCAACAAATTAAATGGGAATTTTTTCCACGACTGGTTAGGACATTGAGAAGTGTTCTCAATCGTAGAGTGAAAGCTCTAAGTCCTAGTTATACCCAAACCAGATGAACTCGATCCCACCATATCAATGGCTGAAAGTATTCTTGTGGAAGCATACCAAGGAATACATTACTGAGGAGTGCTTGATGTTGTGTTCTATGAACTATGAGTTGCAGAGACAACATGAGACATATGATGTCTCCAAGACACTGTCCTAGTATGTCATGATAGAAGGAGATCCAGCAAGGTATTCACACACTCAATGTGATTGGGTATGTGGAAAACCTGACTAAGAAGGATTCCCTCTGAGCCAAGAGTTGGCTATTGGTATGATATTACAAATGTTGTGAGAATCATACAATTCATGATAAGCTACAACATGAACAACTTTGACGAGTGTTGACAGAGTTGTTGGACATGTTGAGGATAGTAGAGGAAAAGATGAAGAAAGACAAACCATAATCTTCGATGTGATCAAACAAAAGGTAATTCTTAAGGGCAAGGACAAGGGCAAAGCAAAGAATTGTTCTGATGCTAGCCAGCAATCCAAGCCGTCTTCAGCCTCAAGGCACATGGGGAAAGGGTGTATGAGGGATTTCCCTCTATATCTGGAAGAACAAAAGAAGATGAAGGAGGGGATGGAGATCTCCACCTAAGGTATCATGAAATGAACCACTTCTTTATCTGAAGTATATGATACCAAGATATGGATATGTCATATATGATATGCAATATCCACAAAGAAGTGATGGCCTTGGTGAAAGGACCTAGAAAGGAGTACCCATCATTGGAGCAAGTGTTTCTGCCATAGATAGGATTACCTTTCAATTTATTTCAGCCTAAAGGGCATGAAATAGAGTTGAGAATTGTTAATTCATATTTGCCAATATATAGAAACACTTTATTTTTGCATATTGTATGACAATGATGGCAATCAATAAAGAGATGTTTCAATTTATAAAAATATGATCTTTATGGAAATGCCTTGTTTATATTGTGGTATTTGATATGCATAAGATAAAATGACACCTAAAGTTATTGATGACTCAAGCAATCAAATTAGCATAAATCATGAGAAATTCATATCTAGTTTTCTTATGATGGATAAATCTAGACTCTTTTGGTTAGATAACCAGTTAGAGACATGAATATCTTGGACATGATTAATCAATCTTCACTAATGGTAGTGGGAGAATGATTATCCTATTAGGTATGATACATGTGATGTATTTACATATCTATTGGAACAAATGCTAATACTTCAAATGATGTTTAGCGAAATACCAATATGAATATCTTGAAGTGTTCAAGATTATCATAGATGAAGTGCAAATTTTGTAAAGTGTTAATTCTTGATGAGATCAATGAATGAAATACTTGTACCTAATGTTTGAGATCCTTATGAGTGATTATGCTAGTGTATCATAATGAACTCATGATTAAGGCATGGTGATGTATAAATCAAGAAGGAATCATACTCTAAGGAGTTAGAGAATGATTATCAAATAACTGAATTCTTCTTAATAAAAGAATACCCCTCACTAATAAAAGAAATTAAGAATCACAAGGGTTGTGAATTCTATATCCTTACACCTCAATTATCTATGTGATGAGTTGTTCATATGATGAGTCAACTATCTAGATGAATATGAGGAACTGAATTTTGAGTTATGGTTTATGACCCTTTCATCCTAAATGACATCCTTGTGAACCATAAGGTATGACCTTGATGGTAGCACCCATTAGAATGAAATCCATAAGTGCAGATGAATCTTAAGTGTTAAGACACATGGATAACATTTTGAGAAGGATGATGCTTATTGATTGCAACTTAATGACTAAGACATTTGGCATATGGATACTAAAACCGTCTTCCTATGAGGAATAAAAACAAGGATGTGTATGTGACACAACCTATAAGGTTTATGAATTCACTAATGCAAATGAAGTCCATAAGTTACAATGCACTAATCAATGTGATTGATTGAGTACAAGCAACTCAGAATTGGATCTTTACTTTGATGATATAGTCAAAAGGTTTGACTGATATGTCAAAGATAAAGAAGGGATCTGTGATTTAGTGGGAGCGTGTTCACATTCCACATGTTGATGTGAAATGGAAATGTTCTAAAATGGAAATATAAAAGTGGAAATTATCTTTAAGGAAGATAGAGATGTTTCCTATGTGATAGGAATAGAGATCTATAGAGATAGTTCTCGAAAAACTATTGACCTGAAAAGAGAAAACATACATTGGAAATATGTACTTGTAACATCCCTGACCTGGGTTATGAACTAACCCTAGGTGTTTTGCTTAATTATGTGATTAGATGCTTGTGGTTATCTTTTTATATGTAATTAAATCTTTTGAGGAACCTATATTTCTATTTCAGTCCTTTTTGAACAATGTTGTAATATTGTTTTGTAAATTTTGGACTAAAGTGCAAATTACCCAATTATAGGGGTTAACTTGCAAATTTAACATGGTAATATGTTCCTATGATAATTATACATCATAAGAATAAATATGATGTAGTGGTATGGATTCTCCAAGCTTGGGCACCAAGATATAGCTTGTACAGTAATCCTTGGGCTTTAAAACCTATTTTTGGTGTAAAGTGCAATTTACCCAAAACCAAGGCTGCAACATGTAAAATATACCCTCTAGAGTATCTCTCATGTTCTTAACATAAATTATAATAAATAATATGAGGAAGGCGCCTCATTTGAATGATCAAATAAGAAAGATAACCTTAATATCTAAATAACCAAGTTTTAAGCAAAATGGCCCTTTTATACATGTATAGCTTAATAAGGTGTTTGGTTTCTTTTCCTTTTAACCTTGGATAAAAGAGAGGTTTTTCATGTGAAAAGGAGGAAGAAACGTGGCCAAGGGTATAGCAAGCATGAGTGGATGGGTTTAATAAATAAGAGAAATAACTATCTTTTCTTTGCCTTGATAATACCCAAAAATATATAAGCACCTTTTTCTACAAAGCAAGGGAACGTTTCCCTTAGTTTCTTTTCTCATCTTCTTGCTTTGGCAGACTAAGGAGAAGCTATGGAACATAGGAGGACGACCAAGCTGGTTTGGGAAAGCTTTGATCATCACCTAGGTCGAATTCTTGGATGAAACCTAATACAAGGTTGGTTTGTTAGTTTTCCTTACACAACTTTTCTTTCTAGCCATCTTCTCCATCTAAATCTTGAAGAATGGACCTTGGACAACCTTTGGAGCTCAAGCTACCATTAAAGCTACGAAGCTTGGAGCTCTGGATCAGTCCTAGAGGCGGGTTTTATAACTCTAAACCCTAAGCTTTGCTTTTGCATCTTTTTCTCTTAGAATAGTTGCTTATACTTCTCCTTTAGACACTTCTAAGTGTTCTTGCTAGTATTTTCTGTAAAGAACATTCCCTGTTCTTAAGGTAGAAGATTCTGACGTTATTTCCAATGTTTATCCAAAATCTTACTTTAGCAAACGGTCTTCCACCTCTTGCACAAATGATTTCCCAAACCGTTTGAGAGCAAACGGCTTCAAACCGTTTGAAAGCAAACGGTTTCAACCAAGAACGCATGGAAGCAAACGGTCCAAGACCATTTGGATGCATTGACCAGGCGTTGACCATTTGGAGGTCTGTTGTAAACATTATGTAATAATCACCCACCAAAAATCATCAAGTAATTCCAAGTGAATCATCAATTGAAGGCCCATTAGTCACCTAAACCATAATCGGGTTAGTTGCTGATTTCAACAATATAATTGAGTTGAAGTTTGGGTTGAATGACCCAAATGGTTTCAAAACCATTTGGGGATCACCCAAACGGTCTCATGACCGTTTGGTGATCACCCAAGACCATTTGGAGGTCTAGGGTTAAGTGGTGTTGACAAACTGAGGGTCCAATGATATCACATTGTTAAACAATTAAGTGCTGATTTTGTGACCAAATCTAGGGTTCAACCCTTAAAGAATGACTTGATTTTTGATGAAATAATGGGAAAACGGTCTCAAGACCATTTGGAGGATGTCCAAACGATCCCAAGACCATTTGGGGGTCACCCAAGACCGTTTGGAGGTCTAGGGTTGACCATGGTTAAGTAGTTGAAGATTGAAAGGCAACAAGTTGAAGTATAATCGATTAATGACCTAATGATCAAATCTATGAGCCAAACCTTAATAGGGTGAGTTAGTTTTTGATATTGACTTGAGAAAACGGTCTCAAGACCATTTTTAGGTTATCCAAATGATCCCAAGACCGTTTGGGGTCAAGTCATGACCAAATTGAATGATGGTTCAATGGTTGCAACTCAATTAGACTCATGTTGATGTAGGTTGAAGAGTAATCGATTCTAAACCCTAATTCAAGTGATCCAAGCCCTAATTGGTGATCAATTGAAGGTCAATTGAGGGTCAAATCAGTTGAGGGTTGACCTAATTAACTCAATTGATAAGTGGCTAACAAGTGCATGAACGATTGAGGGGTTCAACATTGGAAACCCTAATTCAATTGCAAAGTTTGAGATACTTGTTGGTCCTTGTAGTTTTGACGTGGTTTGGACAAAACGGTCTCAAGAACATTTGGGTCCAAACGGTCTCAAGACCATTTGAGTACAAATGGTCTCAAGACCGTTTGGGACCAAACGATCCCAAACCGTTTGGTGCTCATGCGGTTTCAAGATCAATTTTGCCAATGCGATTTCAAAGTCAAAGTTGGCCAAACGGTCAACAAGACCAAATGGTATTCACCCCATCTTGGGTAAATGGTTTTGAATGTGCATTTTATCAAACAGTTTCAAAAGTCAAAGGGACCAAATGGTCAACACCACCAAACGGTTTCAAGGTCCATCCAAGATTGTTTTGTGGGTTAGTGTGCAAGACCGTTTGAGGTCTAAAAAGGTTAAGAACGTTTGATACCTTAGTGGTCAAGATGGTTTAGTGGTTGACTAACCTAAAACTTATAGATATCTAAAGTGATTAAGAGACTAAGTAATTAGTGGATCAATGCATGTTATGAAATGGTGAACATTACAAAAGTACCCTTGATGGGATAATGTACTAATACCCCTTGATCAAGTAAACCCTAATGACTATAATGGTGATGACATGACTTATGTTGTCAAGGTTAATTTGAATTAGTCTAATCAAGGGTGATGTAATCATCATCTCATAGAAAAAAGTTGAGAGAAGACTCCCTATATGAATGAGAATCAAGCAATAAATCTCCAATATGTTTGAATGTGTCTAATTAGGGTATGATCCTTCATAGTGAGATCATGGAAACCCTAATTATGATGGTTAATGAATCTTAACCCTATTTTGGAGCACTAAGAGAAGTAATTCCCAAACATGATGATAGTATAATCTTAATTCATTGAAATGTGAATAGTAAACCCTAATCTAGTGTAATGTGATGTAATGTGAATAGTAAAGCCTAATCTAGGGTAATGTGATGATGTGAATAGTAAACCCTAATTCTGAGTTATGCTTTTAAGTATGAAACTCCATGATTAAATTATGAAAAGAGGAATTACTATTCCTAATTTAGTTAAAGGGGTTGGTTAACCCTAATTGAATTAAAAAGGGAAAACCCGAACCCTAATAAGGGTATAGTGGTACAACCCTTGAATAGTAAAGTTATCTTTGCTTTGCAACGTGCTAATTTAGAGATAATGTGTTTATTATCAGATGTATTAATTATGCAGGTCTTTATGAAATGGTGAACATAGCCAGGTAAGAGCTATGATGTCACATTCATTAAAATAACATTATAAGTTTTGAATGTAATGATTTGCTATGTTGCATAGTGAAAGGAAACATAAGAGATTGACATGCTATATGAGCCATATGAAATATTACCATTGCTATTATTTTGTTTATATTTTCAAATGACTTGAGGACAGTATGATACTTGATAACAAGTGTTTTGGTGACTTAAGGGTTTGAATACCCATGTTCTTGAAACATAAGGATGAAATGGTTAGGGATTGATATCCCAATAATAACTAAATGTGAATTGAACTTGATATAATCAGTACTCTTTCTTTATAGCAATTGTCTTATTGATTTATGTTTGAAAACATGCCTAATGCTAAACGAATGCCATAATGTACTTAAATAATCAAGTTTAATGATATCATGTAGAGTCCTGACCATAGATCCATCATTGTCATAAGTTAAATGATGGTGAAACAGGTTTTCCTAAGGGAACTCATGGAGAGCATACTTTTGAGTATGTGGGGGTTATGGACGCAAATATCCTTACGTCCTAATGTAGGATTTGATGAGAGATGCATTTTTAAATCTCTCAGTCCTTCATTATATGTTTACGCCAGGATGATATATCACTAATCTCCCGATGATGTTGTTAATGCCACATCGATGAGAGATAAACAAGAAATCCCTTGATGGAGAAGAGAGTACAACACACCACTGTAACTCTAATAGAGAAGTTGCCAGAATACCCTGGAAAGCTATTTGAGTAGAGACATAAGATGTCCTGCATGTTGTTCCTCATACTGACTGAGGAGGATGAGGTCATAGGAATCCGGCTCTTCTGATGACCTATGTATGGTACCGATTGCGATTTTGTAATGGTCGGTTGGAGTATGAGAGGTGTAACTCATCTCCTCAGGGCATAAATATGTTTGTAAAATATAATCATCCGTGTAGCATAATTGCTTAGGTTCAACTACAAGAAACAATGATTGATGTTACATTGTGATAGTGCTCTAGTTAAATAACTAGTATACATGTTCTTCATATTCCTTATTGGTATATGTCTTTTCATTCAATTAAGTTATAATTGAAATGATTGCTTAAAAGGAGGTTCCTTCACCTAGTTTACACAATGCTTAACCTGCTGTTGAATGTTTAAAGTTCTACTGCTTAATGTTATTTCATTATTGCAATAACAATGCTTCTGGAGGAGAGTTATAACTCTCGCTGGGACAATTATTCAAATTGTCTCACCCCCGTGGGATTTAACTTTTTAGGTAGACATCGTAGACGAAGGAACCAATCAATGGGTGAACAACAACAACAACAGCAACAACATCAGGGACATCAGTGATTCTCAGGTGGAGACATTGTCTGTCAAGTCTTGTAGATAGAATGTCCTATGTGTCGTCTTTGTACTCTCAGGTCCTAGGAGTCAGTAGATGTTTAAAGATAGATCTGAGATTTTTGGCTTAATGCCTCGAGATTTTTGTATCTTGCCTTGTACAGCTAACAAGGTGGTTGATGTTTGTAATACACAAGATGTGATATTACAGAGATGTAATGATGGATCCATTTGTAAACAACTTATCATGTTCTTTTATGAAAAAGTTTTATAGGTTGTGGACCTTTGTACAAAAAGTTTTAAAATTTTG
The DNA here is from genome assembly GCA_963693085.1 of Alisma plantago-aquatica. Classification (NCBI taxonomy): domain Eukaryota; kingdom Viridiplantae; phylum Streptophyta; class Magnoliopsida; order Alismatales; family Alismataceae; genus Alisma; species Alisma plantago-aquatica. Next base: position 994,652,231 of record OY856410.1, on the reverse strand, counting down.
TGATTTTTTGTAATTCCGCTGCTAGTTAATCGCTTCCGCATTCGTTGATCTCGTTTCCCGAGAAGTATCGTCACAATTAAGTGGTATTAGAGCTCTAGGTTCGCTGAGTCTACAGAGACATAGGACTTAGGATGTTGAGTCAGTTCTAGTGTCTTCCAGTATATCTGATAGTGTCTTCTGCTCATCAGGATGAGAAGATAAAACTAAGGATGTATGGACCACACGAAGAACACAAGGAACACGTTGCAGAAAGTAGTGTTGTTGTACCCAAAAGAGGTGCAAGAGACCCAGATAGAGAAGAACTTGTGCCTGAACTACCCCAGTTCAATCCAACTGACATGGGGAACCCAGTCGTCCAAGCTATGTTTGGGCAGTTTATGACTGCCATGACACACATGACTGATAGGATGCCTATACCTGCACCTAGGGCACCTACCCATCCTGAAGGACAAGGAATCGGCAAGACGTTTGAACGACTTCTCCCAGTTGGAGCCACAGAGTATGCTGGAATAGCTGACCCAGCAGATGTTGACTTGTGGTTAACTGAACTAGAGAAGGCCTTTAGAATCCTGAACATCCCAGAAGCTGAGAAGGTTAAGCATGTTGTATATCTTCTCAGGGGGAGTGTTGGTCACTGGTGGACCATGGAAGAACAGAAGAGGCCTGGTGTAGAGGTTGTATGGGAAGTTTTCCGATGGGAATTTATCAATAGATATTTCCCTAAGACGTTTTTGGACAATAAAATCTCTCAGTTTGAGAGGTTAAGGAAAGGACCTATGAACATTAGCGTGTATGAGGCTAAGTTCATGGAGCTATTGCGGTTCTGTCCGCACATGGTGACCACAAATGAAGAATGGATTAGGCATTTTGAGAAAGGGTTAAACGCTAAGTTAACTACTCCCGTGTCGGCTCTAGAGAACAGGGAAAGGTTTGCTACCTTCATGGAATCCGTTAGGAGGATAGAGAGGTCTGTATCACAGAAGAGACAGACCAAGAACAAGAGGATGTATCCCCAGTTCCAAGGATCCTCATCTAAAGATTTCAAGAAACCTAGATTTTCTACACCTACACCACCACCTAGATTCAGTACCCAAACACAGTAGACGTCGAATAGGGGTAGAGGATGAAGCCTACCACTCAAAGGAGCTCGCAGTTCAACATCTATGTCGGTTACAGGACCACCCAGACCACAACAACTAAACAGAAGTTATTACATATTTAGAAAGATGGGACATCTGATGAAAGATTGTAGGGCCAGAGAAGTGAGTGTGACACAACCTCAGAGGCAAAGTCAGCAAGTATCCCAAAGGAGACAGTTTCCAGGAGGAGCTAGAGGACGTGGACAAGCGTCCCAAGCTAGATCATCGACACCTAGTCAACGAGCACCGAATCAACCATAGGTAACAACAAGGTTTTATGCGATGAATCCACTCGATGCAGTGATCAACCCTCGGGTAGTGGCAGGTCAGATGGAATTGTTATATTCTGATATGTCTACATCTTGCGTTGTATCTGTTTTAATTGATCTGAGTGCTACGCACTCCTTTATCACTCGAAGAGTGATTCTTGACTACAATCTAACTATAAGTCATAGAGCAGATAGTTTGTTGTTAGAAACTCCGTTGAGGGGATCTGCTGTGTTGCAGGAGGTATGTTCTCCCTGCATCCTCTTCTTTTCTAAGCATCACATTCAAGTGGAGCTTATACCGCTTGAGATGCATGTATTTGATGTAATCCTAGGAATGGATACCTTAGAAAGATATGAGGTTGTCTTGGATTGTGTGTCCAAGCAAGCTGTGTTCACCAATGAAAGTGACACATGGATATTTCAAGGAGAGAGAAAGATTTTACCCACTTGTCTTGTGTCAGCTATGGTTGCTGAGAAGATGATGAGGCAAGGATGTTATGCATTCTTGTCCCATGTGGTAGATACTACTGTGGATAGTCCTAATCCTACTAAAGTTCCTATAGTCAGGGAATTTGAAGATGTATTTCCTGAAGAACTTCTAGGTGTGACACCGCCTCGAGAAATTGGTTTTGAGATCAATTTAATCCCAGACACGCAACCTATAGAACCAACACCATATAGGATGGCGCCTGCTGAAATGGTAGAACTCAAGAAACAACTGCAAGAGTTGCTTGAGAAGGGTTTCACCCGACCCAGTACTTCACCCTGGGGTGCTCCGGTCCTCTTTGTTAAAAAGAAAGACGGTTCAATGCGGTTGTGCATTGATTATATACAGTTAAATAAAGTAACAATAAAGAATAAGTATCCTCTGTCAAGGATTGATGATCTCTTTGATCAGTTGCGTGGTGCAACCGTCTTCTCAAAGATAGATTTGAGGTCGGGATATCATCAACTGCGTATTAAGGATAGTGACATACCAAAGTCTGCCTTTAGGACGAGGTATGGTCACTATGAGTTCACAATTATGTCATTTGGACTAACAAATGCACCAGCTGCATTTATGGAACTCATGAATAGAATCTTCCGACCTTTTCTCGATCAGTGTGTTGTTGTCTTTATAGATGACATCCTGATCTATAGTAGAGATGCTTAGCAATACGAAAAGTATCTTCGTCAGACTCTAACTTTGCTAAGAGAACACAAGTTATATGCTAAGTTTAGCAAGTGTGAGTTCTGGTTACCGGAAGTATCTTTCCTTGGACACGTGATATCTGCCTCGGGCATTCGTGTTGACCCTAAAAAAGTAGAATATGTTCTGCTTTGGGAGAAGCTGAAGACACCGACAAAGATTCGTAGTTTCTTAGGGTTGGCAGGCTATTATCAGAGGTTCATTAAGAACTTCAATTCTATAGCTTTACCCTTGACTAAGTTGACCAGGAAGGATGTTCCTTTTGTTTGGAGTGATAAGTGTCAACAATCTTTTCAGCTGTTGAAGGAGAGGTTGACAAGTGTACCTATACTTGTGTTACCTGAGCAAGGGAAAGGATATATAGTTTTCTGTGATGCCTCTAAGAATGGACTAGGATGTGTGTTGATGCAGGATAAACAAGTGATTTCTTTTGCTTCCCGACAGCTTAAGAAGCACGAGGAGAATTATTCGACACATGATCTGGAACTAGTTGTTGTGGTTCATGCCTTGAAGATCTGGATACATTATCTTTATGGAGAGACATTCCATTTTTTCACAGACCATAAGAACCTTAAGTATATCTTTTCTCAGCATGAGCTTAATATGAGGCAACGCCGCTGGATGGAGTTATTCAAGGACTACGATTGTACAATTGATTACCATCCCGGGGAAGGCCAATGTGGTTGTTGATGCTTTGAGTAGGAAATCAGCAACACCAGCCCTAGATAGAGCACAACTGAATTCCTTGGTATGCTCTAGGAGAAATATGCTTATCTCCTTAAGGCAAGACAATGTACAGTTAAAAGTATCATTGTTAGCCGGGTTGTTAGCTGAGATGCATATAAAACCTACTCTGAGAGAATAGATCAAGGAGGCACAACAAGTTGATGCTACAGTTCAACTAATTAGATCGGAGTATGGTAGCGAGAAGCGAGATGGTTTCCACGACTCAGATGATCAAGTAGCATGTTATCATGGTAGGATGATAGTGTCGGATGTGGATAAATTAAGAAAGTTAGTCCTAGAAGAAGCTCATTCTTCGATGTATGCCATGCATCCAGGAAGCACCAAGATGTATCGAAACTTGAAAGATATGTATTGGTGGCCTGGTTTGAAGAAGGACGTTGCTGAGTTTGTTATGCGGTGTCCTGTGTGTCAGCAAGTTAAAGCTGAACACCAGAAACCTGTAGGAACAATGCAGCCTTTACCCATACCACAATGGAAGTGGGATCATGTAACCATGGACTTTGTGGTTGGTCTACCCAGGACAGCCAAAGGACATGATTCCATTTGGGTAATAGTTGATAGGTTGACGAAGACAACACATTTCTTGCCTGTCAAAACAACCTATTCTGCTGAGAAGTTAGCATAGTTATACGTTGAAGAGATAGTAGGACTACATGGAGTCCCAGTCACCATTGTTTTCGATAGAGGTCCCCAGTTTACCAGTCATTTTTGGGAGTGACTTCATAAAGATTTAGGCACACAGTTAAGGTTTAGTACAACCTTCCATCCTCATACAGATGGACAATCAGAAAGGACTATACAGACCTTGGAGGACTTGCTTAGAGCATGTGTTCTTCAGTTTACAGGGAGTTGGGATCTGCACCTAAGTTTGATAGAGTTTGCCTACAACAATAGCTATCAACATAGCATTGATATGGAACCTTATGAAGCTTTGTATGGTAGACATTGTAGATCACCCTTATGTTGGTATGAAACCGGTGAATACCATCTTTTAGGTCCTGATCTTGTGCAGCAGACCACCGAGAAGATTAATGTAATACAACAACAGATAAAAACTGCACAGGATAGGTAGAAATCTTACACTGATAAGCGTCGTAGACCTTTAGAATTCCTAGTTGGAGATAGAGTGTACCTCAAGGTCTCACCTTAGAAAGGAGTTCTTAGATTTGGAAGGAAAGGGAAGTTAGCTCCTAGGTTTATGGGGCCTTATCCAATCATTGAATGGATTGGAAGAGTAGCTTATAAGCTAGAGTTACCACCAAAACTACAGAAGTTACACCCTATGTTCCACATTTCCATGCTTAGGAAATGTCATCCTAACACTGAATCAGTTCTGCAACCTATGGAAGTAGAACTGAATGATGATGTGTCTTATGAGGAAGGACCTGTGTCGATCCTTGATAAAAGAATTAAAAAGCTGAAAAAGAAAGACATAAGTCTTTTGAAAGTGCTCTGGAATCATCGTGTTGTTGAAGAAGCCACATGGGAACTAGAGGAAGAGATGAGAAGGAAATACCCTGCTCTTTTCTCTTAATATGTTTTGTTAATTTCGGGGACGAAATCCTTGTAAGGGGTGGATAATTTGTAACATCCCTGACCTGGGTTATGAACTAACCCTAGGTGTTTGCTTAATTATGTGATTATATGCTTGTGGTTATCTTTTGATATGTAATTAAAGCTTTTGAGGAACCTATATTTCTATTTCAGTCCTTTTTGAATAATGTTGTAATATTGTTTTGTAAATTTTGGACTAAAGTGCAAATTACCCAATTAGAGGGGTTAAATTGAAAATTGCACATGTTAAGATGTTCCTATGATAATGATACATCATAAGAATGAATATGATGTAGTGGTATGGATTCTCCAAGCTTGGGCACCAAGATATAGCTTGCAGAGTAATCCTTGTTCTTTAAAACCTAGTTTTGGTGTAAAGTGCAATTTACCCAAAACATAGGGTGCAACATGTAAAATATACCCTCTAGAGTATCTCTCATGTTCTTGACATCAATTAGAATAAAGAATATGAGGAAAGCACCTCATTTGAATGATCAAATAAGAAAGATAACCTTAATATCTAAATAACCAAGTTTTAAGCAAAATGGCCCTTTTATACATGTATAACTTAATAAGGTGTTTGGTTTCTTTCCCTTTTAACCTTGGATAAAAGAGAGGTTTTGCATATGAAAAGGAGGAAGAAACGTGGCCAAGGGTGTAGCAAGAATGACTGGATGGGTTTAAGAAATAAGAGAAATAACTATCTTTTCTTTGCCTTGATAATACCCAAAAATATATAAGCACCTTTTTCTACAAAGCAAGGGAACGTTTCCCTTAGTTTCTTTTCTCATCTTCTTGCTTTGGCAGACTAAGGAGAAGCTCTAGAATATAGGAGGATCACCAAGATGGTTTGGGTAAGCTTTGATCATCACCTAGCTCGAATTCTTGGAGGAAACCCTAATATAAGGTTGGTTTGTTAGTTTTCCTTACACAACTTTTCTTTCTTGCCATCTTCTCCATCCAAATCTTGAAGAATGGACCTTCGACAACCTTAGGATCTCAAGCATCCATTAAATCTTCGAAGCTTGGAGCTCTGGATCAGTCCTAGAGGCGGGTTTTATAACTCTAAACCCTAAGCTTTGCTTTTGCATCTTTTTCTTTTAGAATAGTTGCTTATACTTCTCCTTTAGACACTTCTAAGTGTTCTTGCTAGTATTTTCCATAAAGAACAGTCCCTGTTCTTGAGGTAGAATATGATGACGTTATTTCCAATGTTTATCCAAAATCTTACTTTAGCAAATGGTCTTCCACCTCTTGCACAAATGGTTTCCCAAACCGTTTGAGAGCAAACGGTTTCAAACAGTTTGAAAGCAAACGGTTTCAACCAAGAATGCATGGAAGCAAATGGTCCAAGACCGTTTCGATGTGTTGACCAGGAGTTGACCATTTGGAGGTCTGTTTTAAACAATATGGACTAATCACCCACCAAAACTCATCAAGTAATTCCAAGAGAATCATCAATTGAAGGCCCATTAGTCACCTAAACCCTAACCGGGTTAGTTACTGATTTCAACAATATAATTGAGTTGAAGTTTGGGTTGAATGACCCAAACGGTTTCCAAACCATTTGGGGATCACCCAAACGGTCTCAAGACCATTTGGTGATCACCCAAGACCGTTTGGAGGTCTAGGGTTAAGTGGGGTTGACCAACTGAGGGTCCAATGATATGAAATTGTTAAACAATTAAGTGCTGATTTTGTGACCAAATCTAGGGTTCAACCCTTCAGAGAATGACTTGATTTTTTATGAAATAATGGGAAAACGGTCTCAAGACCGTTTGGGGGTCACCCAAGACCGTTTGGAGGTCTAGGGTTGACCATGGTTAAGTGGTTGAAGATTTAAAGGCAACAAGTTGAAGTATAATCGATTAATGACCTAATGATCAAATCTATGAGCCAAACCTTAATAGGTTGAGTTAGTTTTTGATGTTGACTTGAGAAGACGGTCTCAATACCGTTTGGAGGTTATCCAAATGATCCCAAGACCATTTGGGGTGAAGTCATCACCAAATTGAATGATGGTTCAATGGTTGCAACTCAATTAGACTCATGTTGATGTAGGTTGAAGAGTAATCGATTCTAAACCCTAATTCAAGTGATCCAAGCACTAATTGTTGATCAATTGAAGGTCAATTGAGGGTCAAATCAGTTGAGGGTTGACCTAATTAACTCAATTGATAAGTGGCTAACAAGTGCATGAACGATTGAGGGGTTCAACATTGGAAACCCTAATTCAGTTGGAAAGGTTGAGATACTTTTTGGTCCTTACAGTTTTGAGGTGGTTTGGACCAAACGGTCTCAAGACCGTTTGGGTCCAAACAGTCTCAAGACCGTTTGGGTCCAAACGGTCTCAAGACCATTTCAGTACAAACAGTCTCAAGACCATTTGGGACCAAATGGTCTCAAGACCATTTGGGACCAAACGATCCCAAACCGTTTGGTGCTCATGCGGTTTCAAGATCAATTTTGCCCATGCAATTTCAAAGTCAAAGTTGGCCAAACGGTCTTCACCCCATATTGGGAAAGCGATTTTGAATGTGCATTTTATCAAATAGTTTCAAAAGTCAAAGGGACCAAACGGTCAACACCACCAAACGGTTTCAAGGTCCATCCAAGATTGTTTGGTGGGTTAGTGTGCAAGACCGTTTGAGGTCTAAAAAGGTTAAGAACGTTTGATACCTTAGTGGTCAAGATGGTTTAGTGGTTGACTAACCTAAACCTTATAGATATCTAAAGTGATTAAGAGACTAAGTAATTAGTGGATCAATGCATGTTATGAAATGGTGAACATTAAAAAAGTACCCTTGATGGGATAATGTACTAATACCCCTTGATCAAGTAAACCCTAATGATTATAATGGTGATGACATAACTTATGTTGTCAAGGTTAATTTGACTTAGTCTAATCAAGGGTGATGTAATCATCATCTCATAGAAAAAGGAGAGAGAAGACTCCCTATATGAATGAGAATCAAGCAATAAATCTCCAATATGTTTGAATGTGTCTAATTAGGGTATGATCCTTCATAGTGAGATCATGGAAACCCTAATTATGATGGTTAATGAATCTTAACCCTATTTTGGAGCACTAAGAGAAGTAATTCCCAAACATGATGATAGTATAATCTTAATTCATTGAAATGTGAATAGTAAACCCTAATCTAGGGTAATGTGATGTAATGTGAATAGTAAACCCTAATCTAGGGTAATGTGATGATGTGAACAGTAAACCCTAATTCTGAGTTATGCTTTTAAGTATGAAACTCCATGATTAAATTATGAAATAAGTAATTACTATTCCTAATTTAGTTAAAGGGGTATGTTAACCCTAATTGAATTAAAAAGGGAAAACCCTAACCCTAATAAGGGTATAGTGGTACAACCATTGAATAGTAAAGTTATCTTTGCTTTGCAACGTGCTGATTTAGAGATAATGTGTTTATTATCAGATGTATTAATTATGCAGGTCTTTATGAAATGGTGAACATAGCCAGGTAAGAGCTATGATGTCACATTCATTAAAAGCACATTATAAGTTTTTAATGTAATGATTTGCTATGTTGCATAGTGAAATGAAACATAAGAGATTGACAGGCTATATGAGCCATATGAAATATTAGCATTGCTATTATTTTGTTTATACTGTCAAATGACTTGAGGACAGTATGATACTTGATAACAAGTGTTTTGGTGACTTAAGGGTTTGAATACCCATGTTCTTGAAACATAAGCATGAAATGGTTAGGGATTGATATCCCAATAATAACTAAATGTGAATTGAACTTCATATAATCAGTACTCTTTCTTTATAGCAATTGTCTTATTGGTTTATGTTTGAAAACATGCCTGATGCTAAAAGAATGCCATAATTTACTTAAATAATCAATTTTAATGATATCATGTAGAGCCCTAACCATAGATCCATCATTGTCAGAAGTTAAATGATGGTGAAATAGGTTTTCCTAAGGGAACTCCTGGAGAGCATACTTTTGAGTATGTGGGGGTTATGGACGCAAATATCCTTACATCCTAATGTAGGATTTGATGAGAGATGCATTTTTAAATCTCTCAATCCTTCATTATATGTTTACGCCGAGATGATATATCACTAATCTCTCGATGATGTTGTTAATGCCGCATCAATGAGAGATAAACAAGAAATCCCTCGATGGCAAAGAGAGTACAGCACGCCACTGTAACTCTAATAGAGAAGTTGCCAGAATACCCTGGAAAGCTATTTGAGTAGAGACATAAGATGTCCCGCATGTTGTCCTCATACTGACTGAGGAGGATGAGGTCATAGGAATCCGACTCTTCTGATGACATATGTAAGGTACCGATTGCGATTTCGTAATGGTCGGCTGGAGTATGAGAGGTGTAACTCATCTCCTCAGGGCATAAATATGTTTGTAAAATATAATCATCCATGTAGCATAATTGCTTAGGTTGAACTACGAGAAACAATGATTGATGTTAAATTGTTATAGTGCTCTAGTTAAATAACTAGTATACATGTTCTTTATATTCCTTATTGTTATATGTCTTTTCATTCAATTAAGTTATAATTGAAATGATTGCTTAAAAGGAGGTTGCTTCACCTAGTTTACACAATGCTAAACCTGTTGTTGAATGTTTAAAGTTCTACTGCATAATGTTATTTCATTATTGCAATAACAATGCTTCTAGCGGAGAGTTATAACTCTCGCTGGGACAATTATTCAATTTGTCTCACCCCCGTGGGATTCGAATTTTTAGGTTGACGCCATGGACGAAGGAACCAATCAGTGGGTGAACAACAACAACAGCAGTAGCAACATCAGGGACAGCAGTGATTCTCAGGTGGAGACACTGTCTGTCAAGTCTTGTAGATAGAATGTCCTATGTGTCATCTCTGTACTCTCAAGTCCTAGGAGTTAGTAGATGTTTAAAGATAGATTTGAGATTTTTGGCTTAATGCCTCGAGATTTTTGTATCTTGCCTTGTACAGCTAACAAGTTGGTTGATGTCTGTAATACGCGATATGTGATATTACAGAGATGTAATGATGGATCAGTTTGTAAACAACTTATCCTGTTCTTTTATGAAAAAGTCTTACAGGTTGTGGCCCTTTGTGCAAAAAGTTTTAAAATTTTGTGATTTTTAGTAATTCTGCTGCTAGTTAATCACTTCTGCATTCGTTGATCTCATTTCCCGAGAAGTATCGTCACAGTACTGAAGGGTTCAGTATGCACAGATTCAATGGGAGAAAACATGTCCATGTTCCATGGAGTTAGTATCCCTAGGCCAAGTGTCCAATTATTATGAAGAATGGGAACAATAAGAATAGATATGGATCTATCATGTATGTAATCATCCCATTATCTTGTATGTATCGACATGGCAAGAACAAAATGCATTCATCATCTTGTATGTAGGACATGACAATATGGTGTGCTCATCCTGATAACTCGTATGTGAGACATGACGGGTGGATATCTGTCTACTTCCAGTAAAGGGTACTGGAATACCATGAGAACTTGATAAGTACTTGAGAAGTACTAGTTCTATGGAGATAAGGAAGAGTTCAATGTAAAGAGTTACATTGATGCAAACTTTTGAAAGGACAGAAAATTAATCACAAAATATATATAGGATATATAAAAGTGAAAGTTTGTTGATAATTGGAAGTGTTCCAATAAAACCATTTAAAAGGAAATGTTGAGTATCTATGTGTTAGATAAGAGCAGTGGATACTATATGGATCTGGAAGTTCATGAAATGAACTTATAGATATTCCACTCATTGATGACAAGTATGGAATCCTTGATCATTTAATGTGGCTAAAGGTTAGCAAAGGAATACTAGATTGCATATTACGACAACTTCATCTCATACGTGTGACGTACAGTGAAGAGATGAGAGACATGAAGTTAAAAACTGACTTTGGCAAGGTGTTTCCATAACTCACTATGTTCGCACTAGAGCACAGTAACATGTGGGACAGGTTTGAAGATCACTATGAATATGATTCAAGGGTGATTGGCTCGCAGTGCAAGTGGGAGTCTATTGGTATGTATGCCCTGAGATCCAATCATGAGATGATTGGTGGGATACAATAAGATTGCTTTGATAAACATCAAAGGCAAGCTTCCAATTCTTTCTGGTTTAGTCATATGAGATAGTGATAGAACAGATTGAATGTCTAGAGAATGACAGTACTCAATGACGTATGCTTTTAGGTTGAGGACCTGAACGATGAGATCATATGGATGCTAAGAGTTTGTACATTCTCATTATGTCCCTAGTCGGATGTCATTGTGGAAGGTAGACAGACAACAATGACACACAAGACTAGATTGTGGTGTTGGTTGATGATAGAATCTCATTAGTCATGATATAGAGATATCAAACCAAACACATAGGTACTTGTTAGAGAACAAGTGTACTGGACAGACCCACCGTGAGTTTGACACATGGAACCATGACATGGTAGTCACAGTCAGTACTCACAGTGATGGTGGTGAGTGTGATTCTTTTACCTGAAATCACTACACTCGACACATGTCGTTGGGCACACTTTGCATCATCAAACGCAGTTCTGAAACATGGGTAGTTATAAAGGTGATGATTGGGTGGCTTTGATACATGGCGCTTTTGAGGGGTGAGTGATAGATATGGGATTTGTCCGTCCTGAGGGAGCTTGATATCCATGGACACTTGATGAGTAGGATTGAGAAAGGCGTGCATGCATGTGTGAATCAGTATGTGATATTGATGTCATACATATCTCTTCCAATCTGCTCTGAGATCAAGAAAGTGAATGAACGTTGACAGGATGACTGTTCCATGCCTCGAGTTCATTCGGGATATCAGTGACAAAGGAATTATACATTCACTGTAACACCATTCACGGATTGTAGGATTGAAAGTTGTTCTCCAACTTTCTATTTCACTTGGGTAGCACTGATGTGTGTGAGATGACCCATCGCAGAAAACGAGATTAACTAATGCGGAAGCGAATTATTAGCAGCGGAATAATGAAAAATCACTAAATGTTATAACTTTTTGGAAAAAGAACTTTAAAAGATAACTCCTTTATAACAAAACAAGGTAAACAGTTTACATCATAGCTTGACATTACATCTCTATGATTACATACATCCATTGCCTTATTATCTGAAGAAGGCAAGATACAAAATCTTGAGGTACTAAGCCAAAAACCTCAGACCTATTGACTCCTAGGACCTGAGAGTACAAAGACGACATAAGACATACTATCTATGAGACTCGACAGTCAGTATCTCCACCTAATATTCACTGCTGCCCCTGGTGTTGCTGCTGCTAATACTTCCCACCCTCGGATTGGTTCCTCCGTCCTCGACGTCCACCTAAAAAGTCAAATCCCATGGGGGTGAGACAATTTTAAATAATTGTCCCAGCGAGAGTTATAACTCTTCGCCAGGAGCTTTGTTATAGCAATAAAGGATTATCATAAGCAATATAATCTTTAAGTCATTCAACCGCAGATTTGGTATTAAGTAAGACAACATTTACCTAAGAAATTATTTCAATAAAGAATATGAAGAACATGTATACTAGTTACTTGACTAGAACATTTATAAAAAACGTAACATCAATCATTGTTTCTCGTAGTTTAACCTAAGCAGTTATGCTACACAACTGATTATGATTTTCAATCATTATTATGCCCTGCGGAGATGAGGAATGTCACTCACACTCCAACCAATCACTACTAAGTCGCATCGGTATCATACATAGTTCATCAAAAGAGAAGGATTCTTATGACCTCATCTTCCTCAGTTAGTGTGAGGATCAACATGCAGGACATCTCGTGTCTCTGCTACAATAGCTTACCTGGGTATTCTGGCACTTCGCTATTAGAGTCACAGTGGCGTTCTATACTCTCTTCATCATTGAAAGATCTCTTGTTTATCTCTCATCGATGCGGCATTAAAGATTCCCTCGGGAGATTAGTGATAAATCATCCCGACATAAAATATATAGTGAAGGGTTGATAGATTTAAGATACATCTACATCAATTCCTGCACTAGGACGTAAGGATATTTGCGTCCATAATCCCCCACATACTCAAAAGTATGTGATCCAGGAGTTCCCTTAGGAAAACATGTTTCACCATCATTTGGCTTCTGACAATGACGGATCTATGATCAGGGCTCTACATGATATGATTATACTTGATTATTTAGGTACATTTTAGCATTATTTTAGCATCAAGCATGTTCTCAATCATTAATCATTAAAACACTACTATAAAAGAAGAATACTAAATGTATCAAGTTTAATTCACATCAGTTATCATATGGATATTAATTCTTAACCATCTCATCATATGATTCAGGAACATGGTTATTCAAATCCTCAGATTATCATATCACTTGCTACCAAGTGACATATAAGCATCAAGTCATCTAACAACATGACCTTGATTGAAGCAATGTATATACTTTTCACATATCATTACTCTAAAAGCTTATAATTGTTTCTAAGGAATATGACATCATAACTCTTACCTGGCTATGATCACCTCATAATATCAACCTGTATGACTTATACAAATAAGGACATGCATATATAAACTTGTCAGCACAAAACCAAAACTTTTCAATTTCTTCATAGGCCACCACGGTCATGCAAAGTAAGGCTACCACGGCCGTGCTCCCTTGCACGGTCGTGCAAGTTAAGGCTACCACGGCCGTGCTCCCTTACACAGTCGTGCTACAGAAGATCATTACATGATTCATATTTGTATATATATATATATATATATATATATATATATTTGTATATATATATATATATATATATATATATATATATATTCTAATATTTCATTCTTTCAACTTGATTAGGTCACATCAACCCTTCAATCAAGTACATACTACTATGGTTAACATAGTGTATCAATCTATTAATCCTATAAACAATTAAGAATTCTCCCTTTAATTGGTACTAGTCACTTAGGTACTATTAGGTTTTCAACCTTTGTGCCTTCATTGTTTGTCATTACTAATCATTATTGGATCAATAGAACATTCATCATCTTAATTCTCAAAGATTCAATCACATTGGACCTCCATTACATAAGGTATCCAATTGAATTAGGGTTTCCAATGTTGATTACTTCAATCATTGAATTCATGGAACCAATCATCAATTGGACCTATACTCATACCTCAATTGAGTTTAATAGGTCAACCTTCAACTGATTTTACCCTTAATTAACCTTCAATTGTTCATCAATTAGGTTTTGATTCAATTGAATTAGGGTTTGGAATCGATGATCCTTCAATACTAATCAATGTAAGACTAGTTACTTTGAAACCATAGATCCATCATCCAAATTGGGTATGACCTGATCCCAAACGGTCTTGAGGTCGTTTGGATGACCTCCAAACGGTCTTGAGACCGTTTTCCAATCATATCATCAAAATCCAAGTCAATCAATTAAGGTTTGGATCATTGGATTGATCACCAAATCAGCAATTGATTACACTTTAACTTAGTAACATTGGATCATCAATTGCTTAACCATACTCACCCCTAGACCTCCAAACGGTCTTGGGTGACCTCCAAACGGTCTTGAGACCGTTTGGATGAGTTCCAAATGGTCTTGAGACCGTTTGGCTCACCCAACCCTTGGATTCTAGTGAAACATCATTAGGGTTTGAGCTATTGAGTTGATCATCAAATCAGCAATTGATTGCTTTGTAATTGTGTACCTTTGGACCTTCAATTGATCAACTATACTTAACCCCAGACCTCCAAATGGTCTTGGGTGATCCTCAAACGGTCTTGAGACCATTTGGGTGATCCCCAAACGGTTTTGAAACCGTTTGGGCCAATCAACCCAAAACAATCAACTCATCACTTGCAAAATCAGCACTTAGCTGATTAGGGTTCATACCACATCTTTGGATCTTCAAACACATATCCATACTTGACCCTAGACCTTCAAACGGTCTTGAGTGACCCCCAAATGGTCTTGAGACCATTTGGGCAAGAAAACCCACAAAAGTCAAATCAATCAAGTTGAAAGTCAGCACATAATCCAATTAGGGTTTACCTAATTGATTAGCCTTTAACTCATGATTCCTTTAGAATTAACCTATCAAATTTGGTGAGTTATTAACCAACATAATTATGAACAGGAATCTTAAACGTTCAATGCTTGGTCAACGCCCGCAAACAGTTTTGAAACCGTTTTCCAAAAAAGTTCAATTAATCAAGCTGAAAAATCAGCAGTTAATCCATTTAGGTTTATCTAATTGATTAGCCATCAACTCTCGATTCCTTGGGAGTTAACCCATAAAATTTGGAGGGTTATAAACCAACATAATTATGAACAGGAATCCCAAATGGTCAATGCTTGGTCAACTCAACCAAATGGTCTTGGAGACCGTTTGCTCCAACTGACCTTGTGAAACCGTTTGCCCTTCAAACGGTTTTGCAAACCGTTTACCCAAATGGTTTTGCAAACTGTTTGGCCAAAAAGGGGGGGGAGCAAGACCGTTTGATAAAGTAACATTGGTAATCACGCCCATCTTATTCTACCTCTAGATCCAGGTCTGTTCCTCATGGTTTTAGTTGCAAGAAAGCAAGGAAGGATGGGGGAAAGAAGAACAAACTACTTTTGCCAGAAAGAAAGATGTATAACAAAGTTTAAGGGTTTAGAGTTATAAAACCCGCCTTAAGGTTGTTCCTAGAGCTCCAACCTTTCATGCTTCCAGGCCTCTAATGGCGTCTTAGGCTCTATAGGTCGGCCATGGGTGTTTCTCCAAGAATTGGTTGGGAAAGATCGGCTAGAAAGAAGAAACAAGTAAGGAAGACCATAAAACCAACCTTGCACCATGAATTCCTCCATGAATCCGAGAAGAAGATGACCAAAGCTTACCTAGAACTCCTTAGCCATCCTCCTCTGCTCCAGAGCTCTGTCCTAAGTCGGTCTAAGCAAGGGGATAAGAAGGGAAGTGAAGGAAATGATCCTTGCTAAGTGAGAAAAGGTGTATATATACTTTGGGTGAAATTCCAACATAAGGACAACTTGTTTCTCCATTTCTCATCTAGGTCCTTCCCTTCTTATAAGCCACGTTTCTCCCTTTTATACTTAAGCAAAACTCATCTTAAACCCAAGGTATAAAGGTGAAGAAAGCCAACTTTTTACTAAGTTGCACATATAGAAGGGTTATTAGGCTTAGAACTTGATTATTTAATTTATAAGGGTTATCATTCTTATTTGATTATTCAATTGAAGTGCCCTATTCATCATTCTTACTCTAAATGATGACAAGAGTCATAAAAGATACTCTAGAAGGTGTATTTTACAAGTTGCACCCCATATTTTGGGTAAATTGCACTTTACACCAAAACTAGAGTTTTAAGTATAAGAATTGCTCCACAAGTTGCATCTTGGTGCCCAAACTTGGAGAATCCATCATACTTCATCATATTCATTCTTATGATGTCTCAACACCAAAGGAACATCTTAACATGTGCAATTTGCAAGTTAACCCCTTTTAATTGGGTAATTTGCACATAGATCACTGTATTACAAAACAATATTATAACATTGTTCAAAAGGGAGATAAATAGAATTATATGTTCCTCAGAAGCTTTAATTACATACTAAAAGATAATCAAAAGTATCTAATTACATAATTAAGCAAAACACCTAGGGTTAGTTCATAACCCATGTCAGGGATGTTACAAATTATCCACCCCTTACAAGGATTTCATCCCCGAAATCAACAAAACATATTAAGAGAAAAGAGCAGGGTCTTTCCTTCTCATCTCTTCCTCTAGTTCCCAAGTGGCTTCTTCAACACCACGGTGATTCCATAGGACTTTAACAAGACTTATATCTTTTTTTTCAACTTTTTAATTCTTTTATCAAGGATTGACACTGGTCCTTCCTCATAAGATATGTCATCATTCAATTCTACCTCCATAGGTTGTAGAACTGACTCAGTATCAGGGTGACATTTCCTTAGCATAGAAATGTGAAACACAGGGTGTAACCTCTGTAACTCTGGGGGTAACTCTAGTTTATAGGCTACTTTTCCAATCCGTTCAATGATTGGATAAGGCCCCATAAACCTCAGAATTCCCTTCCAAGGTGAGACCTTGAGATACACTCTATCCCCAACCTGGAACTCCAAAGGTCTACAACGCTTGTTAGCATAAGATTTCTGCCTATCATGTGCAATCTTGATATGTTGTTGTATCACTTTGATCTTTTCTGTGGTCTACTGTACAAGATTAGGACCTAACAGTTGATATTCACCGGTTTCATACCAACATTGGGGTGATCTACAATGTCTACCATATAAAGCTTCATAAGGTGTCATGTCAATGCTATGTTGATAGCTATTGTTGTAGGCAAACTCTATCAAGCTTAGGTGCAGATCCCAACTCCCTATAAACTGGAGAACACATGTCCTCAGCAAGTCTTCCAAGGTTTGTATAGTCCTTTCAGACTGTCCATCAGTCTGAGGATGAAAGAATGTACTAAACCTTAATTGGGTGCCTAAAGCTTTATGAAGTCGTTCCCAGAAACGACTCGTAAACTGGGGACCCCTATATGAAACTATAGTGACTGGAACTCCGTGCAGTCTCACTATCTCCTGAATATACAACTGTGCTAGCCTCTCAGCAGAATAGGTTGTTTTGACAGGTAAGAAATGCGCTGTTTTTGTCAACCTATCAACTATTACCCAAATGGAATCATACCCTTTGCTTGTCCTAGGTAGGCCAACAACAAAGTCCATGGTTACGTGATCCCACTTCCACTGTGGTATGGAAAATGGTTGCATTGTCCCTGCCGGCTTCTGGTGTTCAGCTTTAACTTCCTGACACACAGGATACCGCATAATAAAATCAGCAACATCTTTCTTCATCCCAGGCCACCAATATATATCTTTCAAGTTTCGATACATCTTGGTGCTTCCTGGATGCATAGCATACATCAAAGAATGAGCTTCTTCCAGGACTAACTTTCTCAAGTTATCCACATCTGGCACTATCATCCTCCCATGATAATAGACTACTTGGTCATTAGAGTCATGGAAACCATCTCGTTTCTCATCACCAAACTCCGATCTGATCTGTTGAACTGCAGCATCAACTTGTTGTGCCTCCTTGATCTGCTCTTTCAGAGTAGGTTTTATATGCATCTCATCTAACAACCCAGTTAACAATGACAACTTCAATTGTACATTGTCTTGCCTTAAGGAGATGAGCATATATCTCCTAGAGCATACTAAAGAGTTTAGTTGTGCCCTATCTAACGCTGGTGTTGCTGATTTCCTACTCAAAGCATCTGCAACTACATTGGCCTTCCCTGGATGGTAATCAATTGTACAATCGTAGTATTTTATTAACTCCATCCAGTGATGTTGCCTCATGTTAAGTTCATGCTGAGAGAAGATATACTTAAGGTTCTTATGATCAGTGAAAATCTGGAATGTCTCTCCGTAGAGATAGTGTCTCCATATCTTCAAGGCATGAACAAAGCAGCTAGCTCCAGATCGTGTATTGGATAATTCTCCTCATGTTTCTTAAGATGTCGAGAAGCAAAAGAAATCACTTGTTTATCCTGCATCAACACACATCCGAGTCCATTCTTGGAGGCATCAAAGAAAACTATGTATCCTTTTCCTTGCTCACGTAACACAAGTACAGGTGTACTTGTCAACCTCTCCTTCAGCAACTAGAAGGATTGCTGACACTTATCACTCCTAACAAAAGGAACATCCTTCCAGGTCAACTAAGTCAAAGGTAGGGCTATGGAACTGAAGTTCTTAATGAACCTTCGGTAATAACCAGCCAACCCTAAGAAACTACGGATTTCTGTCGGTGTCTTCGGATGTTCCAGTTGTAGGATAGATTCTACCTTTTTAGGGTCAACTTGAATACCCGAGGCAGATATCACATGTCCAAGGAAAGATACTTCCGGTAACCAGAACTCACACTTGCTAAACTTAGCATATAGCTTGTATTTTCTTAGCAAAGTTAGAGCCTGACGAAGATGTTGTTCATGCTGCTGAGCATCTCTACTATATATCAAAATGTCGTCTATAAAGACAACAACACATTGATCGAGGAAAGGTCAGAAGATTCTATTCATGAGTTCCATAAATGTAGTTGGCACATTAGTTAGTCCAAATGACATAACTGTGAACTCATAGTGACCATTCCTCATTCTAAAGGCAGACTTGGGTATGTCATTGTCCTTAATACGGAGTTGATGATATCCTGACCTCAAATCTATCTTTGAGAAGATAGTTGCACCACACAACTGGTCAAAAAGACCATCAATCCTTGGCAGAGGATGCTTATTCTTTATTGTTACTTTATGTAACTGTTTGTAATCGATGCATAATCGCATTGATCCATCTTTCCTTTTAACAAAGAGCACTGGAGCACCCCAAGGAGAAGTACTCGGTCAGATGAAACCCTTCTCAAGCAACTCCTGCAGTTGTTTCTTGAGTTCTGCCATCTCAGCAGGCGCCATCCTATATGGTGTTTGTGCTATAGGTTGTGTGTCTGGGATCAAATTGATTTCAAAATCAATTTCCCGAGGCGGTGGTACACTTGGAAGTTCTTCAGGAAATACATCTTCAAATTGCCTGACTACAAGAACTTGAGCAGGGTTAGGACTTTCCATGGTAGTATCTACCACATGGGCCAAGAATACATAACATCCTTGCCTCATCAACTTCTCAGCAACCATAGCTAACACAAGACAGGTGGGTAGAATCTTTCTCTCTCCTTGAAAGATCCATGTGTCGCTTTCATCAGCAAACACAGCTTGCTTGGATTCACAATCCAAAACAACCTTATACCTTTCCAAGGTATCCATCCCAAGGATTATGTCAAATCCTTGCATCTCAAGTGGTATAAGATCCACTTGAATGCGGTGTTCAAAAAAGAAAAGGATGCAGGAAGAGCATACCTCCTGCAACACAGCAGACCCTTTCAACAGAGTCTCAAGCAACAAGCTATCTACTCTATGACTGACTGTCATATTGCAGTTATGAATCACCCTTCTAGTGATAAAGGAGTACGTAGCACTCAGATCAATCAAAATAGATACAATGCAGGATGTAGACATATCAGAATATAACAACTTCATCTGACCTACCACAACCTGAGGGTTGATCACTGCATCAGGTGGATTCATTGCATAGAATCTTGTTGTTGCTTGTGGTTGATTCGGTGCTGACGATCCATCTTGGGATGCTTGTCCACGTCCTCTAGATCCTCCTGGAAACTGTCTCCTTTGTGGTCCTTGTTGACCCTACCTCTGTGGTTGGGTTACACTCGCTGGTCTAGCTCTGCAGTTTTTCATCAGATGCCCCATCTTCCCACATATATAACAACTTCTATCTTGTTTTTGTGGTCTGGGTGGTCCTGTAACCGACATAGATGCTGAACTGTGATCCCCTTGTAGTGGTAGGCTTCTTCCTCTACCTCTACTCGGTGTCCACTGTGTCTGAGCACTAGGTCTAGGTGGTGGTGGTATAGGCGTAGAAAATCTAGGCTTCTTGAAGTCTCTAGATGAAGATCCCTGGAACTGAGGATATCTCTTATGGGTTTGCCTCTTCTCTGCTACGGACCTCTCTATCCTTCAGATTGACTCAATGAAGGTAGCAAACCTCTCCCAGTTCTCTAGGGCAGACACGGGAGTAGTCAACTCAGCGTTCAACCCTTTCTCGAACTTCCTGATCCTTTCTTCATCTGTAGCAGCCATATGTGGACAAAACCGTAGCAACTCCATGAACTTAGCTTCGTACTCGCTAATGTTCATCAGACCTTGCCTTAACCTCTCGAACTGAGAGATTTTCTCGTCCAGGAATGTCTTAGGGAAATATCTATTGATAAATTCATGTCGGAAGACTTCCCATACAACCTCCACACCAGGCCTCTTCTGCTCTTCCATGGTCCACCAGTGACCAGCACTTCCTTTGAGAAGATAGACAGCATGTCTAACCTTCTCAGCTTCTGGGATGTTTAGGATTCTTAAAGCTTTCTCTAGTTCGGTAAACCACAGATCGACATCTGCGGGATCAGCCATTCCAAAGTACTCGGTTGCTCCAACTCGGCGAAGTCGTTCAAACGTCTTGTCGATTCCTTGTCCTTTAGGTTGGGTAGGTGCCCTAGGTGCAGGCATGGACATCCTATTTGTTATGTGTGTCATGGCAGTCATAAATTGCCCAAACATGGTCTAGATGGCTGGATTCCCCATGTCAGTTGGATTGAACTGGGGTGGCTCAGGTACAGGTTGTTCTATCTCCTGGTTCCTTACACCTCCTCGTGGTGCAGCAACACTACTTTCTCCTCATGTGGTCCAGACATCCTTTACTTATCTTCTTCTCCTGAGGAGCAGAAGACACTATTAGATATACTGGAAAACACTAAGAATAGACTCGACATCCTAAGTCCTATGCCTCTGTAGACTCAGTGAACCTAGAGCTCTGATACCACTAATTTTGATGACTCATCGCGGAAAACGAGATTAACTAATGCAGAAGCAAATTATTAGCAGCGGAATAATGAAAAGTCACTAAATTTTAAAATTTTTTGGAAAAAGGACTTTAAACCATAACTCCTTTATAAGAAAACAAGGTAAACAATTTACATCATAGGTTGACATTACATCTCTGTGATTACATACATCCATTGCCTTATTATCTGAAGAAGGCAAGATACAAAATCTCGAGGTACTAAGCCAAAAACCTCAGACCTACTGACTCCTAGGACCTGAGAGTACAGAGACGACATAAGACATACTATCTACTAGACTCGACAGTCAGTATCTCCACCTGAGATTCACTACTGCCCCTGGTGTTGCTGCTGCTGATACTGCCCATCCTCGGATTGGTTCCTCCATCCTCGACCTCCACCTAAAAAGTCGAATCCCACGGGGGTGAGACAATTTTAAATAATTGTCCCAGCGAGAGTTATAACTCTTCGCCAGAAGCTTTGTTATAGCAATAAAGGATTATCATAAGCAATATAATCTTTAAGACATTCAACCGCAGATTTGGTATTAAGTAAGACAACATTTACCTAAGCAATTATTTCAATAAATAATATGAAGAACATGTATACTAGTTACTTGACTAGAACATTTATAAACAATGTAACATCAATCATTGTTTCCCGTAGTTTAACCTAAGCAGTTATGCTACACGGCTGATTATGATTTTCAATCATTATTATGCCCTGCGGAGATGAGGTATGCCGCTCATACTCAAATCGATCACTACTAAGTCACATCGGTATCATACATAGGTCATCAAAAGAGTCGGATTCTTATGACCTCATCTTCCTCAGTCAGTGTGAGGATCAACATGCAGGACATCTCGTGTCTCTGCTACAATAGCTTACCAGGGTATTCTGGCACTTCGCTATTAGAGTCACAGTGGCGTTCTATACTCTCTTCGTCATCGAAAGATCTCTTGTTTATCTCTCATCGATGCGGCATTAAAGATTCCCTCGGGAGATTAGTGATACATCATCCCGGCATAAAATATATAGTGAAGGGTTGATAGATTTAAGATACATCTACATCAATTCCTACACTAGGACGTAAGGATATTCACATCCATAATCCCCCACATACTCAAAAGTATGTGATCCAGGAGTTCCCTTAGGAAAACCTATTTCACCATCATTTGGCTTCTGATAATGAGGGATCTATGATCAGGGCTCTACATGATATGATTATACTTGATTATTTAGGTATATTTTAGCATTCTTTTAGCATCAAGCATGTTCTCAATCATTAATCATTAAAACACTACTATAAAAGAAGAATACTAAATGTATCAAGTTTAATTCACATCAGTTATCATATGGATATTAATTCTTAACCATCTCATCATATGATTCAGGAACATGGTTATTCAAATCCTCATATTATCATAACACTTGCTACCAAGTGACATATAAGCATCAAGTCATCTAACAACATGACCTTGATTGAAGCAATATGTATACTTTTTACATATCATTACTCTAAAAGCTTATAATTGTTTCCAAGGAATACGACATCATAACTCTTACCTGGCTATGATCACCTCATAATATCAACTTGTATGACTTATACAAATAGGGACATGCGTATATAACAATGTCAGCACAATACCAAAACTTTTCAATTTCTTCATAGGCCACCACGGTCGTGCCACCTTGCACGGTCGTGCAAAGTAAGGCTACCACGGCCGTGCTCCCTTGCACAGTCGTGCAAGTTAAGGCTACCACGGCCATGCTCCCTTACACGGTCGTGCTACAGAAGATCATTATATATATATATATATATATATATATATATATATATATATATATATATATATTCTAATATTTCATTCTTTCAACTTGATTAGGTCACATCAACCCTTCAATCAAGTACATACTACTATGGTTAACATAGTGTATCAAGCTATTAATCCTATAAAGAATTAAGAATTCTCCCTCTAATTGGTACCAGTCACTTAGGTACTATTAGGGTTTCAACCTTTGTGCCTTCATTGTTTGTCATTACTAATCATTATTGTATCAATAGAACATTCATCATCTTAATTCTCAAAGATTCAATCACATTGGACCTCCATTATATAAGGTATCCAATTGAATTAAGGTTTCCAATGTTGATTACTTCAATCATTGAATTCATGGAACCAATCATCAATTGGACCTATACTCATACCTCAATTGAGTTTAATAGGTCAACCTTCAACTGATTTGACCCTTAATTAACCTTCAATTTTTCATCAATTAGGGTTTGATTCAATTGAATTAGGGTTTGGAATCGATGATCCTTCAATACTAATCAATGTAAGACTAGTTACTTTGAAACCATAGATCCATCATCCAAATTGGGTATGACCTGACCCCAAACGGTCTTGAGGTCGTTTGGATGACCTCCAAACGGTCTTGAGACCGTTTTCCCATCATATCATCAAAATCCAAGTCAATCAATTAAGGTTTGGATCATTGGATTGATCACCAAATCAGCAATTGTTTACACTTTAACTTAGTAACATTGGATCATCAATTGCTTAACCATACTCACCCCTAGACCTCCAAACGGTCTTGGGTGACCTCCAAACGGTCTTTAGACCATTTGTATGAGTTCCAAATGGTCTTGAGACCGTTTGGCTCACCCAACCCTTGGATTCTAGTGAAAAATCATTAGGGTTTGAGCTATTGAGTTGATCATCAAATCAGCAATTGATTGCTTTGTAATTGTGTACCTTTGGACCTTCAATTGGTCCACTATACTTAACCCCAGACCTCCAAACGGTCTTGGGTGATCCCCAAATGGTCTTGAGACCGTTTGGGTGATCCCCAAATGGTTTTGAAACCGTTTGGGCCAATCAACCCAAAACAATCAACTCATCACTTGCAAAATCAGCACTTAGCCGATTAGGGTTCATACCACCTCTTTGGATCTTCAAACACATATCCATACTTGACCCTAGACCTTCAAACGGTCTTGGGTGACCCCCAAACGGTCTTGAGACCGTTTGGGTGATCCCCAAACGGTCTTGAGACCGTTTGGGCAAGAAAACTCAAAAAAGTCAAATCAATCAAGTTGAAAGTCAGCACATAATCCAATTAGGGTTTACCTAATTGATTAGCCTTTAACTCATGATTCCTTTGGAATTAACCTATCAAAGTTGGTGAGTTATTAACCAACATAATTATGAACAGGAATCTCAAACGTTCAATTCTTGGTCAACGCCCTCAAACGGTTTTGAAACCGTTTGCCCAAAGAGTTCAATTAATCAAGCTGAAAAATCAGCACTTAATCCATTTAGATTTATCTAATTGATTAGCCTTCAACTCTCGATTCCTTGGGAGTTAACCCATAAAATTTGGAGGGTTATAAACCAACATAATTATGAACAGGAATCCCAAACGGTAAATGCTTGGTCAACTCAACCAAACGGTCTTGGAGACCGTTTGCTCCAACCGACCTTGTGAAACCGTTTGCCCTTCAAACGGTTTTGCAAACCGTTTGCCCCAAATGGTTTTGCAAAACGTTTGGACAAAAAGGGGGGGGAGCAAGACCGTTTGATAAAGTAACATTGTTAATCACGCCCATCTTCTTCTACCTCCAGATACAAGTCTGTTCCTCATGGTTTTAGTTGCAAGAAAGCAAGGAAGGATGGGGGAAAGAAGAACAAACTACTTTTGCAAGATAGAAAGATGTATAACAAAGTTTAATGGTTTAGAGTTATAAAACCCACCTTAAGGTCATTCCTAGAGCTCCAAGCTTTCAAGCTTCCAAGTCTCTAATGGCGTCTTGAGCTCCACATGTCAGCCATGGGTGTTTCTCGAAGAATTGGTTGGGAAAGATCGGCTAGAAAGAAGAAACAAGTAAGGAAGACCATAAAACCAACCTTGCACCATGAATTCCTCCATGAATCCGAGAAAGAAGATGATCAAAGCTTACCTAGAACTCCTTAGCTGTCCTCCTCTGCTCCATAGCTCTGTCCTAAGTTGGTCTAAGCAAGGGGATAAGAAGGGAAGTGAAGGAATTGATCCTTGCTAAGTGAGAAAAGGTGTATATATACTTTGGGTGAAATTCCAACATAAGGACAACTTGTTTCTCCATTTCTCATCTAGGTCCTTCCCTTCTTCTAAGCCACGTTTCTCCCTTCCATACTTAAGCAAAACTCATCTTAAACCCAAGGTCTAAAGGTGAAGAAAGCCAACTTTTTACTAAGTTGCACATATAGAAGGGTTATTAGGCTTATAACTTGATTATTTAATTTATAAGGGTTATCATTCTTATTTGATTATTCAATTGAAGTGCCCTATTCATCATTATTACTCTAAATGATGACAAGAGTCATAAAAGATACTCTAGAAGGTGTATTTTACAAGTTGCACCCCATATTTTGGGTAAATTGCACTTTACACCAAAACTAGAGTTTTAAGTACAAGAATTGCTCCACAAGTTGCATCTTGGTGCCCAAACTTGGAGAATCCATCATACTTCATCATATTCATTCTTATGATGTCTCAACACCAAAGGAACATCTTAACATGTGCAATTTGCAAGTTAACCCCTTTTAATTGGGTAATTTGCACATAGATCCATGTATTACAAAACAATATTATAACATTGTTCAAAAGGGACATAAATAGAATTATATGTTCCTCAGAAGCTTTAATTACATACCAAAAGATAATCACAAGTATCTAATTACATAATTAAGCAAAACACCTAGGGTTAGTTCATGACCCGGGTCAGTGATGTTACAAATTATCCACCCCTTACAAGGATTTCGTCCCCAAAATCAACAAAACATATTAAGAGAAAAGAGCAGGGTATTTTGTTCTCATCTCTTCCTCTAGTTCCCAAGTGGCTTCTTCAACACCACGGTGATTCCAGAGGACTTTAACAAGACTTATATCTTTCTTTTTCAACTTTTTAATTCTTTTATCAAGGTTGACACTGGTCCTTCCTCATAAGATATGTCATTATTCAATTCTACCTCCATAGGTTGTAGAACTGACTCAGTATCAGGGTGACATTTCCTTAGCATAGAAACATGAAACACAGGGTGTAACCTCTGTAACTCTGGGGGTAACTCTAGTTTATAGGCTACTTTTCCAATCCGTTCAATGATTGGATAAGGCCCCATAGACCTAGGAGCTAACTTCCCTTTCCTTCCAAACCTCAGAATTTCCTTCCAAGGTGAGACCTTGAGATACACTCTATCTCCAATCTGGAACTCCGAAGGTCTACGATGCTTGTCAGCATAAGCTTTCTGCCTATCCTGTGCAGTCTTGATCTATTGTTGTATCACTTTGATCTTTTCTGTGGTCTGTTGTACAAGATCAGGACCTAACAGTTGATATTCACCGGTTTCATACCAACATAGGGGTGATCTACAACATCTACCATATAAAGCTTCATAAGGTGCCATGTCAATGCTATGTTGATAGCTATTGTTGTAGACAAACTCTATCAAGCTTAGGTGCAGATCCCAACTCCCTGTAAACTAGAGAACACATGCCCTCAGCAAGTCTTCCAAGGTTTGTATAGTCCTTTCAGACTGTCCATCAGTCTGAGGATGAAAGGTTGTACTAAACCTTAATTAGGTGCCTAAAGCTTTATGAAGTCGTTCCCAGAAACGACTCATAAACTAGGGACCCCTATCTGAAACTATAGTGACTGGAACTCCGTGCAGTCACACTATCTGCTGAATATACAACTGTGCTAGCCTCTCAGCAGAATAGGTTGTTTTGACAGGTAAGAAATGCAATGTTTTTGTCAACCTATCAACTATTACCCAAATGGAATCACACCCTTTGCTTGACCTAGGTTGGCCAACAACATAGTCCATGGTTACGTGATCCCACTTCCACTGTGGTATGGGCAATGGTTGCATTGTCCCTGCCGGATTCTGGTGTTTAGCTTTAACTTGCTGACACACAAGACACCGCATAACAAAATCAGCAACATCCTTCTTCATCCCAGGCCACCAATATATATCTTTCAAGTTTCGATACATCTTGGTACTTCCTGGATGCATAGCATACATCGAAGAATGACCTGTCTTCCAGGACTAACTTTCTCAAGTTATCCACATCTGGCACTATCATCCTCCCATGATAACAGACTACTTGGTCATTAGAGTCATGGAAACCATCTCGTTTCTCATCACCAAACTCAGATCTGATCTGCTGAACTGTAGCATCAACTTGTTGTGCCTCCTTGATCTTCTCTCTCAGAGTAGGTTTTATATGCATCTCAGCTAACAACCCGTTAACAATGACACCTTCAATTATACATTGTCTTGCCTTAAGGAGATAAGCATATCTCTCCTAGAGCATACTAAAGAGTTTAGTTGTGCCCTATCTAAGGCTGGTGTTGCTGATTTCCTACTCAAAGCATCTACAACTACATTGGCCTTCCCTGGATGGTAATCAATTGTACAATCGTAGTCTTTGATTAACTCCATCCAGCGACGTTGCCTCATGTTAAGTTCATGTTGAGAGAAGATATACTTAAGGTTCTTATGATCAGTGAAAATCTGGAATGTCTCTCCGTAGAGATAGTGTCTCCAGATCTTCAAGGCATGAACTACAGCAGCTAGCTCCAGATCATGTGTCGGATAATTCTCCTTGTGTTTCTTAAGATGTCGAGAAGCAAAAGAAATCACGTGTTTATCCTGCATCAACACACATCCGAGTCCATTCTTGGAGGCATCACAGAAAACTATGTATCCTTTGCCTTGCTCAGGTAACACAAGTACATGTGCACTTGTCAACCTCTCCTTCAGGAACTGGAAGGATTGCTGACACTTATCACTCCAAACAAAAAGAACATCCTTCCGGGTCAACTTAGTCAAAGGTAGGGCTATGGAACTGAAGTTCTTAATGAATCTTCGGTAATAACTAGCCAACCCTAAGAAACTACGGATTTCTGTCGGTGTCTTCGGCTGTTCCCATTGTAGGACAGATTCTACCTTTTTAGGGTCAACACGAATACCCGAGGCAGATATCACATTTCCAAGGAAAGATACTTCCGGTAACTAGAACTCACACTTGCTAAACTTAGCATATAGCTTGTGTTTTCTTAGCAAAGTTAGAGCCTGACGAAGATGTTGTTCATGCTGCTGAGCATCTCTACTATATATCAAAATGTCATCTATAAAGACAACAACACACTGATCGAGGAAAGGTTGGAAGATTCTATTCATGAGTTCCATAAATGCACCCGGCGCATTAGTTAGTCCAAACGACATAACTGTGAACTCATAGTGACCATACCTCATTCTAAAGGCAGACTTGGGTATGTCATTGTCCTTAATACGGAGTTGATGATATCCTGACCTCAAATCTATCTTTGAGAAGATAGTTGCACCACGCAACTGGTCAAAAAGATCATCAATCCTCGGTAGAGGATACTTATTCTTTATTGTTACTTTATTTAACTATCTGTAATCGATGCATAATCGCATTGATCCATCTTTCTTTTTAACAAAGAGCACTGGAGCACCCCAAGGCGAAGTACTCGGTCGGATGAAACCCTTCTCCAGCAACTCCTGCAGCTATTTCTTGAGTTCTGCCATCTCAGCAGGCACCATCCTATATGGTGTTTGTGCTATAGGTTGTGTGTCTGGGATCAAATTGATTTCAAAATCAATTTCCCGAGGCGGTGTTACACTTGGAAGTTCTTCAGGAAATACATCTTCAAATTCCCTGACTACAGGAACTTCAGCAGGGTTAGGACTTTCCATGGTAGTATCTACCACATGGGCCAAGAATGCATAACATCCTTGCCTCATCAACTTCTCAGCAACCATAGCTGACACAAGACAGGTGGGTAGAATATTTCTCTCTCCTTGAAAGATCCATGTGTCGCTTTCATCAGCAAACACAGCTTGCTTGGATTCACAATCCAAAACAACCTTATACCTTTCCAAGGTATCCATCCCAAGGATTATGTCAAATCCTTGCATCTCAAGTGGTATAAGATCCACTTGAATGCGATGTTCAGAAAAGAAAAGGATGCAGGAAGAGCATACCTCCTGCAACACAGCAGACCCTTTCAACGGAGTCTCAAGCAAAAACCTATCTGCTCAATGACTGACTGTCATATTGCAGTTATGAATCACCCTTCGAGTGATAAAGGAGTGTGTAGCACCCGGATCAATCAAAACAGATACAATGCAGGATGTAGACATATCAGAATATAACAAATTCATCTGACATGCCACAACCCGAGGGTTGATCACTGCATCAGGTGGATTCATTGCATAAAATCTTGTTGTTGCTTATGGTTGATTTGGTGCTGACGATCCAGCTTGAGACGCTTGTCCACATCCTCTAGCTCCTCCTGGAAATTGTCTCCTCTGTGATCCTTTCTGACCCTGCCTCTATGGTTGGGTTACATTCGCTGGTCTAGCTCTGCGGTCTTTCATCAGATGCCCCCATCTTCCCACATATATAACAACTTCTATCTTATTGTTGTGGTCTGGGTGGTCCTATAACCGACATAGATGCTGAACTGCGAGCCCCTTGTAGTGGTAGGCTTCGTCCTCTACCTCTACTCGGTGTTCACTGTGTCTGAGCACTAGGTCTAGGTGGTGGTGGTATAGGCGTAGAAAATCTAGGCTTCTTACAGTCTCTAGATGAAGATCCCTGGAACTGAGGATATCTCTTATGGGTTTGCCTCTTCTCTGCTACGGACATCTCTATCCTTCGGACTGACTCAACGAAGGTAGCAAACCTCTCCCGGTTCTCTAGGGCAGACATGGGAGTAGTCAACTTAGTGTTCAACCCTTTCTCGAACCGACTGATCCTTTCTTCATCTATAGTAGCCATATGTGGACAAAACCATAGCAACTACATGAACTTAGCTTCGTACTCGCTAATGTTCATCAGACCTTGCCTTAACCTCTCAAACTGAGAGATTTTCTCATCCAGGAATGTCTTAGGGAAATATCTATTGATAAATTCCTGTCAGAAGACTTCCCATACAACCTCCAGACCATGCCTCTTCTGCTCTTCCATGGTCCACCAGTGACAAAAACTCCCTTTGAGAAGATAGAAAGCATGTCTAACCTTCTCAGCTTCTGGGATGTTTAGGATTCTAAAATCTTTCTCTAGTTCAGTCAACCACAGATCGGCATCTACGGGATCAGCCATTCCAAAGTACTCGGTTGCTCCAACTCGGCGAAGTCGTTCAAACGTCTTGCTGATTCCTTGTCCTTCAGGTTGGGTAGGTGCCCTAGGTGCAGGCATGGGCATCCTATCTGTTATGTGTGTCATGGAAGTCATAAACTGCCCAAACATGGTCTGGATGGCTAGATTCCCCATGTCAGTTGGATTGAACTGGGGTGGCTCAGGTACAGGTTGTTCTATCTCCTGGTTCCTTACACCTCCTCGTGGTGCAGCAACACTACTTTCTCCTCATGTGGTCCAGACATCCTTAACTTATCTTCTTCTCCTGAGGAGCAGAAGACACTACTAGATATACTGGAAAACACTAAGAATAGACTCAACATCCTAATTCCTATGTCTTTGTAGACTCAGCGAACCTAGAGCTCTGATACCACTAATTTAGTTGACCCGTCACGGAAAATGAGATTAACTAATGCGGAAGGGAATTATTAGCAGCGGAATAATGAAAAATCACTAAATTTTAAAACTTTTTGGAAAAAGAACTTTAAACCATAACTCCTGTATAAGAAAACAAGGTAAACAGTTTACATCATAGCTTGACATTACATCTCTGTGATTACATACATTCATTGCCTTATTATCTGAAGAAGGCAAGATACAAAATCTCGAGGTACTAAGCCAAAAACCTCAGACCTACTGACTCCTAGGACCTGAGAGTACAGAGACGACATAAGACATACTATCTACGAGACTCGACAGTCAGTATCTCCACCTGAGATTCGCTGCTGCCCCTGGTGTTGCTGCTGCTGATACTGCCCACCCTAAGATTGGGTCCTCCGTCCTCGATGTCCACCTAAAAAGTCAAATCCCATGGGGGGGAGAAAATTTTAAATAATTCTCCCAGCGAGAGATATAACTCTTCACCAGAAGCTTTGTTATAGAAATAAAGGATTATCATAAGCAATATAATCTTTAAGACATTCAACCGCAGATTTGGTATTAAGTAAGACAACATTTACCTAAGCAATTATTTCAATAAAGAATATGAAGAACATGTATACTAGTTACTTGACTAGAACATTTATAAACAATGTAACATCAATAATTGTTTCTCGTAGTTTAACCTAAGCAGTTATGCTACACGGCTGATTATGATTTTCAATCATTATTATGCCCTGCGGAGATGAGGTATGCCGCTCATACTGTAACATCCTTGACCTGGGTTATAAACTAACCCTAGGTGTTTTGCCTAAATATCTAATTAAACCTTGGTGATTATCTTTTGACATGTAATTAAGTTTCTCAGGAACATATACTTTCAATTTTGTCCTTTTTAATCAAAGTTGTAGTATTATTTTGGTAATGCAGGGGCTTATGTGCAAATTACCCAATTAAGGGGTTAACTTGCAATTTCACATGTTAAGATGTTCTTTTGATAATGAGACATCATATGAGTAAATATGATGAGACATGATGGATTTCCCCAAGCTTGAGCATCTAGATGCAACTTGTGGAATAATCCTTATGCTTAAAAACCCTAATTTGGATTAAAGTGCAATTTACCCAAATGTGGGGTGCAACTTATAAAATACACCATCTTGAACATCTTTTATGACTTTTGACATCATTTAAACTAATAATGATGAAGGGGGCACTTCCTTTGAATAATCATATAATAAGGAACACCTTTGTAATGAAATCATCAAGATGTAAGTAAGGAGACCCTTATGTACATATGTACCTTAGTGATAAGTTGACCTTCCTTGCCTTTAGTTCTTGGTTTTAGAAGGAGTTTTACCTTATAAAAGAAGAGAAGGGACGTGCTAAAAAGAAAGGAAGGACCTAGTTGTGAAAAGGAGGAGTAAGTTGTCCTTATGACGAAAATAACCCCAAAGGTACTTATACCCTTTCCTTTGCAATCAAAGGCAACGTTTTCCTTTCACTCTTCACTTATCTCTTGCTGTGGCCGACTAAGGAAGGAGCTCTAGAGCTCAGGGAAATGACCAACCTATTCTAAGGTAAGAGGACACCACCTTCTAGCTTAGATTCATGGAGGAAATCGTATTACAAGGTTGAGTTGCTAGTTTTCTTACTTAGATTCCTTGTTCTAGCCGACCATCCCTATCTTTTCCTTGGAGAAACACCCTTGGCCGACCTATGGAGCTCAAGACACCATTAAATACTTGAAGCTTGGAACCTTGGAGCTCAAGGAACGACCTTAAGGCGGGTTTTATAATTCTAAACCTTTTGCTTTGTTATGCATACTTTTATTCGTGCAATTAATAGTTAGTTCTTCTTCTTCCCCATCCTTCTTTGCACCTTTGCAAGCTTTTTCGTGAAGAACAGACCTTGGTTTCAAGGTTGAAGACAAAGGTCATTAATACCTATGTTGGTCCTTATCCAACTTTACTAAACGATCTTGGACCAATAGGTCAAACGATCTCACACTCGTTTCAATCCAAACGGGTTCAATATGTCGGTTTGGCAAAACGGGTTCCAACCCGTTTGAGGGCATTGACCAAGCATTGACCGTTTGGGTTTGCTGTTCACAATTATGTAGGCTAATGACCCACCAAATTTGAGGGGTTAACTCCAAAGTAATCGTAGGTTGAAGGCCAATCAATTAGGTAATAGAATTGAATTAAGTACTGATTTTCCAAACTAATTAACTTGAACTTTTGGGCAAATGGGTTCCAACCCATTTGAGTGAGTTGAACAAGCATTGACCGTTTGGGATACCTGTTCATAATATATTGAATTTCATTTCTACCAAGAATCATGATCTAATTCCTAACCAATTAAGAGTTGAAGGCATTTCAACACCCTAACCCTAATCGGGTTAAATTTGCTGTTTTTCATATAGATTTTGATGAGTGTTGGGTTGAAGGACCCAAACGAGTTCAAACCCGCTTGGGGGTTCATCCAAATGATCTCACACTCGTTTAGTGACACCCCAAGACCGTTTGAAGGTCTAGGGTTAAATAAATTTGATGGTTTGAGGGTCCAATCACAAGATATTGATAAATTGATGAAAAGTGCTGATTTGTAATTTAATTAGGACTCAACCCTTATCAAATCAACTTAATTTTGGTAAAACTTTGGGCAAACGGTCTCAAGACCGTTTTGAGATCATCCAAACAATCTCAAGACCGTTTGGGCCAAGTCTGGGCCCAATTGGAGCTCAATTTATGGGTTCAATTACACTTTGTTTCACATTGTTGAAAATTGGTGAGTAGCCGATTGGAAACCCTAATTGAGTTAGACTTAATCCTAATTAGCTTTCAATTGAGGGTCAAATTGGAGTCCAATTGATTGAGGCTCATCCTAATTGACTCAATTTGTAAGTGGTTAACATGGCCTTGGCCAATTAAAGGCTTCAACATAGGAAACCCTATTCAATCATAACATATGTGTCACCTTTTATGTTTATGAGGTTTTAAACCAAGTTGGTCCACACTCGTTTGAGTCTGAACGAGTCCACACTCATTTGAGTCCAAACGATTCCACACTCGTTTGAGTCCAAACGAGTCCACACTCATTTAAGCCCAAACGAGTCCACACTCGTTTGACCTCAAACGGGTTCACACTCGTTTGACCTCAAACGGGTTCACACCCGTTTAGACTCAAGTGGGTTCACACCCGTTTAGACTCAAGTGGGTTCACACCCATTTAGACTTAAGTGGGTCCACACTCGTTTAAGGCTCAAATGGGTTCTAGGTCGTTTGAGGTTAAATGAGTTAAAGGTCATCTAAGAATCAATTGGGTTGAAGGTTGAAAGTCAAACCCTAAACCAGTTAGAAATTTTCAAGGTTGATTATACTTAACCACTTGAAGGTATAAACGGTCCAATGATGATCTTATTTAAATCATAATGGCAACTCAAGATATTAAGGGACCAAGTGATTAATGAGTTGACCCATGATGATGGTCAATGGGTAAATTACCAAAATACCCCTGAAAGGTTCAATTGAGTGATACCTTGTTTTAATCAAATCCTAATCACATGCTAGTGATGAGTTGACTTGTGTTAATCAATGAGGGCTTAACCCAACCTAATCTAGAGTGGTGTAATCACTAGAGACTAGTTAGAGGAGAGAGAAAGTACCAATTATAATGGAAACTCAAGTAAAATACCTTCAATATACATGAATGTGCAAGTTTAGGTATGATCCACTTATGTGAGATCATGGAAACCCTAATTATGATAATTGATGAATCTTAATCTTATCTGATGTCTTTAATGATGATGTTTCTCATACATGAGGATGTTATGAGATCATTTCACCATGAGGTGAATATTAAACCCTAATTCTAGGGTGATGACATGTAATGTGAATAGTAAACCGTAATTGATGAAAATCAGGGAAACCTAGCTCTTGTATGAGTAGGGAGATACAACTTCTTTAAATGAGTTATTTACTGTTATCAATTGATTTAACCATGCAGGTTCCTTTATGAGGATGATCATATCCAGGTATGGATGATGATACTATATTCATTGAAAGCTTGTTGTTAGCTTTATGAATAGTGATATATCTCGATACCTTGATAATAGCATCTTATGATATTGATAGGCTATGAGAGCCATGAATACCATCAAGGTCATGCTTTAAGAGATGACTTGTGATGAGAATATTGAGAAATGATAATTGATGAGAGTTAGGCTTGTTACATTTAGTATTCTTCCTTCATAGCTGCTATGCTAATGATTAATGTTTGAAAACATGTATGATGATAAAAGAATACTGAAATGTACCTAACTAATCAAGTATAATCATACCATGTAGAGCCCTGATCATAGATCCATCATTGTCAGGAGTTAAATGATGGTGAAACAGGTTTTCCTAAGGGGATTCCTGGAGCACATATTTTTGAATATGTGGGGTAATATGTATGTGAATTTCCTTACATCCTAGTGTAGGAATTGATGAAGATGTATCTTAATCTATCAATCCTTCACTATGCTTTATGCAGGGGTGATGTAACACTAATATCCCGAGGAAATCTTTTATACCGCATCAATGAGAGATAAACAAGAAATCTTTCGGTAGCGAAGAGAGTACAGAATGCCACTATGACTCTAATAGCAAAGTACCAGAATACCCTGGTAAGCTATAGTAGTAGAGACACTAGATGTCCTACATGTTGATCCTCTTACTGACTGAAGAAGATGAGGTCATAATAATCCGGCTCTTTTGATGACCTATGTATGATACCAATGTGACTTAATAGTGATCAGTTGGAGTATGAGCAGTATACCTCATCTCCGCAGGGCATAATGATGTTTGTAAAACATAATTAACCGTGTAGTATATCTGCTTAGGTTGAACTATGAGATACATTGGTTGAAGATACTTTACTTAATATACATGTCCTTCATATTCCTTAAATGGTGTTGTTCTAATTGATAACAATCTGCTGCTGATTACCTTATAGCTTTTATTGCCTATGTTATTCTTGGTTGCTATAATATAGCTTCTGGCAAAGAGTTATAACTCTCGCTGGGACAATTATTTAAAATTGTCTCACCCCGTAGATTTCAACTTTTTAGGTGGTCGTCGAGGGTGAAGGAATCAATCTTCAGGAGACCAATATCAGCAGTAGCAGCATCAGTAGCAGTAGTAAATCTCAGGTGGAGATTCAGACTGCTGAGTTGTATAGTTAGATAGTCAGTCCTATGTGTTCTCTGTACTCTCAGGTCCTTGGAGTCTTTTGGTCTGAGATTTTGGTTTTGAGTTCTTGAGATTTTGTATCATGTTGTATATAATTACTCAAGAAGTATTATCTGAGATGTAAAAAGTTTATCTCCTTTTATGAAAGAAGTTTTTATAGATTCAAGCTCTTATCTCGAAAAGTTTTAATTTCCCGTGATTTTTGTCTTCCGCTGTTAATCGAATCGCTTCCGCTAAGTTTATATCGTGGTTTTGGAGATCATAGCCCACAATTAGTGGTATCAGAGCTCTAGGTTCGCTGAGTCTACAGAGACATAGGACTTAGGATGTCGAGTCTATCCTTAGTATTTCTTTCTTATCTAATAGAGTCTTCTGCTCCTCAGGAGAAGAAGATAATTAAGGATGTCTGAACAACATGAGGAGTATGTGGCAGAAAGTAGTGTTGCTGCACCCCAAGGAGGTGCAAGGAAACCGGAGATAGAACAACCTGTACCTGAGCCACCCAGAGAACCACCTCAGTCTGACCCAGATGACATGGGAAACCCAACTGTTCAAACTATGTTCGGGCAGTTTATGACTGCTATGACACACATCACCGACAAGATGCCCATGTCTGCACCTAGGGCACCTGCCCAGCCTGAAGGACAAGGTATCGGTAAGACATTCGAGCGACTTCGTCGTGTCGGAGCAACCGAATACTTTGGAACAACTAATCCTGCAGATGCCGATCTGTGGTTAACTGAGTTGGAGAAAGCTTTTAGAATCCTCAAAATCCCAGAAGCTCAGAAGGTTAGACATGCTGTCTATCTTCTCAAGGGAAGTGCTGGTCACTGGTGGACCATGGAAGAGAAGAAGAGGCCTGGAGCGAAGATCTCGTGGGAAGATTTTCGTCGGGAATTTATCAATAGATATTTTCCAAAGACCTTCCTAGACGAGAAGATCTCTCAGTTTGAGAGATTGAAGAAAGGCATGATGAACATTAGTGAGTATGAGGCTAAGTTCATGGAGTTATTGCGGTTTTGTCCGCACATGGCTACCACAGAAGAAGAAAGAATCAGAAGGTTTGAGAAGGGTTTAAACGCCGACTTGACTACTCTCGTGTCTGCCCTAGAGAATCGGGAGAGGTTTGCTACCTTTGTTGAGTCAGTCCGAAGGATAGAGAAATCCGTAGTCGAGAAGAGACAAACCCATAAAAGATATCCACAGTTCCAGGGTTCTTCATCTAGAGACTTTAAGAAGCCTAGATTCTCTGCACCTACACCTCCACCACCCAGAACTAGTGCTCAGACACAGTGGACACTGAGTAGAGGCAGGGGACGAAGCCTACCACTACAAGAGACTCACAGTTCAACATCAATGTCAGTTACAGGACCATCCAGACCACAACAACTGGAGAAGAGCTGTTACAACTGTGGGAAGGTGGGACATTTGATGAAGGACTGCCGATCTAGGCCTATCAGTGTGACACAGCCTCCGAGACAGAGTTAACATGGATCACAGAGAAGGCAATCTCAAGGAACAGCTCGAGGACGTGGACAAGCGTCTCAAGTTGGATCATCAGCACCACCTCAGCACCAGGCGACAGCAAGGTTCTATGCTATGAACCCACCAGATGCAGTGGTCAATCCACGGGTAGTGGCAGGTCAGATGGAACTTTTATATTCTGATATGTCTAAATCATGTGTTGTATCTGTTCTGATTGACCCGGGTGCTACGCACTCCTTTGTCACTCGGAGAGTGATTTGTAACTGCAATATGACAATTAGTCATAGGGCAGATAGCTTGTTTTTGGAGACTCCGTTGAGTGGGTCTGCCATTTTGCAGGAGGTATGCTCTCCCTGCATCCTCTTCTTTTCTGATCATCACATTCAAGTGGACCTTATACCACTTGATATGCAAGGATTTGATATAATCCTCGGGATGGATACCTTAGAAAGGTATCGAGTTGTCTTGGATTGTGAATCCAAACAGGCTGTGTTTGGTGATGATGGCAGCACATGGATCTTTCAAGGAGAGAGAAAGATTCTGCCCACCTGTCTTGTATCAGCTATGGTTGCTAACAAGCTGATGAGGCAAGGATGTTACGCATTCCTGGCACATGTAGTAGATGTTACCAAAGAAGGTCCCAACCCTGCTGAAGTTCCTATAGTCAGGGAATTCAAGGACGTGTTTCCTGAAGAACTTCCAGGTATACCACCGCCTCGGGAAATTGATTTTGAAATCAATTTGATCCCAGATACAAAACCTATAGCCCAGACACCATATAGGATGGCGCCTGCTGAGATGGCGGAACTCAAGAAACAACTTCTTGAGAAAGGTTTTATCCGACCGAGCACTTCACCGTGGGGTGCTCCGGTTTTGTTTGTTAAAAAGAAAGATGGGTCAATGCGGTTGTGCATTGATTATAGACAACTCAA
Source organism: Alisma plantago-aquatica (assembly GCA_963693085.1). Lineage (NCBI taxonomy): Eukaryota > Viridiplantae > Streptophyta > Magnoliopsida > Alismatales > Alismataceae > Alisma > Alisma plantago-aquatica. Next base: position 994,613,572 of record OY856410.1, on the reverse strand, counting down.
TAAAGTAACAATAAAGAATAAGTACCCGTTGCCAAGGATTGATGATCTTTTTGACCAGTTGCGTGGTGCAACAGTCTTCTCAAAGATAGACTTGAGGTCTGGATATCATCAACTCCGTATTAAGGATAGTGACATATCCAAGTCTACCTTTAGGACACGATATGGTCACTATGAGTTCACGGTTATGTCGTTTGGACTAACCAATGCACCGGCTGCATTCATGGAACTCATGAATAGAGTTTTTCAACCTTTCCTTGATCAGTGTGTTGTCGTCTTCATAGATGACATTCTGATTTATAGTAAGGATGCTCAGCAGCATGAACAGCATCTCCGACAGGCTCTAACTCTGCTAAGAAAACATAAGCTATATGCTAAGTTTAGCAAGTGTGAGTTCTGGTTGCCGGAAGTATCTTTTCTTGGACATGTGATATCTGCCTCAGGTATTTGTGTTGACCCTACAAAAGTAGAATCTGTTCTACAGTGGGAACAACCGAAGACACCAACGGAGATTCGAAGTTTCTTGGGATTAGCTGGTTATTATTGAAGGTTTATTAACAATTTCAGTTCTATAGCCTTACCCTTAACCAAGTTAACCCGGAAAGATGTTCCTTTTACCTGGAGTCATAAGTGCCAACAGTCTTTTCAGCTGTTGAAGGAGAGGCTGACAAGTGCACATGTGCTTGTGTTACCTGAGCAAGGAAAAGGATACATAGTTTTCTGTGATGCCTCCAAGAATGGACTCAGATGCGTGTTGATGCAGGATAAGCAAGTGATTTCTTTTGCTTCACGACAGCTTAAGAAACACGAAGAGAATTATCCGACACACGATCTGGAGTTAGTTGTTGTGGTTCATGCCCTGAAGATATGGAGACATTATCTCTACGGAGAGACATTCCAGATTTTCACAGATCACAAAAATCTTAAGTATATCTTCTCTCAGCATGAGCTTAACATGAGGCAACATCGCTGGATGGAGTTAATCAAGGACTACGATTGTACAATTGGTTACCATCCAGGAAAGGCCAATGTGGTTGCAGATGCCTTGAGTAGGAAATCAGCAACATCAACCATGGATAGAGCACAATTAAACTCTTTAGTATGCCCTAGGAGAGATATGCTTATCTTCTTAAGGCAAGACAATGTACATATGAAGGTGTCATGGATTGTCGGGTTGTTGGCTGAGATGCATATCAAACCCACCCTAAGAGAACAGATTAGGGAGGCACAGTAAGTTGATGTTGCAGTTCAACAGATTAGATCAGAGTATGGAAATGAGAAGTGAGATGGATTCTATGACTCAGATGATCATGTAGCATGCTATCATGGGAGGATGATAGTACTAGATGTAGATAACCTGAGGAAGTTAGTCCTAGAGTAAGCTCATTCTTCAATGTATGCTATGCATCCAGGAAGCACCAAGATGTATCGAAACTTGAAAGATATGTATTGGTGGCCTGGGATGAAGAAGGACGTAGCTGAGTTTGTTCTGAGGTGTCCAGTGTGTCAGCAAATTAAAGCTGAACACCAGAAGCCTGCAGGAACAATGCAACCTTTACCCATACCACAGTGGAAGTGGGATCATGTAACCATGGACTTTGTTGTTGGTCTACCTAGAACAAACAAAGGACATGATTCCATTTGGGTAATTGTTGATAGGTTGACTAAGACAGCGCATTTCTTACCTATCAAAACAACCTTTTCTACTGAAAGGTTATCACAGTTGTATGTTCAAGAGATAGTGCATTTGCATGGAGTTCCTGTCACCATAGTTTCTGACAGAGGTCCCCAGTTTACAAGTCGCTTTTGGGAGAAACTACACAGAGCCTTAGGCACCAAGCTAAGGTTTAGTACGGCTTTTCATCCACAGACTGATGGACAGTCGGAAAGAACCATACAGACCTTGGAAGACCTGTTGAGAGCATGTGTTCTCCAGTTTACCGGAAGTTGGGATCTACACCTAAGCTTGATAGAGTTTGCCTATAACAATAGCTATCAGCATAGTATTGATATGGCACCCTATGAAGCTTTGTATGGTAGACGTTGTAGATCACCCTTGTGTTGGTATGAGACTGGTGAACATCAGTTGTTGGGTCCTGATCTTGTGCAGCAAACTACAGAGAAGATCAAAGTTATACAACAATAGCTTAAGACCGCACAGGATAGACAGAAGTCGTATGCTGATAAGCGCCGTAGACCATTAGAGTTCCAGGTTGGAGACAGAGTGTACCTAAAGGTATCGCCTTGGAAAGGAGTCCTTCGCTTTGTAAGGAAAGGAAAGTTAGCACCTAGATTTATGGGACCTTATCCAATCATTGAACGGGTTGGAAAGGTAGCCTATAGACTAGAGTTACCACCAGAGTTGCAGAGGTTACACCCTGTGTTTCACATTTCTATGCTGAGGAAATGTCACCCCGACACAGAGTCAGTTCTACAACCTATGGAGGTAGAATTGAATGATGACATATCTTACGAGGAAGGGCCAGTGTCAATCCTTGATAGCAGAACTAAAAAGTTAAAGAAGAAAGATATAAGCCTTGTGAAAGTCATCTGGAACCACTGTGGTGTTGAAGAAGCCACCTGGGAACTAGAGGATGAGATGAGAAGGAAATACCCTGTTCTTTTCTCCTAATACGTTTTGTTGATTTCGAGGATGAAATCCTTGTAAGGGTGGATAATTTGTAACATCCCTGACCTGGGTTATAAACTAACCCTAGGTGTTTTGCCTAAATATGTAATTAAACCCTGGTGATTATCTTTTGACATGTAATTAAGTTTCTCAGGAACATATACTTTCAATTTTGTCCTTTTTAATCAAAGTTGTAGTATTATTTTGGTAATGCAGGGGCTTATGTGCAAATTACCCAATTAAGGGGTTAACTTGCAATTGCACATATTAAGATGTTCTTTTGATAATGAGACATCATATGAGTAAATATGATGAGACATGATGGATTTCCCCAAGCTTGGGCATCTAGATGCAACTTGTGGAATAATCCTTATGCTTAAAAACCCTAATTTGGATTAAAGTGCAATTTACCCAAATGTGGGGTGCAACTTATAAAATACACCATATTGAACATCTTTTATGACTTTTGACATCATTTAAACTAATAATGATGAAGGGGGCACTTCCTTTGAATAATCATATAATAAGGAACACCTTTGTAATTAAATCATCAAGATGTAAGTAAGGAGACCCTTATGTACATATGTACCTTAGTGATAAGTTGACCTTCCTTGCCTTTAGTTCTTGGTTTTAGAAGGAGTTTTACCTTAGAAAAGAAGAGAAGGGACGTGCCAAAAAGAAAGGAAGGACCTAGTTGTGAAAAGGAGGAGTAAGTTGTCCTTATGATGAAAATAACCCCAAAGGTACTTATACCCTTTCCTTTGCAATCAAAGGCAACGTTTTCCTTTCACTCTTCACTTATCTCTTGTTGTGGCCGACTAAGGAAGGAGCTATGGAGCTTAGGGAAATGACCAACCTGTTCTAAGGTAAGAGGACACCACCTTCTAGCTTAGATTCATGGAGGAAATCGTATTACAAGGTTGAGTTGCCAGTTTTCTTACTTAGATTCCTTGTTCTAGCCGACCATCCCCATCTTTTCCTTGGAGAAACACCCTTGGCAGACTTGTGGAGCTCAAGACACCATTAAAGACTTGAATATTTGAAGCTTGGAGCTTAAGGAACGACCTTAAGGTGGGTTTTATAATTCTAAACCTTTTGCTTTGTTATGCATACTTTTATTCGTGCAATTAATAGTTAGTTCTTCTTCTTCCCCATCCTTCTTTGCACCCTTGCAAGCTTTTTCGTGAAGAACAGACCTTGGTTTCAAGGTTGAAGACAAAGGGCGTTAATACCTATGTTGGTCCTTATCCAACTTTACTAAATGATCTTGGACCAATAGGTCAAACGATCTCACACTCGTTTCAATCCAAACGGGTTCAATAGGTCGATTTGGCCAAACGGGTTCCAACCTGTTTGAGGGCATTGACCAAGCATTGACCGTTTGGGTTTTCTGTTCACAATTATGTAGGCTAATGACCCACCAAATTTGAGTGGTTAACTCCAAAGGAATCGTAGGTTGAAGGCCAATCAATTAGGTAATAGAATTGAATTAAGTACTGATTTTCCAAACTAATTAACTTGAACTTTTGGGCAAACGGGTTCCAACCCGTTTGAGTGAGTTGACCAAGCATTGACCGTTTGGGATACCTGTTCATAATATATTGAATTTCATTTCTACCAAGAATCATGATCTAATTCCTAACCAATTAAGAGTTGAAGGCATTTCAACACCCTAACCCTAATCGGGTTAAATTTGTTGTTTTTCATATAGATTTTGATGAGTGTTGGGTTGAAGGACCCAAACGAGTTCAAACCCACTTGGGGGTTCATCCAAACGATCTCACACTCGTTTAGTGACACCCCAAGACCGTTTGAAGGTCTAGGGTTAAAGAAATTTGATGGTTTGAGGGTCCAATCACAAGATATTGATAAATTGATGAAAAGTTCTGATTTGTAATTTAATTAGGACTCAACCCTTATCAAATCAACTTAATTTTGGTCAAACTTTGGGCAAACGGTCTCAAGACCTTTGGAGATCATCCAAACGATCTCAAGACCGTTTGGGCCAAGTCTGGGCCCAATTGGAGCTCAATTGATGGGTTCAATTACACTTTGTTTCACATTGTTGAAAATTAGTGAGTAGCCGATTGGAAACCCTAATTGAGTTAGACTTAATCCTAATTAGCTTTCAATTGAGGGTCAAATTGGAGTCCAATTGATTGAGGCTCATCCTAATTGAATCAATTTGTAAGTGGTTAACATGGCCTTGGCCAATTAAAGGCTTCAACATAGGAAACCCTATTCAATCATAACCTATGTGTCACCTTTTATGTTTATGCGGTTTGAAACCAAGTTGGTCCACACTCGTTTGAGTCCGAACGAGTCCACACTCATTTGAGTCCAAACGAGTCCACACTCGTTTGAGTCCAAATGAGTCCACACTCATTTAAGCCCAAATGAGTCCACACTCGTTTGACCTCAAACGGGTTCACACTCGTTTGACCTCAAACGGGTTCACACCCGTTTAGACTCAAGTGGGTTCACACCCGTTTAGACTCAAGTGGGTTCACACCCATTTAGACTTAAGTGGGTCCACACTCGTTTAAGGCTCAAATGGGTTCTAGGTCGTTTGAGGTTAAATGAGTTAAAGGTCATCTAAGAATCAATTGGGTTGAAGGTTGAAAGTCAAACCCTAAACCAGTTAGAGATTTTCAAGGTTGATTATACTTAACCACTTGAAGGTGTAAACGGTCCAATGATAATCTTATTTAAATCATAATGGTAACTCAAGATATTAAGGGACCAAGTGATTAATGAGTTGACCCATGATGATGGTCAATGGGTAAATTACCAAAATACCCCTGAAAGGTTCAATTGAGTGATACCTTGTTTTAATCAAATCCTAATCACATGCTAGTGATGAGTTGACTTGTGTTAATCAATGAGGGCTTAACCCAACCTAATCTAGAGTGGTGTAATCACTAGAGACTAGTTAGAGGAGAGAGAAAGTACCAATTATAATGGAAACTCAAGTAAAATACCTTCAATATACATGAATGTGCAAGTTTAGGTATGATCCACTTATGTGAGATCATGGAAACCCTAATTATGATAATTGATGAATCTTAATCTTATCTGATGTCTTTAATGATGATGTTTCTCATACATGAGGATGTTATGAGATCATTTCACCATGAGGTGAATAGTAAACCCTAATTCTAGGGTGATGACATGTAATGTGAATAGTAAACCGTAATTGATCAAAATCAGGGAAACCTAGCTCTTGTATGAGTAGGGAGATACAACTTCTTTAAATGAGTTATTTACTGTTATCAATTGATTTAACCATGCAGGTTCCTTTATGAGGATGATCATATCCAGGTATGGATGATGATACTATATTCATTGAAAGCTTGTTGTTATCTTTATGAATAGTGATATATCCCGATACCTTGATAATAGCATCTTATGATATTGATAGGCTGTGAGAGCCATGAATACCATCAAGGTCATGCTTTAAGAGATGACTTGTGATGAGAATATTGAGAAATGATAATTGATGAGAGTTAGGCTTGTTACATTTAGTATTCTTCCTTCATAGCTGCTATGCTAATGATTAATGTTTGAAAACATGTATGATGATAAAAGAATACTGAAATGTACCTAACTAATCAAGTATAATCATACCATGTAGAGCCCTGATCATAGATCCATCATTGTCAGGAGTTAAATGATGGTGAAACAGGTTTTCCTAAGGGGATTCCTGGAGCACATATTTTTGAATATGTGGGGTAATATGGATGTGAATTTCCTTACATCCTAGTGTAGGAATTGATGAAGATGTATCTTAATCTATCAATCCTTCACTATGCTTTATGCAGGGGTGATGTAACACTAATATCCCGAGGAAATCTTTTATACCGCATCGATGAGAGATAAACAAGAAATCTTTCGGTAGCGAAGAGAGTACAGAATTCCACTATGACTCTAATAGCAAAGTACCAGAATACCCTGGTAAGCTATAGTAGTAGAGACACTAGATGTCCTGCATGTTGATCCTCTTACTGACTGAAGAAGATGAGGTCATAAGAATCCGGCTCTTTTGATGACCTATGTATGATACTGATGCGACTTAATAGTGATCAGTTGGAGTATGAGCGGTATACCTCATCTCCGCAGGGCATAATGATTTTTGTAAAACATAATTAACCGCGTAGTATATCTTCTTAGGTTGAACTACGAGATACATTGGTTGAAGATACTTTACTTAATATACATGTCCTTCATATTCCTTAAATGTTGTTGTTCTAATTGATAACAATCTGCTGCTGATTACCTTATAGCTTTTATTGCCTATGTTATTCTTGGTTGCTATAATATAGCTTCTGGCAAAGAGTTATAACTCTCGCTGGGACAATTATTTAAAATTGTCTCACCCCGTAGACTTCAACTTTTTAGGTGGTCGTCGAGGGTGAAGGAATCAATCTTCAGGAGACCAATATCAGCAGCAGCAGCATCAGTAGCAGCAGTAAATCTCAGGTGGAGATTCAGACTGCTGAGTTGTATAGTTAGATAGTCTCCTATGTGTTCTCTGTACTCTCAGGTCCTTGGAGTCTTTTGGTCTGAGATTTTGGTTTTGAGTTCTTGAGATTTTGTATAATTTTGTATATAATTACTAAAGAAGTAATTATCTGAGATGTAAACAGTTTATCTCCTTTTATGAAAGAAGTTTTTATAGATTCAAGCTCTTATCTCGAAAAGTTTTAATTTCCCGTGATTTTTTTCTTCCGTTGTTAATCGAATCGCTTCCGCTAAGTTTATATCGTGGTTTTGGATATCAGAGCCAACACATACTCCAACCGATCACTACTAAGTCGCATCGGTATCATACATAGGTCATCAAAAGAGCTGGATTCTTATGACCTCATCTTCCTCAATCAGTGTGAGGATCAACATGCAGGACATCTCGTATCTCTGCTACAATAGCTTACCAGTGTATTCTGGCACTTCGCTATTAGAGTCACAGTGGCGTTCTGTACTCTCTTTGTCATCGAAAGATCTCTTGTTTATCACTCATCGATGCGGCATTAAAGATTCCCTCAGGAGATTAGTGATACATCATCCCGGCATAAAATATATAGTGAATGGTTGATAGATTTAAGATACATCTACATCAATTCCTACACTAGGACGTAAGGATATTCGCATCCATAATCCCCCACATACTCAAAAGTATGTGATCCAGGAGTTCCCTTAGGAAAACTAGTTTCACCATCATTTGGCTTCTGTCAATGATGGATCTATGATCAAGGCTCTACATGATATGATTATACTTGATTATTTAGGTACATTTTAGCATTCTTTTAGCATCAAGCATGTTCTCAATCATTAATCATTAAAATACTACTATAAAAGAAGAATACTAAATGTATCAAGTTTAATTCACATCAGTTATCATATGGATATTAATTCTTAACCATCTCATCATATGATTCAGGAACATGGTTATTCAAATCCTCAGATTATCATAACACTTGCTACCAAGTGACATATAAGCATCAAGTCATCTAACAACATGACCTTAATTGAAGAAATGTATATACTTTTCACATATCATTACTCTAAAAGCTTATAATTGTTTCCAAGGAATATGACATCATAACTCTTACCTGGCTATGATCACCTCATAATATCAACCTGTATGACTTATACAAATAAGGACATGCATATATAACAATGTCAGCACAATACCAAAACTTTTCAATTTCTTCATAGGCCACCACGGCCGTGCCACCTTGCACGGTCGTGCAAAGTAAGGCTACCACGGTCGTGCTCCCTTGCACGGTCGTGCAAGTTAAGGCTACCACGGTCGTGCTCCCTCACACGGTCGTGCTACAGAAGATCATTACATGATTCATATTTTTATATATATGTATATATATATATATATTCTAATCTTTCATTCTTTCAACTTGATTAGGTCACATCAACCCTTCAATCAAGTACATACTACTATGGTTAACATAGTGTATCAAGCTATTAATCCTATAAACAATTAAGAATTCTCCCTTTAATTGGTACTAGTCACTTAGGTACTATTAGGGTATCAACCTTTGTGCCTTCATTGTTTGTCATTACTAATCATTATTGGATCAATAGAACATTCAACATCTTAATTCTCAAAGATTCAATCACATTGGACCTCCATTACATAAGGTATCCAATTGAATTAGGGTTTCCAATGTTGATTACTTCAATCATTGAATTCATGGAACCAATCATCAATTGGACCTATACTCATACCTCAATTGAGTTTAATAGGTCAACCTTCAACTAATTTGACCCTTAATTAACCTTAAATTGTTCATCAATTAGGGTTTGATTCAATTGAATTAGGGTTTGGAATCGATGATCCTTCAATACTAATCAATGTAAGACTAGTTACTTTGAAACCATAGATCCATCATCCAAATTGGGTATGACCTGACCCCAAACGGTCTTGAGGTCGTTTGGATGACCTCCAAATGGTCTTGAGACCGTTTGCCCATCATATCATCAAAATCCAAGTCAATCAATTAAGGTTTGGATCATTGGATTGATCACCAAATCAGCAATTGATTACACTTTAACTTAGTAACATTGGATCATCAATTGCTTAACCATACTCACCCCTAGACCTCCAAACGGTCTTGGGTGACCTCCAAACGGTCTAGAGACCGTTTGGATGAGTTCCAAATGGTCTTGAGACCGTTTGGCTCACCTAACCCTTTGATTCTAGTGAATAATCATTAGGGTTTGAGCTATTGAGTTGATCATCAATTCAACAATTGATTGCTTTGTAATTGTGTACCTTTGGACCTTCAATTGGTCAACTATACTTAACCCCCGACCTCCAAATGGTCTTGGGTGATCCCCAAATGGTCTTGAGACCGTTTGGGTGATCCCCAAACGGTTTTGAAACCGTTTGGGCCAATCAACTAAAAACAATCAACTCATCACTTGCAAAATCAGCACTTAGCCGATTAGGGTTCATACCACATCTTTGGATCTTCAAACACATATCCATACTTTACCCTAGACCTTCAAACGGTCTTGGGTGACCCCCAAACGGTCTTGAGACCGTTTGGGCAAGAAAACCCAAAAAAGTCAAATCAATCAAGTTGAAAGTCAGCACATAATCCAATTAGGGTTTACCAAATTGATTAGCCTTTAACTCATGATTCCTTTGGAATTAACCTATCAAATTTGGTGAGTTATTAACCAACATAATTATGAACAGGAATCTCAAACGGTCAATGCTTGGTCAATGCCCGCAAATGGTTTTGAAACCGTTTGCCCAAAAAGTTCAATTAATCAAGCTGAAAAATCAGCACTTAATCCATTTAGGTTTATCTAATTGATTAGCCTTCAACTCTCGATTCCTTGGGAGTTAACCCATAAAATTTGGAGGGTTATCAACCAAAATAATTATGAACACGAATCCCAAATGTTCAATGCTTGGTCAACTCAACCAAATGGTCTTGGAGACCGTTTGCTCCAACCGACCTTGTGAAACCGTTTGCCCTTCAAACGGTTTTGCAAACCGTTTGCCCCAAACGTTTTGCAAACCGTTTGCCCCAAATGGTTTTGCAAACCGTTTGGCCAAAAAGGGGGGGGCAAGACCATTTGATAAAGTAACATTGGTAATCACGCCCATCTTCTTCTACCTCCAGATCCAGGTCTGTTCCTCATGGTTTTAGTTGCAAGAAAGCAAGGAAGGATGGGGGGAAGAAGAACAAACTACTTTTGCAAGAAAGAAAGATGTATAACAAAGTTTAAGGGTTTAGAGTTATAAAACCCGCCTTAAGGTCGTTCCTAGAGCTCCAAGCTTTCAAGCTTCCCGGCCTCTAATGGCGTCTTGAGCTCCACAGGTCGGCCATGGGTGTTTCTCCAAGAATTGGTTGGGAAAGATCGGCTAGAAAGAAGAAACAAGTAAGGAAGACCATAAAACCCACCTTGCACCATGAATTCCTCCATGAATCCGAGCAAGAAGATGACCAAAGCTTACCTAGAAATCCTTAGCCGTCCTCCTCTACTCTAGAGCTCTGTCCTAAGTCGGTCTAAGCAAGGGGATAAGAAGGGAAGTGAAGGAAATGATCCTTGCTAAGTGAGAAAAGGTGTATATATACTTTGGGTGAAATTCCAACATAAGGACAACTTGTTTCTCCATTTCTCATCTAGGTCCTTCCTTTCTTCTAAGCCACGTTTCTCCCTTCCATACTTAAGCAAAACTCATCTTAAACCCAAGGTCTAAAGGTGAAGAAAGCCAACTTTTTACTAAGTTGCACATATAGAAGGGTTATTAGGCTTATAACTTGATTATTTAATTTATAAGGGTTATCATTCTTATTTGATTATTCAATTGAAGTGCCCTATTCATCATTCTTACTCTAAATGATGCCAAGATTCATGAAAGATACTCTAGAAGGTGTATTTTACAAGTTGCACCCCATATTTTGGGTAAATTGCACTTTACACCAAAACTAGAGTTTTAAGTACAAGAATCGCTCCACAAGTTGCATCTTGGTGCCCAAACTTGGAGAATCCATCATACTTCATCATATTCATTCTTATGATGTCTCAACACCAAAGGAACATCTTAACATGTGCAATTTGCAAGTTAACCCCTTTTCATTGGGTAATTTGCACATAGATCCATGTATTACAAAACAATATTATAACATTGTTCAAAAGGGAAATAAATAGAATTATATGTTCCTCAGAAGCTTTAATTACATACCAAAAGATAATCACAAGTATCTAATTACATAATTAAGCAAAACACATAGGGTTAGTTCATAACCCAGTTCATGGATGTTACAGACTAGGCACCACTCTTTATTTGTGAAGTCATAAGTGTTATGGACTTTCACTACCAACGTGAAATGGACCTACAGGGTCACACACATAGGATTTAACCTGGAAGAGAAGTTTTGTCCACAAACAATGTTTATATTGATTACTAAAGGAGTTTAGTAGTTCAATTAAACACTCAGTCAATTGATAGCTTAGTATCATAATGTTCAAGGTGTTGGACTGATAGATTAGAGTATCAGATTGATTGAAACTACAATTGGCTAATTCTGCACAATCTGCACTCCCAACTGATCGGCTCGTGTGATGAACCGATCGGCTAAGCTTCGTGAACCGATCGGCTCAAGTAGTGAGTCGATCGACTCATGGACAGGGTGAAATGATTGCTTCAAGTGTTGAAATGATCGGTTCAACTGATGCAACCGAGCAAGTTGGGAAAGTAGGATTGGTGAGAAATTTTCCTTTCGTTTCACTTACCCAATTTGATTGGAACAAGGATTGGTATTTGATACCAATTAGAAACAAAAGATGAAAAGTTAATCGAGAACTGACTAGGACCACGAACCAACTAGTTCAGAAGTGAACCGATCGTTTCATGGGTCCCAACCAATCGGTTGAGGTGTCAATTGATTGGCTCAGGTCCCCAACCGACCGTTTCAGAAATGAAACGATCAGTTCAGGTTGCGCAGTTGGTTGTTTTTGTGGAAAATCTCGAACCCCTCTACTCCTGCTTTAGTCTCGCATTGCCTGGGATAGAGAACCCTATCCCATGACCCTCATATATATAGGGGTATTGGGGGCTTCTCAAAGTACAACCCAGTGCAACCATTTGCTCTGTAAAGTTGTCGTTCTCTCTGGTTTTGGTAACTGAGAGAGCCCGAGCAAGTGCTACCCAATAAGGGAGGCACAGCAAGGGAAAGACAACTTCAGAAAGCGACTGGTGGCAGGAGAGTGTGTCGGTGACTAGTACGCCGACATGAGGGTGCGACTCCTTCCAATTCCTTGTGGGACAAGGAGATTGGATTTCCAGGTGGTCCGTGTGGACTACTTCAGAGGGAGGAGATTTCTGCCGCTCAGAGGACATCTGTCAATCCTGACAGTCCCGGTGAGACTAGGAGTCATCAGTCCTGGTGCGACCAGGAGCTGCACAGACATCGTGAAGACTGCGCAAGCCGTGAGGTATTGTCACCGAGCAAGCCTCGGGAAAAGGTATGATTCCACAAACCATCCTTTCCTATTATATAGACGTTGACGCGTTTCCTTGTTCTGGGTTTGGGGAGGAGAATTTTTTTTTGTTTCCGCTACCTTCTCTGCCTCCCCTAAAACCCAACACTTGCCTCACTCTTCTCCTTCACATACCACTCTATCCTCCGAACAGACTCCACAAATACGGAAAACCTCTCTCTATTCTCCAAAGAAACCACTGGGGTAGATAACTCAACATCCAACCCCTTCTCAAAATGATGAATCTGCTTATCATCCATGGAAAGCATGTGAGGAAGGAACCTCAAAAACTTCATGAACCTTGCCTCATACTTGTTGATCGTCATGGATCCTTGTCGAATCCTCTCAAACTAGTTGATCTTCTCATCAAGATACATATGAGGAAAGTACCGACTAACAAACTCACTTCAGAACTCCTCCCAACCGATCATATCGGGCATCTTATCCTCTTCTATGGCCCACCAATGGCCAACACTCCCCTTTAAAAGGTACATTGCATGCTTCAGCTTATCCTCCTCAAGAATACTAAGGATCTTAAAGGCTTTCTCCATCTTAGTAAGCCATAGATCTGCATCCTCTGGATCATCCATCCAAGCATACTCTATCTCTCAAACACAATGAAGCCACTTAAAAGTCTTCCCAGTAGCCAAAGATTCATTATGGGGAACTGGTGTCCTAGGCTGAGGTGCAGGAATCCTATCTGCCATATGACTCATAGTAGCCATAAACTGCCCAAAAAGAGATTGAAAGGCAAGGTTTTAAACTATGGTAGCGTCAAATTGGGGGACTTCAGGAATCTGATCTTCTCGTGCCTGGTTCATTACACCACCACTTGGTGCGGCAACACTACTCTCAGTAGCATGTTCTTCGTGTTCTCCACATATCTTTAATCTTTCTTTTCTTATTATGCATAAGCAGAAGCCATGATAAGACAGACTGGAGGATAGTAGAATAGACACAAACCCTAATCCTAGATCCCTATAGACTCAGTGAACCTAAAGCTTTGATACCAACCTATCACACATGTGCGACATCCCGCTCCACACAAAGCGAGCCTACTCAAAAAAATTTGTGGAAGAAGATTAATGAACAAATTACTAGAAAACACTAAAAATTTAAATTGTTTCCATAAAACTACCAAACAGTAAGAACCTCTACATACATGTACTTTAATTCCTCATAGCACTTATTATGTATACCATCAACCTGTTACCATGGAACCTATTCCAAAACATATATACATGTATCCATTATAGATGTAAACAAAAATGGGCACACACGTCAAACATATCTCGAAAGCACATCCAAAAAACCTCTACAAAACATCCCCAAGGACCCGAGTGTATAAAGACGACTCTAGGACTCTATCAACAAAAGGCATCCAACAACACTTCCAACCTTGTTAGCTACTGATCTTCTTGTTGTTGCTCAACCTCCGCTGCATGATCTCTATCTCTTCATGCACGTCCACCTAAAAAGGATGTGGGAAGCCCATAGGGTGAGATTCCAAATCTTAGCCGGAGATATAACTCTCCACAAACTCTATTATCATCACATATAAGATAAACTAAGCAACAGTAAAGTTACGACTATGTGAAGTAGGTAATCCGTATTAACAGGAAGAGTAATTACTGATGAATTATGAAACATATTAATAATTTAAAATGAATTTGAAGAACGTGTATAATTTCTATCAACAATATTGTATAAAGATCAAGCAAGGCCTCATCCAATGTTTATGTATTTTGATCCTATACAATTATACTACATGGATAATTACGCATTTTATTTTTCCCCGAGGATTTGAGTTGTACCACCCAAATTCAACCAACCACTACGAAGTCAAAATAGGTTCTATGCAAGGTCTAATGGAAGATTCGGAATCCACGACCTCACCACCTCATTGTTAGTACACGTGAAAACACCACGAAGACATATCAGTCAACTGCAACAATGACATATAGTCAAACTCAGGGATTGGTTCATGTATGACCATCCACATAAATGATCATAACTAGCCCACCTTGTTACAGGTATGACACTAGAAGAACAGGCTCACGTATGGTTTTTCTAACAAGGAGTGGCTCACGCATGGCCATCCATACCACAATGAGATCAAGACACGCATGGTCTTCTCACACATCCTACAGTAAGGATACAAGAAATTACTTGACTTGTACCCCACATATTCAAAAAAATACACTTTGAGTTAAACTCGTTTCACCATTCAGAAAATGCTGACACTGAATGGATCTATGGCATAGGACAAGCTACAAGATGAAGTTTTACTAGATTAGTTAGATCATTTAAGTATCTTTCAACATCAATCAAGTTACAACTTACAACCTCTAAACAAACTTCATTATCAAGGGCATAACACATTACCAGGACATATTAGAGCATATAAGGTGCAATCCCATAACATCATCACTTGATGCTTGTCATTCACAATATGTCCCTTACAAGGACCGCATCTCTTGGGGTAACAACCCCTCATTTCATCATTGAGGAAAATCATCAACTCATATAAGGCAATAAGCCATCATTAGGTCATAAGACCATTCACCTCCTCTTTCAAGGATGTCAACAACACTTATGCCTCACAAGGCTTATTCAAACATATCATAACCACCATAACTCAACCTGGATATGTACATCAACTGGTGTTACCTGCATAGTTAGAAATGTGTAAGAAGAAGAGAAATACATTATCTACATTATCATCTTAAAAGATCCATACCATACATTTTACATTTTAGGGTTAGGGTTTCTCATTACCTAACTAGATTTTACAAGGTTGGATCAGCAACCACCCTTAGACCATCACTTCCATCATCATTATAAGATATGTTGTGAGATAAAGACTATAGGAAACAACATTTCCTTTTTATTCATACAACCATCCCATAGGGTGTCACATATCAACATGTAACCCTAGCATAACTACCACCATCAAGATCTTGGTTAAATCTAGCATATGGTGTAACAAATTAGATCAACTTGAGAGGGTATCAGTTTAGCATCATAAGTGTGTTAGACAACCAAACCATGTGAGTTGTATTAGGCAACAACACTTATGCAGGGTGTGTCGGCCAACACCATCTCCAAAGCCTATCTGGAAACATCATCTCCAAGGTGTAATGGGCAACCTATGCCTAGGTATGTCAGACAACAAGGCATATTGGGCAATGCCAACCCAAGGCATGACGGGCATCACATATCATAACGGGTTGTTAGGGTTAGGGTTAGCTAGGCATCACGAGTTGGGTATATCAGGCATCACAACTAAGAATGGATCGGGCAACATCGTCCTAGGGTGTATCGGCCTCTGCCCAAGTAGAGTATCACTGATGCCCTAGGCGCAAACAAACCCCATTAGGTTGTACCATAGTCATGATGGCTAACACCCTTGTATAACGATTGGATATAACAGTTAAACACCATATCGATCTAGGTGTCTCAAATTTACAACAAACTATCATCACCAAGGTCTCTCCACCATATCGTTTAACAACCACATGCCAAGATAACCATCTCGACTCAAAACGGCCTATTCATGCTCAAGGCATGATGATCTAGACATTACCAAGGTGTTTCGACCTAGGCCTCAGCAAGGTTGTGATGACCTGTCACAATGTGTGATAGACTATTGGAAATAGGTTGTGACAACCACCCACCACAACATGTCGACCTCATCATCTTCAACCTAAGGTCACTCGTCTATAGAAAAGAAAGAAGGTGTAACACAAGGGAAGCAACTAAGTGTAACTCCTTTCTTCAAAATAGATCTCAAAACCACCATGAAGAACTACTAACATGCAAGAGGTAACATTCTAGAGATAAAGAACAAGATATCATGCAAGGAGATATAATAAAAAAGAAGGTTTAGAGTTATATAACCCACCTCAAAGATCACCTCCAAGATTCAAGCTCTAAGGTCAAGCTCCAAGCTTTACGAGCTCAAGGTAGAAGATGAAGGGAACACCACAAGCTTGAGACTCGTCCACCAAGCTCCAAGAGAGACTCTTGTAGCTCCTTAGCTTCTTAAGGTCGTCCACTAAGGAAGAGGGAAAGCAAGGATGGCCAAAAGGATCATCTTTCATGGAGAGAAAGGAGTATATACTCAAGAGGAATGAGATAGAGATCATGGAAGAGGTGTCACCACCTAAGGTGACACTTGTCCATGAAGAAGGGCCACATGCAACACCATGCAAATGAGGTGATAAGATCTAGGTCTCGTCCTCTAGGTTACCTATCATGGTCATGCCTGAAACCACATCCCTACACACCCATAAACCAATAGGGTGAAACCCAAGACACCCACAAACTATGATGTAACTCAAGACACCAATAAATTGATACAAAGCCTCTCCAAGGCTCTCAAGCCCGAGACAACACTTCTAGGTTCAAGGCACACCTCAAACATGTATCCAAAACACATCTTATGTCCAAACAAGGTTCCCATCACTCTCTCCTCTAGATGATGCCAAGAGAGACAAGGAACACACTAGAGGTGGCAAACTTGCATATCAACCCCTATCCTGGGTAAATTGCAACTTGCACTAAAACCTCTCTACAAAACACAAGTGTCAACCAAGCAAGCTCAAAACTAGAAACTCAAGCTTCCAACATGCCCTAATTACATATCAGATGATTAGAGCAAGGTGGTAAGCAACACAGTTCAGAAAAACAAATAGGGTTATCCCAAAACATGGGTCAGGGTCATTACAAGTTCTGTCCAGGAATAATATTAGTCCAGTTCAAATCTAAGAGAAGGTTCCTTCTCCCTCTCTCCAAGCTGGGATGTAGAGCCAAGATTCTCTAGAGATGGATAAATCATCCTTACTCCCCTTTTGGAATTCTAACTTGGGCACTTCATGAGGCACCACTGGACCCAACCGGTTAGGCTATCGACCACTTTGTATAGTATGTGTCTAATTGTTGAACAATTATAATGCACCAAGATATATTTGTTATGCATTCTATGTCATTGATATGATATGTAATTTTCTTTTTATTTTAATTCATTTTCCAATATTGAATCACTTTTATAATCTAATAATGAGGAAATATGATTTCATTGCTCTATGCAAGATCCAATATAAAATACCACACCAATGTTTTATATGAGATCAAGGTCACATAGATAGTTTTAGGTTGTATTTTGATTATTTTAGATCCAAAATATGATTCTCACAAGTACAAATATCTATGTGCATGCACTTGATAAACATTTACTGAAATGGAGATACTACAACTGCATAACCAACTGTAACACCCGGGCCCACTACCCAAGGCTCTAGCAAGGTTTCAGGAATGACGACTGTCCCCACAGACCACCACTAGCCTTAACTGTGTGCTTTGTCCTCACTCACGCGCATGTCATGATCAACTTCCTGACAGGTCACCCATCCCAGTACTACTCCAAGATGAGCATGCTTAACCATGGAGTTCTTAGTGATGGGCTCCCGAAAAAGGAGGTGCACCTTGGTGATATGGGAAGTCCAATAATTCCTTTTAAGATCATTTTATCCGAGGCCTCAAATCCTAGGATGTTACAATCTCCCCCACTTAGAATCTTGACGTCCTCATCAAGGCTCAACTATATGGCCTCATAATCTGACCCCATTTTAGTGCAGACCCACAATGTCCCATGGACACTGATGCGGCCCTATTTTAGGGCTCCATCTTGTGCCATTTTGTACTTCAGTTACATCTAAACATGTTAGATTACAAGTCTTTTTCCCCAATATGATTATCATTGCAAATATTCTTATGGATGTTCTTTGCACTATTTTTCAGGTACTTGCACCATGCTTAGATGGAAGAGAGAGAGAGAGAGGGAGTTCTAGGGTTCCCCACTCAAGGAGGGACCCAAAGAAGACCCCAAAGTCTCCCTCAACCTACCTCCAGTGGCCAAGAATCATCCCCAAGCAAAGACATCCGAAAATGACAAAGTCAGAAGTGAAATCAAGTCATGCAAGCCTCACCACGGCTGTGGCCACAATGCCACAGTCATGCATTTATTGCCAAGATCCAACAGTTTCAACAGGGAAATTCCACAGAGTCCCACGGCCGTGGCCTCCCAGCCACGACCGTGTCCATTGAAGACAACACGGCTGTGGCCATTAGCACGGTCGTGGTCAGGAGAAGAGAACACGGACGTGGCACCTTACCACGGTCGTGGGAATTAATTGCCAGAGTTCAGTTGCCAATAGGGAATTCCTCCAAGCAACCACGACCGTGGCCAAATCGACACGACCGTGGCCGAAGATGATCAAGACGACCGTGGCCCCTCCCACGGTCACCTCGTCCTCCTCCAAAACGGTCGTGTTAAGCCAAACGGTCGTGTTAAGCCACACGGCCGTGGTGCATGTGACCCAGAACAACTGTGGCACTCCGCCACGGTCGTGACCACCACCATACTTCGCTTTTTCACCACTTCTTTCATACCACGACTGTATTCACCCCCCACGGTCGTTCCCCACTACCCTCACCACGGTCGTGGCACACCCACCACGACCGTGGTGATCACCGACCCTACACAACTTTGCACTGCTTTTCCTATTATACACCCACTTAGCCCTAGCTCCTATATAAGCACTAGTTGCTTCTAGGGATCGAGAGAGAGCACCCCCTAGCCTCTAACCAGCTACTCCCTCACTACTCCTTGCATCCATTACTTCCATCCACCTACTTTCCTTGCATTTAATCCCATTTCCACCCACTTTCCACTCATTTCCACCATAGAAACCTAGTTTCTCTAGGTTTCTATCTGTCCATTCTCCTATTTCCATGCTCTTGGGCACCATTGGAGGAGGAGGCTTGTGTCTGGAAGAAAGGAGGTGAAGAAGTCAAGCTTCATCAAGAATCCATGGAATTTCCGACTCTCTTTCCCTTCTCCTTTGTTTCTATTTTGATCATGTATAGCTAAGCCCCCTTTGGTGGGCTGTTTGGGGCACAAATGTGACTTTGATACCATGTTGGGGGAATATAATTTGTAATGAACATATTTCACTTCTATGATGATTTCTTTTGCTTGTATCTCATTTTCCATTACGTGTGCATGTGATTATTGTTTAATTACATTAATTGATTTCCCTGTGGTGTTTGAAGACATTTGCCTCAAGGTTGTTTTGGTTTCTATGTAGCTATCATAGGATTGGCTCATAGGTCCTTAATTCGGATTCCTAGCAAGCACCCTATCTTCCTACATAATCACCTTCTTCCTACATGCAAATATGAGTTCTAAGTGACTAGTATAAGTGTGATTAGTGCAATTGCCTAGGATTTCCTAAAGGCTGAGGTGGCTAGTGGCATGAGGCCAAATATCCTCATCTCTACTCCCATCCTTACCCTTGGTCCTCAATTGACGAATACCACTTATCCTAGAGACCTAGACTTGGTAAGTCCTATGAGAATTACACCTAGCCCTAGTTCCCCAACTAGTAGCATAGGGTACATCCTCATAGCACCCACCTTGTTGTTTGGTTTGGTAGTATAGAATGAAATATGCTAATTGCTTATTATGGTGACATACCCCAATTAATGTCAAGGTCACATTCCCAAACGGCCCACCTCCTTCATCTAATTGCTTAAAACCTTAATTGCTCTATTTGCTTATTAATGCTAGTGTAGTTCAATTGCTTTAGTTAACCTAGTTGATTGCCTAGTTTTGCTAGCTAAGTGTTAATTTAGGTCTTTGATCTTGATTAGTGGTTAACTTAGGCTCTCAAATGCTAGTTCCTTGCTTAGTCTAGTGTAGTTTGTTCTTGCTCTTGTTTAGATAACTTGTTGACTTAGATTGCTAATTTATCCTTTTGATAACTTAGTTTCATATTGCTTTTCCTACTTGCTCACTTATCTTAATCAACAACCAACCAACATTTTTAAACCCTAAAAACCTTACTCTCCACAGTAGGAATGTAGCCCACACCGTCTAACTCTAGTGCCCCCTCTATCTCCGTGGATCGACCATGTACTTGCCGCCTCACCTATACTACGACATGACCCCGTGCGCTTGTGGGCATAGTGTCTTAGTAGACGCACCACTAACGGGGTGAAAAAGCACCACTAACGGGCATAGGTCTTATAAATTTCGAAAGCATAAGATCCCACATCCCGTGCGCTCTGACCTCGTGGGGTGAAAAAGCACCACTAACGGGGACGCACCAAGCTTTCTGGCACCGTTGCCGGGGATAGAGGTGCTCAGCCTAGTTAGATAGTGTAGCTTAGCCTTTCCTTTTGCCCTCACCATTGCTATTATTTATTCTTTGTGTTACTCTTGCATATTGGTTCGCTAACTTGGCTCCTTATTGTTTGTTTGTGACTTGCACAGGTGACAACTGTGCATGCATAGCCCACATTCGACTTGCACTGACTTGGTGGTTTATGACCCCGAGATTGGGAGAAGAAGGTGTCAAGCTCACCGCAACCTACACCGAGAGGCTGAGATGGCTGAGAACAACCCACCACCGGATGTTCCACCTCCACCGCCACATCGCCCACTTCATGAGTACTTCACGTCGGGGAACTACAACTCCCCCATAGCCACGCTGGTTGACCAAATGCCCGGTCAGCAGTTCTCCATCCCGCCGGCACTCATGGGACTTCTCCCCACATACTACGGAATGGAGAACGAGAATCCCTACCACCACATAGACGGGTTTCTTGAAACGTGCTCTACCTTCTTCACTCCAGTCGCCACTGACAACTCAATCAGGAGGACGCTCTTTCCTTTCTCTCTCAAGGAGAAAGCCAAAGAGTGGTATGTTTCCAAGCCAGAGTTGGTCTCGTGGACTGACGTGAAGAATGAGTTTCTCAAGAAGTTCTTCCCAATCACCAAGTTATCCTACATGAGAAGGTGCATCACGTCGTTTGCCTAGAAAGACAATGAGCCCTTCCACGAGGTGTGGGAGAGGTTCCAAAAGCTACTTCGTGATTGCCCCCATCATGAGGTTCCGTTGTGGCAGCTCGTTCAGGCCTTCTACACCGGGCTGGAGGAGCAAAACCAAAACAACGTAGACTCTTCCTGCAGGGGCACTTTCATTGCAAAGCCGCCCGAGAAATCATGGATGATGTTTGAGCACATCGTAGAAAACTCCCGCCACCATGCTTCCACAAAAGGGGGGCATTGTGATCGAAGCTACGCTCCCCCACCTTCTTTCGCAGCTCCGAGTCGCAATACCACTGACCCCGATATGATGAAGATGATGACCGAGATGATGAAGTGGATGAAAAATCAAGCTGGTGGCTCTTCTAGCCAGCCTACAAGGGAAGTTGAAACTGTAGACGAGGAGGTTAATGCTCTATATTCCTTTGGTGGCCACAACAACAAGGGCCCAATGTCCAACTCCTCCACTCCCGAGTGGAGGAACCACCCGAACTTCCTTTGGAAACAACAGAACGAGGATGGGCAAGGATAGGGGCAACAAAAGCCACGCTACACCTCAAAGTTTGAAGATGAGGTACTTGGGAGCTTGAGGAATTTAGATGAGGTAAAGAGAGAAGTGTCTTCTCAAGGACAGAACGTCAGCCATCTTGAGCAAAGGCTCGATCAAATTTCTATCTCGCTTGCTCGTCGTGAAGAGGGGAGACTGCCATCTCAACCTATGATGAATCCTAACAACGATGATGGTTATGTGAATGCCACCCAAACCACATACATCCCACCACGCGGCCAAGCAACCTCACTTCCAAAATATCAAGGACCAACGCACCCATATGCTCTGCCATCTCACCAACCCACACTAAACTACCAATACCCACCACCACCTACACATACCAACAAAGCACCACCTCCACCACAACCAACTTACATACTGCAAAATCCTAATTCCACCCATCCAAGACCACCACCACCTATGTCTTCACAAGACCCTCCTTCATCACATGAGCATGTGAGTATGGTCACTATCATATGGGGTGAAGAAGCTACTCAAGGTTGCAGAAAAAGGGAAAAGAAAGTGGCTGAGGTTGGAGGTAAAGTCTCGATACTTAAGGGATCTAGCAAAGATAAAGAATACTCTGAAGAAATTGCCGCCCAAGCACCACCAGAGAATGCTAAGTGCACCCAGATTGCTACTGCGCCAGACACGAATGTAGAGGCACCCTCATTGGTTCCACCCTCACCCGGGGATACAAAAAGTACCCTAGATATAGCTCATCCGGTTGTTGGTGACACTGTCACGCATACTATTTCACATACCATGGGCATAGCAGTGCTTGAAGCCATATCCTTATGGGAACCAAGACCTTTACATGAGACGAGTGTCACCATCACCCCTCCGCCAGTTCTAGCTAGCATAGTGGAGATAGTTGATGAAGACAAAAAGCAATTCCATGGAGGTTCGACTCTCCAAAAAAGGGGCGGAAATATCATGAATCTCTTAGGAAACTTGAAGCGGGGAACAATAGGCATACCATCACTCTTTTCATTGATGAAGGACGTATGCATGGGAAGCAAAAAGTTAGTACTACTTCTGACCGAGGAATTTTTTGCCTCAAAATCTGTGAACTTCATCTACGACAATGGCTTCCCAGAAAAGAGAGGTGATCCGGGAGTGCCTCTAATTTCTTTCTACATTGGTACACAACCCGTCAAGCACGCTCTCATTGACTTAGCTGCAGGGACAAGCCTCATGCCATGGAGAATGTACCTATGGCTTGGCCTAAACAAAATGAAACCAGTGGAGTGTGCCATTATCTTGGGTGACAAAACCAAAAGGGAGCCCTTGGGAATCATGCAGAACACAATAGTGTCAATGGATGAAAGGGTGAACATTGCCTATGTGACCGATTTCCTGATAGTGGATACCGCACCTATTGATGGAGAAGAATACCTCATATTGGGTAGACCTTTCCTATCCACCGCGGGAGCTAAAATCAATATCCGCACAGGCACGCTAACGATTACTTATAAGAGGAAAAAGACCGACTTCTTCATATTCACAAAAGAAGAGAGGGACGAGTTGGCCAATGAAGACTTCAGTGAGAGTTTGTGCTATCGTGACCCTCTGGAGCTGTGGAGATCGAGCCCATACTTCTATTCCATGTACACTCCTTGGGACGAAGCACATGTCATCAGAGCGCTCGATAGGATCACTATAGAAGAGAAGGAGGGCACCTTGGGTGTTAATACATGATTAAAAAAGAGCAATAAGCTCGGCTGAAGGCTATAATTTAGTGCTGGTGGGAGGCAACCCACGTGGTTTGAGATTCTCAAACCTTGTTTTACCATACTTTCTTTTGGTTTCCAAGAAACACACACACACACTATACTTGATAGTTTTTCTGTTTGTGAATCATTTTAGCATAGGCACAAGAAAGAAAAGATGATGTTGAAGGGTTTAGCTAAGGTAGAGGTCAAAGTGGAAGAAGAGATTGCAAATCAATGGAGGAGCTATAGGAAGAAGGCCAGAACGGCCGTGCTGCTCAGCACGGCCGTGGTGGCCCTGTCCTGCTCACCTAAAGTTACATTGACCACTCCAACTCTCGTCGGTTGCCTTTCGCAACCCCACGCCTTTTTACCCTACTAGTCTAAACTTCTATTTCATGATGAGGACATCATGATTTAAAAGTTTGGGGTGGTAGGGCGGTAAGCCTTCTTTCGCCGCATTTTTCTCTATGTGTCTTGTGCTACATTTTGCAAGATGATCAAATAGTTCAACTAACCTTCATAGTTGTCTATCCTGACCTCGTGTGCCTTCTTGCATTCACACATTCATGTAGTTGATTTCTTGCATTTTTGCGTATTTTTTTTTAAAAAAATTGCTTTTTCATAACATGCATCGCATCTTCATGTAGTTTTTGTAGTTTCTTATGCATGAGAATTAGGATTTGCTGATTTATGTCTTTAAATTCCCTAAAGTAGGTTTGGATGTGATTTAGTGCAAATTGGCACCATTTTGGCCAATTTTGCCCAGATTTGAATATTCTTGCTCCGATAGGATGTTTTGACTTAATCTCCAATGTTTGAAATGAAATGGTTTACTCTTGTGACAAATGCATGCTACATTCTTAGATCTTATTGATATATGGTCTTGTTTGTGACTTTTTACATGTGAACCACATCTCTTAAGTCTGTGAATGCTTTGGTTGAATCATGAATTGAGCAAGCGGAAAACGCTTAAAGCCAATGGAATCACTTGGTAGAAATATGAATATTGTGTTAATTCTATCATGTGGTGTGATATTACTTAATGAAGTGTTGAATTAACTTTCATGCAGGGAATCTTATGTTGAAAACTACACTGACGACCCCTCTTTCATCCGACCATTCTTCCACCACCTTCATACCTCTCCGCCTCATGAAAAGATGCCAAGAGTGCACCTATCAGCCATGGCCACCCATAAAAGTTTGGGGTGGCGACATATTTACCTCCCCGCTTCACTCTATCCACCTTGTGCCCTACCTACACCAAGGGAAAAGAAAAATAAAAGAAAAGCAAAAATAAAATAAAAGGATGCTCATGTTTAAGAGCATTCAAATAAAGAAAAGAGGAGTGTGTAAAAGCACTCCAAATCTTACTGCAACCCTTTCTTCTTCTTTTATACCCATTGAGCTAGAAAACATCAAATCTAGCTCACTTTACCCTTTCTACAGCCAAGTGGATCATCTAGTGTGGTATGAAGCATAATACTAAATGCATGAAAGTGAAACAACACTCCTAGTCACCTTTGATTAACACCAACATGAAACGGTTTACCCGGAATAACATAAAGGACATATGGACAACTTGTGTTTCTATGCTTTATATTTGAAGTTTGTATGCTCAGTGCTCAGTTCATGAATGGTTTGTGAAATAAGGAGAGGAGAGATGTGAGACACATACACTTACTCGCTTCCAAGACCATATATTCAATAATTTTCTGTTGTTTTGCATTTGACATTTGTTTTTGTTGAAAAGAACGGAAAAGAGAGATTAAGTTGGAGCATACTTGAGGACAAGTATGTTTTAAGTTTGGGGTGGTGATGTAGCCCTATTTTAGGGCTCCATCTTGTGCCATTTTGTACTTAAGTTGAATCTAAACATGTTAGATTACAAGTCTTTTTCCCCAATATGATTATCATTGCAAATATGCTTATGGATGTTCTTTGCACTATTTTTCAGGAACTTGGACCATGATTAGATGGAAGAGAGAGAGAGACAGAGAGAGGGAGTTCTAGGGTTCCCCCACTCAATGAGGGACCCAAAGAAGACCCCAAAGTCTCCCTCAACCTACCTCCAGTGGCCAAGAATCATCCCCAAGCAAAGACATCCGAAAATGACAAAGTCAAAAGTGAAATCAATTCATTCAAGCCTCACCACGGTCGTGGCCACAATGCCACAGTCGTGCGTTTCTTGCCATGATCCAACAGTTTCAACAGGGAAATTCCACAGAGTCCCACGGCCGTGGCCTCCCAGCCACGACTGTGGCCATTGAAGACAACATGACCGTGGCCATCAGCACGGTCGTGGTCAGGAGAAGAGAACACGGATGTGGCACCTTGCCACAGTCGTGGGAATTAATTGCCAGAGTTCAGTTTCCAACATGGATTTCCTCCAAGCAACCAAGACCGTGGCCAAGTCGCCACAACCGTCGCCGAAGATGATCAAGACGAGCGTGGCCCCTCCCACGGTCACATCCTCCTCCTCCAAAATGGTTGGGTTAAGCCACACGGCCGTGGTGCATGTGACCCACCATCACTGTGGCACTCCGCCACGGTCGTGGCCACCACCATACTTCACTTTTTCACCACTTCTTTCACACCACGACCGTATTCACCCCCCAAGGTTGTTCCCCACTACCCTCACCACAGTCGTGGCACACCCACCACGACCGTGGTGATCACCGACCCTACACAACTTTGCACTGCTTTTCCTATTATACCCCCACTTAGCCCTATCTCCTATATAAGCACTAGTTGCTTCTAGGGCTCAAGAGAGAGCACCCCCTAGCCACTACCCAGCTACTCCCTCACTACTCCTTGCATCCATTACTCCCATCCACCTACTTTCCTTGCATTTAATCCCATTTCCACCCACTTTCCACTCATTTCCACCATAGAAACCTAGTTTCTCTAGGTTTATATCTGTCCATTCTCCTATTTCCATGCTCTTGGGCACCATTGGAGGAGGAGGCTCATGGCTGGCAGCAAGGAGGTTAAGAAGTCAAGCTTCATCAAGCATCCATGGCGTTTCCTACTCCCTTTCCCTTCTCCTTTGTTTCTATTTTGATCATGTATAGCTAAGCCCCCTTTGGTGGGTTGTTTGGGGCAAAAATGTGACTTTGATACCATGTTGGGGGAATATATTTTGTAATGAACATATTTCACTTCTATGATGATTTCCTTTGCTTGTATCTCATTTCCCATTACTTGTGCATGTGATTGTTGTTTAATTACATTAATTGCTTGCCCTGTGGTGTTTGAAGACATTTGCCTCTAGGATGTTTTGGTTTCTATGTAGCTATCATAGGATTGTCTCCTAGGTCCTTAATTCGGATCCCTAGCTAGCCCCCTATCTTCTTACATAATCACCTTCTTCCTACATGCAAATGTGAGTTCTAAGTGGCTTGTATAAGTGTGATTAGTGCAATTGCCTACGATTTCCTAAAGGTTGAGGTGGCTAGTGGCATGAGGTCAAATATCCTCATCTCTACTACCATCCTTACCCTTGGTCCTCAATTGACTAATACCACTTATCCTAGAGACCTAGACTTGGTAAGTCCTATGAGAATTACACCTAGCCCTAGTTCCCCAACTAGTAGCATAGGGTACATCCTCATAGCACCCACCTTGTTGTTTGGTTTGGTAGTCTATAATGAAATATGCTGATTGCTTATTATGGTGACATCCCCCAATTAATGTCAAGGTCACATTCCCAAATGGCCCACCTGCTTCATCTAATTGCTTAAAACCTTAATTACTCTGTTTGCTTGTTAATGCTAGTGTAGTTCAATTGGTTTAGTTAACCTAGTTGATTGCCTAGTTTTGCTAGCTAAGTGTTAATTTTGGTCTTTGATCTTGATTAGTGGTTAACTTAGGCTCTCAATTGCTAGTTCCTTTCTTAGTCTAGTGTAGTTTGTTCTTTCTCTTATTTAGATAGCTTGTTGACTTAGATTGCTAATTTAGCCTTTTGATAACTTAGTTTCATATTGCTTTTCCTACTTGCTCACTTAGCTTAATCAACAACCAACCAACCTTTTTAAACCCTAAAAACCTTACTCTCCACAATAGGAACGTATCCCACACCGTCTAACTCTAGTGCCCCCTCTATCTCCGTGGATCGACCCTGTACTTGCTGCCTCACCTATACTGCGACATGACCCCATGCGCTTGCGGTCGTAGTGTCTTAGTAGACGTAGGTAGTTAGTGTAGGTCTTACAAATTTCGAAAGCATAATATCCCACATCCTGTGCGCTCCGACCTTGTGGGGTGTAAAAGCACCACTAGTGGGGACGCACCAAGCTTTCTGGAACCGTTGCCGGGGATAGAGGTGCTCGGCCTAGTTAGATAGTGTAGCTTAGCCTTTCCTTTTGCCCTCACCATTGCTATTATTTATTCTTTGTGTTACTCTTGCATATTGGTTCTCTAACTTGGCTCCTTGTTGTTTTTTTTGTGACTTGCGCAGGTGACACTTGTGCATGCGTAGCACGCATTCGACTTGCACTGACTTGGTGGTTTACGACCACAAGATTGGGAGAAGAAGGCGTCAAGCTCGCCGCAACCTACACCGAGAGGCCGAGATGGCTGAGAACAACCCACCACCAGATGTTCCACCTCCACCGCCACATCGCCCGCTTCATGAGTACTTCATGTCGGGGAACTACAACTCCCCCATAGCCATGTTGGTTGACCAAATGTCCGGTCAGTAGTTCTCCATCCCGCCGACGCTCTTGGGACTTCTACCCACATACTACGGAACGGAGAACGAGAATCCCTACCACCACATAGACGCGTTCCTTGAAACGTGCTCTACCTTTCGCACTCCAGCCACCACCGACGACTCAATCAGGAGGATGCTCTTTCCTTTCTCTCTCAAGGAGAAAGCCAACGAGTGGTACATTTCTAGGCCAGAGTTGGTCTTGTGGACTGACGTGAAGAATGAGTTTCTCAAGAAGTTCTTCCCCATTGCCAAGTTATCCTACATGAGAAGGTGCATCATGTCATTTTCCCAGAAAGAGAATGGGCCCTTCCACGAGGCGTGGGAGAGGTTCTAAAAGCTACTTCGCGATTGCCCCCATCATGAGGTTCCGTTGTGGCAGCTCGTTCAGGCCGTCTACACCGGGCTGGAGGAGCAAAGCCAAAACAACATAGACTCTTCCTGCGGGGGCACTTTCATGGCAAAACCGCCCGAGGAATCATGGCCGCTATTTGAGAACCTCGCAGAAAACTCCCGCCACCGTGCTTCCACAAAAGGGGGGGCATTGTGATTGAAGCTACGCTCCCCCACCTTCTTTCACAGCTCCGAGTCACAATACCACCGACCCCGATATGATGAAGATGATGGCCGAGATGATGAAGTCAGCCCACAAGGGCAGCTGATACTGTAGATGAGGAAGTCAATGCTCTATATTCCTTTGGTGGCTGCAACAACCAGGGCCCAATGTCCAACTCCTACACTCCTGAGTGGAGGAACCACCTGAACTTCTCTTGGAAACAACAAAACGAGGATGGGCAAGGATAGGGGCAACAAAAGCCACGCTACACCTCAAAGTTCGAAGATGAGGTACTTGGGAGATTGAGGAATCTAGATGAGGTAAAGAGAGAAGTGTATTCTCAAGGACAGAACATCGGCCGTCTAGAGAAAAGGCTCGATCAAATTTCTATCTCGCTTGCTCGTCGTGAAGAGGGGAGACTGCCATCTCAACCTATGATGAATCCTAACAAAGATGGTGGTTATGTGAATGCCACCCAAAACGCATACATCCCACCACGCGGCCAAGCAACCTCACTTCCACAATATCAAGGACCAATGCACCCATATGCTCCGCCATCTCACAAACCCACACTAAACTACCAATACCCACCACCACCTACACATACCTACCAACCACCACCTCCACCACAACCAACTTGCATACTGCAAAATCCTAATTCCACCCATCCAAGACCACCACCACCTCCATCTTCACAAGCCCCTCCTTCATCACATGAGCAAGTGAGTATGGTCACTATCATGTGGGGTGAAGAAGCTGCTCAAGGTTGCGGAAAAAGGGAAAAGAAAGTGGCTGAGGTTGGAGGTAAAGTCCTGATACTTTAGGGATCTAGCAAAGATAAAGAATACTCTGAAGAAGTTGCCTCCCAAGCACCACCAGAGAATGCTAAGTGCACCCAGATTGCTACTGTGGCAGACACGAATGTAGACGCACCCTCATTGGTTCCACCCTCACTCGGGGATAAGGAAAGTACCCTAGATATAGCTCATCTGGCTGTTGGTGATAGTGTCACGCATACTGTTTCACATACCATGGACATAGCAGCGCTTGAAGCCATATCCTTATGGGAACCAAGACCTTTACATGAGACGAGCGTCACCATCACCCCTCCACCAGTTCTGGCTAGCATAGTGGAGATAGTTGATGAAGACAAAAAGCAATTCCATGGAGGTTCGACTCTCCAAAAAAGGGGCGGAAATATCATGAATCTCCTAGGAAAATTGAAGCGGGGAATAATAGGCATACCATCACTCTTTTCATTGATGAAGGACGTATGCATGGGAAGGAAAACGTTAGTGCTACTATCGACCGAGGAGATTGTTGCCTCAAAATCTGTGAACTTCATCTACGACAATGGCTTCCCAGAAAAGAGAGGTGATCCGGCAGTGCCTCTAATTTCTTGCTACATTGGTACACAACCCGTCAAGCACGCTCTCATTGACTTAGGTTCAGGGACAAGCCTCATGCCATGGAGCATGTTACAACCCCAAATTTTGGGTTCATTTGTTGAGAAATTAAATTTCTCATAATAAAGATAAATTAACAAATAATGGATGAATGCATGGATTTCATTTACAATAGCCTTGTTGTTTGATTTGTGGGCTTTATTGGCTATTGGGCCCAATAACAAGGATATTCAATTAATTAGTGAATAACTGAGATTTTGAGATAAGAAAGGTGTGGAAACCTCTAGAAGGCAAATCCAAAGAAGATTTCGTGCCTCTTAGATTCCTTGGGTTCCAAGGAGTCCAAAGTTGCAAAGAAAAGGCAATAAGAAAAGAAAATATCGATTAAGTATTTCCTTGTTAATAAAGAAATTGAAAACATTGATGAAATAAGGAAAATATGTGAAAAGAAGTATATTTGAGTTATCCATAGTGGGATTTCGTATCCCAATGATTCCTAATAATAAAAGGAATACTAATGAGGAAAATAAAAGAGAAATAAAGAGAAATCCACAAAAGGAAATATTTTAATAAGAATTAAAACAGGATAATGAGAATAATGCATATTGATGCATTTAAGGATGATGAGTATTCCTTTAAAAGGAATTTCGAATTCTTAAAGTTTCTTGGGTGCCAAGGAGCCCCAATAAAGGAGAAGAAAGAGAAAATACTAAATTTGCAAAATATGAAGATAATGTGATATATTATTAATGCATTTTGTGTTGTTTTTCGAAAGATGGTATTTTTTATTAAAAGGAAACATGATTTCGTGGCCAATAGATTAAAAGGCAAATAAAGAGAGTGAAGGAAAGGAATTTTGAATTCCTAATACTTAAATAAAAAGGAATATTAAAAAGATAAGGAAGAGAGAGAGACAGAGGTGGTTGCTTCACAACCAAGGAAAGTATGTTTCCTTTCAAGGATAGGACTTGAGTCCTCAAGGAGGCACGCCTTAGGGCTTCGTACTCACCCTTATATAAAGGGTAGACCCTCCAATTCGAGTCCAGGAAGGATCCCTCGCGCACCTCTCTTCCTTCTTCTTCTTCCTTGTGATTCTTTGCAAGCAAACCCTAGGGTAGAAAGGTAGAGCTTTCACGGAGCAACTATGAACCCTTCGGTGCACTCTCTGGATTCTGGATGATCCACGTTACCAACAGGATGCTCGGTGGCAATCCCTTCGCTTGAACCGGTGCGCAACTGCAGCTACACGGCTGCAACGGCGGCCGCAGTTGCAGGCCCGTCATGCATGAAAACGACCTGTTAGGTCGTGGTTTTGTCATTGCTTTAGCTGCATCAGATCGTGGCGGAGCAAGGGTGGCCATGGGTGGCAACCCCGGACCCCGGAGAGGATAGGGGATGAGCCGCCAGCCACCTGCACCATGCCTACAGGTCCGGCGGACAAGAGGCAGCAGCGGATGAGCACCCGGCCTCTTTGGCCACGAACGAAGGCTCCGTGGGTGCGATGGAGGTCGACGGAGGTAGAGAGACCTTCAGCGGCGCTTCTTGAGTACCAAGGTGGGGAGGCAACGTAGCAGCAGACCCCAACCCTAGCGGCGTCGCTGGGTTCGTGAGGAAGAAGAAAGGCAAAGAGGAATTGGACCAAAGTGCCCCTCCGCGGGCTAAAGAACCAACAAACTAAACAAGGGCAGAATAGTCTTTTGGTTATAATCTCAACGCGCCGCATTTGCATGGACAAGGGTGACGTGTCAGCCTCTGGTTGGTTTTGGTAAGTGAAATCTTACAAAAATCGTAACTAAATTTTCGTAGCTCGGATTAGTACGTGTAAAATATGAAAATTGCTCAGAAAATCGAGAGGAATCTAAATAAAATATAGTTGAAGCCTAATTCTTATTTCAATTCGAAAAGTAGTATAAGTTATTAACTTTAATGTAATGATGATTAAGAAACCCTATTTTGATGTGATTAATGTGATTAAGAGGGTTTAATTGATGAATAAAGTTGATATTAGTCTGTTAATGATAAAAAGGAACATTAAGAATAAAAAGGATGAACTTTGCACGTAATTTGATTAATTTAGAGTTTATGTGCATAAATGGGCTTTAATGGGCCTTGAAACCCTAATGTTGGTACTTAGGACTATTAATGGCTTTAATTGTTCGATTTCATGAATAGAACTAAGTTTTCAGGGTTATAATCTATTTCGAACATTAAAAGTTGTTAATTTGTGGATAAATACCCTAAATGTAGTAATTAGGGTTTTCTCATGAATTAAGGTAGACTTAATGATTAATAACGTTCATATGAATGATAGAGCATAATGAATTACAAATTGATGATAAATAAGCATAATGATCTTGTCATGGATTAAAAGGATAAAAATGACAAGTTTTAATGTAAGATAAGTATAATGGGTTTAATTTATGGACAATGATTCAAAAATAAGGTTAAATGTTGTTAAGGGATAACCTTAATATCTATTGTGAATAATTAGGGTTTAAAATTGTGAAAGATGAAAGGAAACACTAATTGCCATAGAAACCCTACAAATGAAATAGTAACCCTAGGGCTCGAATAGGTCTATTAGACTTGGATACCATGATCCATGATAGAAAATATTGGATGTTTGTTT
Organism: Alisma plantago-aquatica; assembly: GCA_963693085.1. Lineage (NCBI taxonomy): Eukaryota > Viridiplantae > Streptophyta > Magnoliopsida > Alismatales > Alismataceae > Alisma > Alisma plantago-aquatica. Next base: position 994,580,472 of record OY856410.1, on the reverse strand, counting down.
CAGGATCTTATTGAATGCTTGGTTGCCTATTGTTGATTGGAATATTCTGTCTCAAGTCTACATTTACAAGTATGTGGTTACGCTTATGACTAATCGATGTAGTTTTTCCGGGATTTTGTCGATGTTTTCATCATGAACTGAATTAAAGTGTTGGATGTTTTAATTCAAGCAAATTATAAAGTGAATATGATTATCACATAAGAAGTTATGCCTACTAGCTCAGATCTTAGTCCCTCATGTAGTTTGATGGATGACCTAGTAAAAGGCTACCAATGGGGTAGGCCATCAGGTCCGTAAATGACTTAATAAATGGCTACCAAGAAGGTAGGTCCATCAAGTCATATCGAGTTAGAGATTGGACTTCCTACAGGGAGTGCCATGCAACTCAACCCTAAGTATTGGTCTACCTGCCAGGTAGGATCATGCAGGGTATAATGAAGATCCACCAAGTGAGAATGGTGGTATCCATGTCCACTGCAGGGACACTACAGGGATAAGGGATAGGAAGGGATTGAGTAGTACTGCTTAAAATGTAATTTGAATGTTTAATGATAATTGGTTACCTACATTGTTACTATAGTTGAACCAATTTTTGTGATCCCCCACATACCCGCTTTGTGCTGACCGACGTTTTGTTTGTCGGCGTTTTAGGTACAAATGAAAAGAACAAACAGTATAGTGGTATATGTGGAATTAAATGAGAAGTAACGTGCACAGAAGGATTAGATAGATTGGCATTTTCATGGATAGAAGTTTAGAAATCCCAGTTTGCACAAGGTGATACAAGTTTTATTTTATACCAGTTTTCAGTATAGTTGGTAAAGTTTATTAATTGTTATTGATTATTTGTCGAACCTTTGATCCTGTTAATTGAATAACGGCTCTAACCTTTTGGTCTCCCTCAATTGGGGGTTACCAGGAGATGGGGTCATTACAATTGGTATCAGAGCATAGGTTCCTCATCTAATCTTTAATAATTATTAAATTTTACAAATTCCGTAGAACCCAACGGAGTTATTAGAGGATTATCCGAAAGACAGAGGTGTCTAGAAAAGGATCACGACCGGGGGCTGGCAAGATTTTCCTCCGCACCGCTAGTCGGAATACGAGGACTCCCGGATTCGTGTGACTACCTGGCCAAAGTCTTAGGGTATGAATCGAAATAAGATACCTTTAGGACTCTCTCATCTTGTTCATCCCTTCTCAACTCAAATTCTACTAAGGACCTTAAGGATTAGGGTTTCCTCTCTTTCCCTGACCCTCTTGAGGTATGGGTAAGGTTGATAAGGATTAAGGGATCCTCCATCAAATTAATAAAAAGCATGTAAATAAGATGTCATGGACATAAGCTTAATAGAGTAAACGTAAAGGACTAGATACATGCTTAGGCCGTATGACATGAGTTGTCTTTGCCCTCAGGAGAGATCTGAGGATAGACCTCCTTGGTAGGAGGATAAGTAGAGAGGGAGTTAAGCTTGGAGGTAGAGACCTCCATTAAAAGTAGAAACCTGGCACATCCTTTGAGGATGATGTTAACCCTAACCCTAAGTGAAGGATAGAAAGAAAGATGACATGATGAGTTAGATATCATGGTTGACCGAGTGTTTAGTTGGACATGCCTTTGGTATGCCATAAGAGGGTAGATGACCTAGTACCTTAGGCGACCCAACCCTAGAGAGGGTCGTGCGTGCTAGAGCGAAGGATAACTCCTTCATGGATGAGGATAAAGGAGAACCTATAGTTACCCTATGGGCTTAGACAAGTGGGGTATAGCTTGATGAAACCCTGGTTAAGAGATCATGATGGATGGCTTATGAAATAAGCATAAAGGGTTATGAATGATCTTGAGCAAACATAAGTTTGAAGCATAGGTTTCACCCATGGGGAGGTAAACCCTAAGGACGGTTGAGACCTCTTCGTCAAGAGTAGTAATTTCGAAATGTTTTCAAAACAGCAAGGCAACGTTGCATGATTCCTGGAGGCTGATGATATCTTGGTTACCTTTAGAGGAACCAAACCCTAGAGAGAGGACGATGCTTCTAGTACCCATGGTATAAGTGGTTACCTGCTGGATGAGATAAAGAGTGGTTTAGACCCTAAGGAGGTTTAAGTAACCAGTTGTGAGGCTTTATACCTAGTTGGTTGCCCTGGAAGAGGACTCAACTCCAAAGCGTTGCTCAAGTAGAAAGATCATGGAGGTACGTGACATACCATGGACATACTTGATTCGTGGTTAAGAGGTTGAGCATGTAGTTGGATACCCAAAGGAGAACCTAGGGTTCCTAGGCCTAAGAGGGGAAGCAGTGTATCCGATGCTCATGATGAGATTTGAGTCTCTATAGTTTCGAGCATGGTACTCCTCATGTGTAGAGGTGAAGGAAATCCCTTACGTTAAGGGTATGTTTGATGAACCCCTCACAACTAAGTTGATGATGAGAACAAGTGCGACCTAGCATGGTTTTGTAGGTACGCTTGTGCCTTAGTAGTTGTTGGTTTAAGCATGTTCATATGGATGAAAACCCTAAGAATGCTTGTGACCTTGTTATAAAGGTGTAGTTTCCTCCCGTCCTGGGAGAGCGACCCTTTGGTAGGAAGTTTACCAGTTTGGTTGGTTTTGAGGTAACTTGAGGAGGTTTCATAGGATCTTGAGAAGCTAAGTGAACAGTACATGGCATGAGGATGAACCTGTAGACCCATACATAACCATCTCTAAAGTGCATGTGGATGTGTTACCATGGAGGTAACCGATATGGGGCCTGACCAAGGTAGGCAGGTTGCCATGACCCCTATGAAGGGATGGAAGACAGTCATGAATGCAGAAAGAGAGATGATGAAGACTTGGGTAAGGTTCTAAGTTGAACATGTACTATGATATAATCCTAAGGCTATCCTAGGGTCAGGTAGGGATAAGACCGATGGAAGAAGGAGTTGCCTACTTCCCAAGTTGCACATGACCATAGGGTCGGGAGGTAACAACTATTATTGTCTGAGGGCCATGGGTTGGGAGATTGATCACCTTCATGAACTCATGTGACCCAAAGGGCAAATGAGTAGGGCACTCTCTGGTGCATATGGGAAGAGGGATGACCCCAAAAGTGTCGGCTCCCTATAGACCTAGAGGAGATGACCCAGGAATGTGCTCAGACCAAGTAAGTTCGAGGCCAGTTTTCCATGGAACTAACTTTGATATAATGATGATTGTGATATAGAGACATGAGTTGCACGTTTCAACGGAGATTTGAAGGTGTACTGGCGAGGTGGGCTATACCATCCCTACTCTTGGAATAGGAAGAACTCTGTATTTGGATGGCCGCCAAATGCTTATTTCTTCTTGTTATGAGAGTGAGAGATAGGACAGTATGCATGCCACACACCAAGGACAAGGATGTTGTGAGTTGGAACGTTGCTATAAGGAATAAGGATAGAGATGTGGAAGGAATGATACATGGATGGTTTGCAAACACTATGAGAGGTAGTATAGCCAGCTTATGAGGATGTTTTATCAGGAACTATGTGGAATTTGCAGATTAACCAAGGTCGAGTTCGATCACAGTGAGTATGAGCTTAGAGTTTCTTGATGAAGACAAACTTAGAGTTTGAGATGAGATGATAAGTAGAATACATGGAAGAGTATGTCTTCAACGTTACTTAATACCGAAGGATGTGAAGGGGTAATGGATGCTCTGGTGGAGATAGTGCTTCCTAGTTTGGCTAGAAGGGAGTTTCTAGGCTAACCCTACGTTTGGAAAGAAGATGTGTTTTGGCTAACACTCAGATGTAATGAGATAGGTTGAACAAGTTAATGATTGTTTGGTTAGTCAGTCTAGTCCTTGACGTAGTGAAAGAATGGTTTAGAGCCTCAGATGCACTTCTCTAGAAGGGAATGTGATGAAACCCTGATTAGAATGGTTTAGGGTTTCTGAGGTATCAAGCTTGAGGGATCATGACACACTGGAGATCATGATTTTAAGATCACCATATACCATGGTATTACTGAGATGGTAGCACTTTGGATGCTTAAGATGAAGATGCATGTGGCTTGTGGCCATGCATGATAAAGGTAAAGGACGAATACCAGTAACCCAGTGTACCAATATAGAGGATAAAAGAGTCCCTGAAAAGGAATGAGAGTTCATCACTATGGATGATGTGTAAACTCTCCCCTTAACCAAGGAAGATCAATGAGGGTTATGGTAGATCACCTTACCTAGATGACAGGAAAAGAAGAGTACTGTCAAGTGACAGATCGGGTTGAACTACTTATAATAGAGAAAGAAATGGTTCAACAACACCATGATGTGATTTCAAAGAGTTCTTGAACATGATTAGAAGGTTTACTTCCATGCGGAAGAAGTAGGTACATGAAGAACTCGTTTTAGTACCGTTTATCACCCCTAACTAATGAGTAGTATGATCCAGACTAGAGGGTCTGATGAGAGAAAGTGTACTTGTTCAGGGTGATACAAGGAGACAGTTCTTAAGATGTGATGTTAACCACCATAGCCTTTATCGGTATGTAAGAAGCTATATAAGGAGGGTGTGTCGGTCACCACTTCATTATAATGATGTTGGTAAAGGAGGCCTCGTGAAGGTCATAAAAGAACCACAATGTGTGCAGATGAAGTTGCTTGATCGTGTAATGGCTGAGAGAGAGCCAAGGGTGACATGTGTCATGAGCTAATACAAAGCAGACTAACATGCAGTTCACTGTGGGAGAATATGTGATGTGAAAATCCGACCCCTCTAAGCTACAGCTAATAAAGCTGAGTCCCCGATAAATGGGTCCATTTGAGATGGATGGGTGGATATGTTTGTGTTTAGCTTTGCCCCACAAGATAAAATGATGTGTAATGTGTTCCATGAGTCCGATCTAGAGCACTATGTGAGGTACCCAAGCCATGTGTTGAGCCCTGAATCTATTCAGCTTTTGAGAGGCTGAATTATCCTGAGTCACCTATGAGGGTACGATGTACCATGGTAAGAAAGAACTCAGATGGAAGAATATGAGATAATGAAGGTTCTTGGAAAACACCATGGGAAGGGTGAATCCACATGGGAGTCATGATGGACTTATGAGGGGCTTATCCTGTTTGATTGCTTGCTTGATGGAATTTTGAGGGCAAAATTCTCATAAGAGGGGAAGGATGTTACAACCCCAAATTTTGGGTTCATTTGTTGAGAAATTTAATTTCTCATAATAAAGATAAATGAACAAATAATGGATGAATGCATGGATTTCATTTACAATATCCTTGTTGTTTGATTTGTGGGCTTTATTGGCTATTGGGCCCAATAACAAGGATATTCAATTAATTAATGAATAACTGAGATTTTGAGATAAGAAAGGTGTGGAAACCTCTAGAAGGCAAATCCAAAGAAGATTTCGTGCCTCTTAGATTCCTTGCGTTCCAAGGAGTCCAAAGTTGCAAAGAAAAGGAAATAAGAAAAGAAAATATCGATTAAGTATTTCCTTGTTAATAAAGAAATTGAAAACATTGATGAAATAGGGAAAATATGTGAAAAGAAGTATATTTGAGTTATCCATAGTGGGATTTCGTATCCCAATGATTCCTAATAATAAAAGGAATACTAATGAGGAAAATAAGAGTGAAATAAAGAGAAATCCACAAAAGGAAATATTTTAATAAGAATTAAAACAGGATAATGAGAATAATGCATATTGATGCATTTAAGGATGATGAGTATTCCTTTAAAAGGAATTTCGAATTCTTAAAGTTTCTTGGGTGCCAAGGAGCCCCAATAAAGGAAAAGAAAGAGAAAATACTAAATTTGCAAAATATGAAGATAATGTGATATATTATTAATGAATTTTGTGTTGTTTTTCGAAAGATGGTATTTTCTATTAAAAGGAAACATGATTTCGTGGCCAATAGATTAAAAGCCAAATAAAGAGAGTGAAGGAGAGGAATTTTGAATTCCTAATACTTAAAGAAAAAGGAATATTAAAAAGATAAGGAAGAGAGAGAGAGAGAGAGGTGGTTGCTTCACAACCAAGGAAAGTATGTTTCCTTTCAAGGATAGGACTTGAGTCCTCAAGGAGGCACGCCTTAGGGCTTCGTACTCACCCTTATATAAAGGGTAGACCCTCCAATTCGAGTCCAGGAAGGATCCCTCGCGCACCTCTCTTCCTTCTTCTTCTTCCTTGTGATTCTTTGCAAGCAAACCCTAGGGTAGAAAGGTAGAGCTTTCACGGAGCAACTACGAACCCTTCGGTGCACTCTCTGGATTCTGGATGATCCACGTTACCAACAGGATGCTCGGTGGCAATCCCTTCGCTTGAACCGGCGTGCAACTGCAGCTGCACGGCTGCAACGGCGGCCGCAGTTGCAGGCCCTTCGTGCACGAAAATGACCTGTTAGGTCATGGTTTTGTCGGTGCTTTAGGTGCATCAGATCGTGACGGAGCCAGGGTGGCCATGGGTGGCAACCCCGGACCCCGGAGAGGATAGGGGATGAGCCGCCAGCCACCTGCTCCCTGCCTACAGGTCCGGCGGACAAGAGGCAGCAGCGGATCAGCACCCGGCCTCTTTGGCCACGACCGAAGGCCCCGTGGGTGCGATGGAGGTCGACGGAGGTAGAGAGACCTTCAGCGGCGCATCTCGAGTACCAAGGTGGGGAGGCAACGCAGCAGCAGACCCAACCCTAGCGGCGTCGCTGGGTTCGCGAGGAAGAAGAAAGGCAAAGAGGAATTGGACCAAAGTGCCCCTCCACGGGCTAAAGAACCAAAAAACTAAACAAGGGCAAAATAGTCTTTTGGTTATAATCTCAACGGGCCGCGTTTGCATGGACAAGGGTGACGTGTCAGCCTCTGGTTGGTTCTGGTAAGTGAAATCTTACAAAAATCGTAACTAAATTTTCGTAGCTCGGATTAGTACGTGTAAAATATGAAAATTGCTCAGAAAATCGAGAGGAATCTAAATAAAATATAGTTGAAGCCTAATTATTCTTGCAATTCGAAAAGTAGTATAAGTTATTAACTTTAATGTAATGATGATTAAGAAACCCTATTTTGATGTGATTAATGTAATTAAGAGGGTTTAATTGATGACTAAAGTTGATATTAGTCTGTTAATGATAAAAAGGAACATTAAGAATAAAAAGGATGAACTTTGCACGTAATTGGATTAATTTAGAGTTTATGTGCATAAATGGGCTTTAATGGGCCTTGAAACCCTAATGTTGGTACTTAGGACTATTAATGGCTTTAATTATTCGATTTCATGAATAGAACTAAGTTTTCAGGGTTATAATCTATTTCAAACATTAAAAGTTGTTAATTTGTGGATAAATACCCTAAATGTAGTAATTAGGGTTTTCTCATGAATCAAGGTAGAATTAATGATTAATAACGTTCATATGAATGATAGAGCATAATGAATTACAAATTGATGATAAATAAGCATAATGATCTTGTCATGGATTAAAAGGATAAAAATGACAAGTTTTAATGTAAGATAAGTATAATGGGTTTAATTGATGGACAATGATTCAAAAATAAGGTTAAATGGTGTTAAGGGATAACCTTAATATCTATTGTGAATAATTAGGGTTTAAAATTGTGAAAGATGAAAGGAAACCCTAATTGCCATAGAAACCCTACAAATGAAATAGTAACCCTAGGGCTCGAATAGGTCTATTAGACTTGGATACCATGATCCATGATAGAAAATATTGGATGTTTGTTTCAAGATCTTATTGAATGCTTGGTTGCCTATTGTTGATTGGAATATTCTGTCTCAAGTCTGCATGTACAGGTATGTGGTTACGCTTATGACTAACCGATGTAGTTTTTCCGGGATTTTGTCGATGTTTTCATCATGAACTGAATTAAAGTGTTGGATGTTTTAATTCAAGCAAATTATAAAGTGAATATGATTATCACATAAGAATTTATGCCTACTAGCTCAGATCTCAGTCCCTCATGTAGTTTGATGGATGACCTAGTAAAAGGCTACCAATGGGGTAGGCCATCAGGTCCGTAAATGACTTAGTAAATGGCTACCAAGGAGGTAGGTCCATCAAGTCATATCGAGTTAGAGATTGGACTTCCTATGGGGAGTGCCATGCAACTCAACCCTAGGTATTGGTCTACCTGCCAGGTAGGATCATGCAGGGTATAATGAAGATCCACCAAGTGAGAATGGTGGTATCCATGTCCACTGCAGGGACACTACAGGGATAAGGGATAGGAAGGGATTGAGTCGTACTGCTTAAAATGTAATTTGAATGTTTAATGATAATTGGTTACCTACATTGTTACTATAGTTGAACCAATTTTTGTGATCCCCCACATACCAGCTTTGTGCTGACCGACGTTTTGTTTGTCAGCGTTTTATGTACAAATGAAAAGAACAAACAGTAAAGTGGTATATGTGGAATTAAATGAGAAGTAACGTGCACAAGAGGATTAGATATATTGGCATTTTCATGGATAGAAGTTTAGAAATCCCAGTTTGCACAAGGTGATAAAAGTTTTATTTTATACCAGTTTTCAGTATAGTTGGTAAAGTTTATTAATTGTTATTGATTATTTGTCGAACTTTTGATCATGTTAATTGAATAATGGCTCTAACCTTCGAGTCTCCCTTAATTGGGGGTTACCAGGAGACAGGGTCGTTACAGAGCATGTACCTACAGATTGGCCTAAACAAAATGAAACCAAAGTGTGCCATTATCTTGGGTGACGGAATCAAGAGGAAGCCCTTGGGAATCATGCAGAACACAATAGTGTCGATGGATGAAAGGGTGAACATTGCCTATGTGACCGATTTCCTTATCGTGGATACTGCACCTATTGATGGGGAAGAGTACCTCATATTGGGTAGACCTTTCCTATCCACTGCGGGAGTTGAAATCAATATCCGCACAGGCACGCTAACGATTACTTATAAGAGGAAAAAGTTCGAATTCTTCATGTTCACAAAATAAGAGAGGGACGAGCTGGCCAATGAAGACTTTAGCAATAGTTTTTGCTATCGTGACCCTCTGGAGTTGTGGAGATCGAGCCCATACTTCTATTCCATGTACACTCCTTGGGACGAAGCACATGTCATCAGAGCGCTCGACAGGATCACCGTAGAAGAGAAGGAGGGCACCGTGGGTGTCAATACATGATGAAAAAAGAGCAACAAGCCCAGCTTAAGGCTATAAATTTAGCGCTGGTGGGAGGCAACCCACGTGGTTTGAGATTCTCGAACCTTGTTTTACCATACTTTCTTTTGGTTTCCAAGAAACACACACACACTATACTTGATAGTTTTTCTGTTTGTGAATCATTTTAGCACAGGCATAAGAAAGAAAAGATGATGTTGAAGGGTTTAGCTAAGGCAGAGGTCAAAGTGGAAAAAGAGATTCCAAATCAATGGAGGAGCTACAGGAAGAAGGCCAGAACGGCCGTGCTGCTCAGCACGGTCGTGGTGGCCCTGTCCTGCTCACCTAAAGTTACATTGACCACTCCAGCTCTCATCGGTTGCCTTTTGCAACCCCACGTCTTTTTACCCTACTAGTCTAAACTTCTATTTCATGATGAGGACATCATGATTTAAAAGTTTGGGGTAGTAGGGCGGTAAGCCTTATTTCACCGTATTTTTCTCTATGTGCCTTGTGCTACATTTTTCAAGATGATCAAATAGTTTGACTAACCTTCATAGTTGTCTATCCTGACCTCGTGTGCCTGCTTGCATTCACACATTCATGTAGTTGATTTCTTGCATTTTTGCGTAATTTTTTTTTTAAATTTTGCTTTTTCATACCATGCATCACATCTTCATGTAGTTGATGGATCTAGAACTTACACCAAAAGATCACTCTTCCAATGGGAGTCCCAAAGATGCACTAAAAACCCTAGGGAATTGATGTTCTCTCTAGGTTTACCTAGAACTGGTGCTTAGATAAACACTCCAACCCCATAAGAGTATGGAAGCCTTATCATAGTACAGATTTAGGATCGAACCCAAAAGACAACAGTCTTGTTGCAAGCAACAAGATAGAAAACGTATAGAACTTCACTTAGCTACTTACTAGTTGGCACTTATATCAAAAGTTGGATTTTGATGGTTTTAAACTAAGAACATGGAAAGTAAAGAAAGCAAGTAAATCTAAGAGTTAAACTATGATAAAGATCACTAGGGTGTGATCGGTTTTTCACCGCCACTACACATCGATCAACACATGCAAAGCAAAACTTAACCTGCAAAAAGAGTTCGGTCAGTTAGTATCCTTGTAGACCTAGTCTCCTTTCGGATAACCTAGCTACTAGAAGCGCGGGAATGTTGCAACGCCAGCCATTCCCGATCAAATGGTCACATTACTTTACATCATTCCCCTCGCAAAGTGTGTTCCTCGACTTACCAAGGTTGCACTTCCATATGTCAACTGATTCCATTTCATAGTATGAAAGTGCAACGGATGATAGTGAGTTTACTCCACTTCTTGAGATACACCTCTAGATACCGAAACAGATACATGGTGGATACATGCATCAAGAACCAACATGCAAATGAGTTTCGAATCTAATAGTACAAACGTAGACAATTCATACTAAAAGATAAAAGATAACACAAGTTGGAGATCAAGAAACAAGTATTCATTAATCGTTTGACGTTGAACCGACAAAGATAAGAACTCTACATTACAACCTAAGGATTACATTTTACATGATATGAAAGTATGGGTAGCGGGGCTACTCTTCGCACCCTAGTGAAGAAGACTACTCCCTCATGACTAAGACCAAGAAGGAGGCGAGAAGAGAGAGAGAGCATCATCCCCACAAAGGAGGGAAGAAGGTCAACCCCTTGGAGAGAGAGAGAGCAACGATCCACCAGTCTTCGTAGGTTGCACGATGAGGAGGTCTCCCCTTCCCACCTTCTTGACGAAGAAGGAGAAAGCAGCTTCAGGATGGAGTATGGACCTTAGACTGACAACCCCAGGGCAGAGGATGGAAGTGGCAGGAGCTCTGGAATGATTGGGGCAGCCTTTGGACGTCTGAGATGTCTCCCCCTTTTTGGAAGACCCTTGGGGTCTTATTTATAGGCCTTGGGTGAAGTCCAAATGGTTTGGAGACCGTTTGGACCCCAAAACCGTTTGGGGCCTCAAGACCGTTTGGACCGTGAGACCGTTTGGCTTCAAACGGTCTTGAGACCGTATGAACTCCATGCGGTCTCGGGACCGTTTGGCTTCATGCGGTCTTGAGACCGTTTGAACTCCATGCGGTCTCGGGATCGTTTGGCTTCATGCGGTCTTGAGACCGTTTGAACTCCATGCGGTCTCGGGACTGGTTGGCTTCATGCGGTCTTGAGACCGTTTGAACTCATGCGGTCTTGGGACCGTTTGAACTCCATGTGGTCTCGGGACCGTTTGACTTCATTCGGTCTTGGGACCGTTTGACTTCATGTGGTCTTGGGACCGTTTGACTCCATGCGGTCTCGGGACCGGTTGGCTTCATGCGGTCTTGGGACCGTTTGACTTCATGCGGTCTCGGGACCGTTTGGCTTCATGCGGTCTTGGGACCGTTTGAATCCACTCGGTCTTGAGGCTGAGTTATTCTTTTATGATTTTTTTGTGCTTTTTCTGCATATATAAAAGGAAAAAGTTAGTCTGATGGTGTATTTACGAAAAGAGGGTAAAATTGGGATTATGTGTAGTTTAAACGTAAAAAGAGTATGGAAAACTAAAGAAAAAGACTAAGATAATCGACTAAAATAGGAAGTTATCACCCCCCTAACTTAGAGTCTAGCTTGTCCTCAAGTTAGATAGAGCTGAGACATGTAATGGCGAGGCGATCTTATTTAGGATTTCCATACTCTTGCTTCAATTCTTGAGCTGAGTTCCCCTGGGGTCATATCAAGTCTTATTGCATGCCTTGACTCTTTCGGATTTCGAGAGTTGCTTGGATCTCAGGTTCCTTTCCGTATCTCAAAGTTTGCATTGGGACCACCTTTATTTTGTGCATGTTGTTGACTCTAATCAGCTTTATACCTCTCTGAAAAACCTACAGGAAGCTAGAGAGGGTATGAGGGTTGGCTAAAGGCTTGAAGTGTAGCTCCTCCTTTAAGTGGGGGAGGGGCTGTCTATGCTTTTTAGAATCTCACTACCGGGCACGACACATCTGCCTTTATGAGGGAAGATGAATGTACCGGCCGGGCGAGCCCTTTATGAGCCTTTCATATACTTAGAAACTTTAGGGTTTCACTACCGGGCACGACACATCTGCCTTTGTGAGGGCAGCGGAATGTGCCGGCCCGGTGAGACCTTCGTCAGTTCTTTATATAGATCCTTATGCGTGGCACAACTCTCATAATTTTATTCGTCTCTCTGGCTTTTATTCAATAGCTTACAGGCTTGGGTTTTGGGATTTTTTTTTTTTGAGGATTTATTTTGGGCGGCCAAGCCTCTTTTATTTTGAAGAGAGGAAAGCTGTTCTTAGAGTTTTTTCAACGTGCACTTATTTGGTTTGTGGTCCTCTTGCAGAACTTTCTTGATTTGGAAGTTGCCTGATTTCCCTCTCATCCTCGAGATCTTGGCTTATATCTGCCTTGATTTTGACCTGTGGAGAGTCAGGTAAAGAATTGAAGCAAAAACATGGAATCAATAGTGGATGGAAATTGATAAATCACCATTCGATGTCTAAGTGCTATTTACTTGTAGGGATTAACATGATTCTAGAGTTAGTTGAGGTGACTATTTTTGAAAAAGAAAATTTAAGTTAAAAAGAATTGTTTAAGAAGAATTTAAGAGTGTAGAAAATGTTTAACAAAAACAAAAAGAGAGGTGTAGAAAATGATACCTCGCCCTTGTCTAATGTATCCCCCCCTAACTTATCACTCACTCTGTCCCCAGAGTGGCAAAGTGATAGGTTGAGAAGTCATTAGGACAAGGGCCGCAGGTTAAGGTAAATCTTCATTTTCCCCTGGAGAACGAAGTAGGTTGGATGTGAACTGTCCTCGTAAAGCGTGGTAGTCCACGTCAGTCATTTCCTCTACTGGTCTTTGGAGAACAATGATAGTGTACATCCAATAGAGGACGTGGAAGCCGCAGTCGTTTGATTGTCGTATTTGCTGGGGGCATTTGTGGCAGAAGGTGGTGCGATGGAAATGTTCTTTGTCGTACGCCTTTGTATGCTGACTCAGAAAATCGATTAACTTCTCGGTGCACTCCTTTGCCACCACTTCTTTTGGCGTCTTTGGTGTCACGACGTAGTTTCGCTGTCGTGCGTTGAACTGGCTGTCGGAACTGTTGTATATTGTGGTTGTTCCTTCTGGGAGGTTTGTTGCCAGGAGAATCCAATGCTCATGATACATGATGGGTAACATGATGAATGTCGGCGTTGTGTGTTGGAGGTATGAGATCAGCGCGCCGGTTGTGCTGAAGTTCTTGAGCTTTAGGAGATCATCTTTCATATATGGAGACGCCATGTATGTATTTGGGTTGTTTTGGCCAAGCAGCAACTGGTAGGCGGCCATAAGGCTTACAGAGAGGGATCCCTTATCCTGTAGAGTCTCTCGCAGTGAATCTGCCATCACAAGTATGTCTCGAGACATGAATACCAGGCCATCTTTGTCTGCGGAGAGTCGCGCCATAATGATACGCAATTCGAGGTCGTTAAGACCCTTGCAAGCATCGCGATCAAAATCAGGAAAGGTTGGGTCAATGGTGTATACAGGATCACTCTTTCTTTTATCTTGCTCTGGCGACTTGGTCTGCTCTGACTCCTTCAAAACTTGTCGGAAAGGTCGCCGGTGTCGTCGCTGGACAGCTGAGAAAAGGTAGCGGGGAACATCATCTGGTGACATAGTTGGGTTGTTGAAGAATCATCTATCACAGATGAACTCCATGGCATAACGTCCACGTAAGGAATGAAAGTCTTCAGCTACCAGGTCGTTGAATGGGATTTCTTGGTTTAGCGCTTGAATGTGACGGATGGTGCAGAAAGCGCTATCCCCAGATCCCTTGGTGGCTTGGACTGGAGGGTTTATGATTTTGAACCATGGTTGGCTCCAGTCCTGGCGAAGAGATGGGCGTGCAGCCCAGATTAATTTAAGAAGCCGGAAGGGTATACACTTGGCTTCTCCTGCTGCTTCTCCTACAAAATTTATTGTGCCGGTAGGTAGCTCGGTGCTACAGAAGTTGTATACTTTGGCATGCCGAGCTTCGGTATCCACGATCATAAAAAGCCAGTGGTCCGAGACTTGGAAGGGCATTGTAAGATAACGTGCTCTGCATGTCAAACCGACATGCAGCCGCTCAATCGATTTTTCGCGTATGTCTTTGTATAAAAGGCCAAAAGACAGAGCGGGCGAAGCATTAAAAACCGGTTGTTTCCACTTGTGACTTCTATATGTTTCTATACAATTGGTGAGGAGGACACGGAAGATCGCCATTGGCACCGTGGACCGAGGTCGGAGGATGCTACGGAAGTCTTCACGTGTCAACTTACGCCTGGTTTTGGTATTATGATAGATTATGTCTTCCCCCTTCTTTGCATCGTCCACTATAGTGTTCAGTATAAAAATGTCCTGAGCATCTAAAGTGGAGATGGCCGCCATATCCAAGTCGTGCATTTTGTGCGGAAACGGAGGTGGCGGGGGAAGTTCTTGTGGTGGGGGAGAAGCAGGTTTTTTGAAGGCCTCTTCATGGCCTTGTAGATTGTTGTCTGAATCAGTGGCGGAGTCCAGATCCTCGTCTGTGTCCAGACTTACGCGGTCAGCCTCGTCCTGGTAAGAAGGAGAAGGTGCTGAGAAGGGAGCAGAAGTTTTTGGCGGGCTGGTACTGGGTTCTAATATACATTGTTGGAATGCAGTGTAGGCCGCGTCTTTTGCAGCTTCGCCGATGGACCCCATAGCTGAATAGTCAAAGAATTGATCCCCATATGACATGTTGACATTGTCTTTGTGTGGGGACTTGGGGTGATGGTCACTGTCCTTGTGACCTTTGTCGGACCCTTTTTGGGAGGGTCCTGCTGCATGTCCGGGGTCTTCTCCATCATCATGCTTGTCGTTGGAAGGTGTATCTTTATTGGAGTCAGCAGATGAGTCAGAGTCGTCGTCTTCTTCATCATCGTCATCTTTTTCATCCACAGCTTTGTCGGCTTGCTTTTTGCTGGCGGGCGTTTTACACCGCCGATGAGTGGCCTGTAGCTCGTCGAAAGCCACTTGCAGATGCTCGTGATTTTCGAGCAGTGCATCGTGGGTTTCTCTGAGGTCTGTGAATCTTCCCTCGGCGGAGAGGAGGCGTGCTGTCAGTTCTGTGACTTGAGCACGTAGCTGTTGGATTTCATCGTTATTGGACTCCTCTTGGCGATGATGTAGCTGCGTAAGTGTTCCATCAATGGTGGTCAAGCGCGTGCTCAGGGCTTCTTGATGTTGCTGGAGCTCGCGGAGAGTCTCTGGCAGAGGTTGAGTCTGTTTGGAGATCTCATCGACTTTTTGCGCCGTTGCTTCTTGCTGACGCGTCGTTCCAAGGACCAGGTCCGGCAGGTTGTTGGTGTGGCTGTTGATGTGCTCAACTTGCTTAGCCACTTCATCCTGTCATTGCTGGAGGCCTTGGAGGAAGGTGGGCAAAGCTCGGTGTTGTTCGTCGATCTTGGTCACCTGTCGTGATAAATCATGTACACAAGAAAAAATAGAATTTAAAATGTTAGAAGGATCGGTGAGGAGGTTTCGGACAACGTCAAATTGACGGCCGAATTCCTCACCGATATTAGTGAAAGGGACCCCAGGAGCGGAGGGGTGAGATGACTAGGATCTGCGTGGAATGGTGTTAGTGTCTAGCGGAAGAGACACTGATGATGCCCCGAGCTGCGTAGTGACTGTGGATGTAGTCACCAGCGGTGTTGGGGTGGTGGCGGATGTGAAAAGTGGTGGTATTTGAGACGAAAGTGGTGGTAGTGAGATTGATGGTGTGGAAACTGCGGAGGTGAATGGAAAAGTGGTGAAGTCGGGCATAGGGATGGAGAAAGGGAAGCCCAAAGTAAAAATGGGTGAAGTAGTGGATGTGAATGGTTGCGTGGATGTGGGGAAGAAGGGAGGAGTGGTAGATGATGGAATAGTGGAAGGTGGAGTGGTGGCGGCGGTGGCAGCGGTTAGCTGCTCATGGAGACTCTGGATAAAAGAGTCGATGGAGGAGGTGGTTAAATTTTCCTCCTGGAGGGGCTCAGCTTCCGGTTTTGGCCGAGATGTTGGTGTCCCCGACAGTTGTTGGGCTTGCAGCTGCCTCCTGGATAGCCGTTTGATAGGCATCTTAGTTGGTCGAGCTATCGGGGTAGTGATGCTCATCTCCGTTTGTCCCGCTGTTGCTTTTCGTTCGAGTATTTTGACCGAAGCTAGCAGTTGAGTAAGCTCCTCGTCAGAGAAGAGGAGCTGTGTTGTGTCATAGTTTGCTAATTCCGGGAGCGGGAGGAGAGTCCTTGATGATTTGACCATAGGGCAGAATACATAATGTAATTTCCCTTCCTTTTCCTTAATTATGAACGAGTTCTTCAGAGTTTGCTCGTTGTTAAGGATGTCGCCCTTCAATTGCGTGCAGCGGGGTAAAGGTTTGTCCATCTTAAGATATTTGATGATAGATGTGACATGACCCCCCGTACATATTTCTTTCCCCAGGCTAGAGGTAGATAATTTCTGGATCATAAGTCATCCTATGTTAACTGGCCTTTCATTGAGGATAGACCAGAGAACGAAAAGATCTGATATTATAACGTTCCCTCCTTCTGTCCTGGGGAAAAGTGTGCCGGTGAGGATTTTGTGCAGAGTGTGCACAAATCCAGACTGAATGTTTGACGCCTTGCACGTCTTTGCGTCATAAGTGGGGATCCCGGTTAAGGATTTCCAGAATGTATGTCTGTTGAATACTGGATGATCGGTGCCCACTGTTTTAGCCTTTCGCAGCTGCTCCTGGTCGTCGATAAAGATGGAGTTCAGCATATTCTCTGTTATGACGACCTTGCTGCCAAAAATTTGGGTGACAAGCCTTCTGTCACCCCCGTCCCGAGATTTATCCGCGATGTCGACGGGCTCCTTGGTCAGAAAGGAGAAAAATTCTGCGGTGGGTTCATAGTAAGATACTTCAGGTACTAGACACAACCTAGTGAGGTTGGCTTTTTCTAGTACGTTGAAGATACGATCATGTATTCCCATCTTGAGCAGTATGCTGGAGCAGACATACTTGGTGGGTTTTAGGGTTTTGTCAGTGGAGATGGTGGTTTGGATGAAGAGGTTCTCTGGTGGTGGTATTGTGGTGGTGATGGGAGTGAAAGTGGTGGTAGTGGTGGGGATAGTTGTAGGAATGGTGGTGGTGGGGATGGTGGTGATAGTGGTGGTAGTAGGAATGAAAGGTTTGGCGAGAGGTTGGTCCATGGCGAAAACGGGTCGGACTTGTTTCCTTGCCCGCTTCTTAGAGGGCTGCCCAGATGCAGTCTTCGGGACCTTGCGCTTCCCCTTTTTCTCTTTGGCAGGTGACTCCTCTTCGGAGTTAGGATTGTACTCTGAATCTTCATCAGAAGAGGAGATGACAATTTCCTCCTCAGGGGGCTCAGATAAGATCCTCTCTAGGCGATCAAGTTCACACATGACTTCCATCATCTTGACGTTTGGGGGTGCCTTCCCAGTCCTGTTGAAGTCTGCTCTTATCTTTTGAAGCCTAGCTTGTTCTTCCAGCATCTCCTCTTTCGTCCAAATTTTAGGACCTTCGAACCTGATGGCTTTTCTTGGTGGTGATGCCATATCTGAAAAATAGGAATTTATGAGTTAGAGCAAAAAGATTTAGAAACAAATTAGATTTTAGTTGTAGTTTTATGTCTTTTTTGTATTTTTGTGAAAGGTTAATGGGTGTGGGAGACCAAACGGTTTCAAGACCGTTTGGTTCCAAACGGTTTCAAGACCGTTTGGTTCCAAACGGTTTCAAGACCGTTTGGTCTCAAATGGTTTCAAGAACCGTTTGGTTCCAAACGGTTTCAAGACCGTTTGGTTCCAAACGGTTTGAGGACCGTTTGGAAAACGAAAAGCCACAGGGTCGCTGGCGCAGGTGAAGATGAAGGTGAACCGGCGCGGAGGCGGAAGGTTTGCCGGCGACGAAAATGGTGGTGAAACCAGTGATGTGATGAAAATGGCAATGGTGAAGACGGCAATGACGACGGTGATGCAGACGATGGTGAAGAAGTCGTCGAAGACGATAGTGGTCCGAATTGAAGGTGATGACTGCGACGAAGATGGTGGAAGATGGAACCGGTGACGTCGTGAGAATGACGGTGACGTGCGGATGGTCGTTAAAACCGTCGGCGGAGAAGGCGGCGATGGTGGAACAGATGGTGAAAGCACAGGAACGACGACGAAGGTGGTAGGGAAGAGGGGCGGCGTGCGTTGTGGTCGTCGGACTACCTTGCAGGTGGTTGGTGAACGGGAGTGTGATCGCGCGAGGGCAAAGGAAGCAGAAGCAATGGGACAGTTCTTCGCATAAGCGCAAAAGAGAGTTTGAAAGTTCGAAGAGAGAAAGACGAAGGGGTAGGGTTTATATTTATAGGAAACGGTTAGCGACCCGTTGTATTCCAAGAGGTTTCAAGACCGTTTGGTCCCAAACGGTTTGAGGACCGTTTGGTCCGAACGGTTTCAGGACCGTTTGGTTCCAAACGGTTTGGAGACCGTTTGGAGTCCAAACGGTTTCAGGACCGTTTGGCTCCAAACGGTTTGGAGACCGTTTGGAGTCCAAACGGTTTCAGGACTGCTTGGAAGGACAAAGGCATAAAAGATTTTATATTTTTATGTTGGTTTTTGATTTGTATATTTTTTATGTTGTTTGTTTTCAATTAATATTTTTTTTCAAGGATGAAACTAAGGAAAATAAAAGAGCAGATCATAAAGGAAAAAGTAGAAATCTTGGGTTGCCTCCCAAGTAGCGCCTTTGGTTTTACGTCGCTGGCTCGACGAAGTTGTAACATTGTCATGTTGTTGGCATAGTATTTGATTGTTCATGTCTATTCGGCCCATGTTTAGGGTTTGACTCGGGCTGCCCAGCAAAAGTGCCTGCCGGAGGTTTTAACTGTGCAGCAATCTAGGCAAGCTGGGCTTCAACTGCCTTGTGTTGGGCTTGTTGGTTAGCCAGCATGGTTTGCTGAGATTGTAGCATCTATCTTATCAAAGATATCTCATCCTCCGGCTGTGCAGTAGCATTTTTCTGAAGGCTTTGTTGTTGAGGCTGCTGAGTATGCAACTGTGGATGAAGCGGGGGATGAGTGTACTGATAGTAGGCTGATTGGTTTCTAGGGTAGTTAGCCCTAGGGAAATTGTTCCTTGGGTTCCCTTGATTTTGGTTAAAATTGTTTGACAACCCAGGAGGCGGCCTACTATCAGATCCCCCTTGTATCTGATGTTGCGGATTCGCAGTTCCAGAAGGATTCCCGTACTGAAACCCAGGATGGTTCCTTGGTTGGCTGGGATTATAGTAAACTTGTCCGGGAATAGTGTGGATGGAGTTGACTTGCTCCGGAATATGATCTTCAGCTTGATTAGTAATAGACTAATATGGTTGTGGTAGTGGATGTAGATCCATCATCGCATTGTACAACATTCCGGAGGAGAGAGTCGGATGGTCCGAAGCATGACAAACCTCACAGGATCATGTGACGGCTTTGACTTGATGAACCAGCGGAGTTTTCTTCTTTTCAATTTCTCCTAGAGTTGTCTCGAGGGCTTGCTGTTTATGAACAATTGTTTTCAAGGCCTCAGCTATAGCCTTCATTTCTATGGATTCTTCAGCTTTGAAAACTTTAAGAGCTCCTTTTCCAGCTGACCGTCCCCAGTTGGACTGGTTTTCAGCTCCTAAGGTAACAATCTTCCAGGCATCTTCATAGTTTTTCCTCATAAAGTTTCCTCCAGATGAGGAATCCATAAACTGTTTAATATCGTCGCTTACTCCCCGGTAAAAAGTTTCTATCAGTTGATTTTGTGAGATTCCATGATGGGGGCATTTGTGCAGAAGTTCCTTAAATCTTTCCCATGCCTCAGCGAGGGTTTCCCCAGGTAATTGAGAGAAATGATTGATTTGCCCTCTGATTTCATAGGTCAGCGAGGGTGGAAAGAACTTCTCCAAGAATTTTTCCTCTAGAGGGGCCCAAGTGGTTATTATGGGTTCTCTGTCCAATGAGTTGTACCAACTCAAGGCCCTTCCAGATAAGGTGAAATGGAACAGGTGGAGCATTATTGCATCGAAAGCGATACCAGCTTGCGGGACCAGGCGGCATAATGCCTTAAACCTTTTCAAATGGTCCATGCAATCATCTCCTGAACCTCCAGAGAAGGAGATTCCTTGCATAATCTGGATCCACTGGGTCCGGATCTCAAAGTTTGGGATGTTAATGATCGGAGGCCGGACTGGGTGGTTATCCTCGTAGTTCTTTGGGACAGCATAGTCCCTTAGTTGCTTGTTTCGTGACTCGAGCTGAGCAGCTTGGGTTGCTGCCTCAGTTTCCGCTCCTATGCGGGCTTGCTCTTCTGCTCGTACTTCCGCTTGTATTTGGGCACGGGTGTCTGCGATAAGTTGTGCCCATTGTGCGGCGATGGCAGCATTTACTCTCTCCATCACCAAAGCAGCTTGATGCTGTTCGTCAGCCATTTGTCTAGCGCGTTGGCGATTGAGTCGGATTCGGCGGTGGAAACTTCTCTCTACCTCGGAGTCGAACTCCAGATCAGGGGAGAATCTGCGACTATGCGGTGATTGCATGCACGTGTTCTACCTGAGTAGAGAAAAGAGAACTCCTTTAGATAATAGTGAAAATATGAAAGTTTCAAGAAGATATAGAGTTATGATTCAAAAAGAAAGTGTAAAAACCTAACCAACTAGAAAGGTACTAAGTGAAATAACAATGTTCCGTTGTCCCCGGCAACGGCGCCATTTTTAATGGAGCTAGAACTTACACCAAAAGATCACTCTTCCAATGGGAGTCCCAAAGATGCACCAAAAACCCTAGGGAGTTGATGTTCTCTCTAGGTTTACCTAGAACTGGTGCTTAGATAAACACTCCAACCCCATAAGAGTATGGAAGCCTTATCATAGTACAGATTTAGGATCGAACCCAAAGGACAACGGTCTTGTTGCAAGCAACAAGATAGAAAATGTATAGAACTTCACTTAGCTACTTACTAGTTGGCACTTATATCGAAAGTTGGATTTTTGATGGTTTTAAACTAAGAACATGGAAAGTAAAGAAAGCAAGTAAATCTCAGAGTTAAACTATGATAAAGATCACTAGGGTGTGGTCGGTTTTTCACCGCCACTACACATCGATCAACACATGCAAAGCAAAACTTAACCTGCAAAAAGAGTTCGGTCAGTTAGTATCCTTGTAGACCTAGTCTCCTTTCGGATAACCTAGCTACTAGAAGCGCGGGAATGTTGCAACGCCAGCCATTCCCGATCAAATGGTCACATTACTTTACATCATTCCCCTCGCAAAGTGTGTTCCTCGACTTACCAAGGTTGCACTTCCATACGTCAACTGATTCCATTTCATAGTATGAAAGTGCAACGGATGATAGTGAGTTTACTCCACTTCTTGAGATACACCTCTAGATACTGAAACAGATACATGGTGGATACATGCATCAAGAACCAACATGCAAACGAGTTTCGAATCTAAAGTACAAATGTAGACAATTCATACTAAAATATAAAAGATAACACAAGTTGGAGATCAAGCAACAAGTATTCATTAATCGTTTGACGTTGAACCGACAAAGATAAGAACTCTACATTACAACCTAAGGATTACATTTTACATGATATGAAAGTATGGGTAGCGGGGCTACTCCCCACACCCTAGTGAAGAAGACTACTCCCTCATGACTAAGACCAAGAAGGAGGCGAGAAGAGAGAGAGAGAGAGCATCATCCCCACAAAGGATGGAAGAAGGTCAACCCCTTGGAGAGAGAGAGAGAAACGATCCACCAGTCTGCGTAGGTTGCACGATGAGGAGGTCTCCCCTTCCCACCTTCTTGACGAAGAAGGAGAAAGTAGCTTTAGGATGGAGTATGGACCTCAGACTGACAACCCCAGGGCGGAGGATGGAAGTGGCAGGAGCTATGGAATGATTGGGGCAGCCTTTGGACGTCTGAGATGTCTCCCCCTTTTTGGAAGACCCTTGGGGTCTTATTTATAGGCCTTGGGTGAAGTCCAAACGGTTTGGAGACTGTTTGGACCCCAAAATCGTTTGGGGCCTCAAGACCGTTTGGACCGTGAGACCGTTTGGCTTCAAACGATCTTGAGACCGTATGAACTCCATGCGGTCTCGGGACCGTTTGGCTTCATGCGGTCTTGAGACCGTTTGAACTCCATGCGGTCTCGGGACCGGTTGGATTCATGCGGTCTTGAGACCGTTTGAACTCATGCGGTCTTGGGACCATTTGAACTCCATGCGGTCTCGGGACCGTTTGACTTCATGCGGTCTCGGGACCGTTTGACTTCATGCGGTCTTGGGACCGTTTGACTCCATGCGGTCTCGGGACCGGTTGGCTTCATGCGGTCTTGGGACCGTTTGACTTCATGCGGTCTAGGGACCGTTTGGCTTCATGCGGTCTTGGGACCGTTTGAATCCACTCGGTCTTGAGGCTGAGTTATTCTTTTATGATTTTTGTGTGCTTTTTCTGCATATATAAAAGGAAAAAGTTAGTTTGATGGTGTATTTACGAAAAGAGGGTAAAATTGGGATTATGTGTAGTTTAAACGTAAAAAGAGTATGGAAAACTAAAGAAAAAGACTAAGATAATCGACTAAAATAGGAAGTTATCAGTAGTTTTTGTAGTTTCTTATGCATGATAATTAGGATTTTCTGCTTTATGTCTTTAAATTCCCTAAAGTAGGTTTGGATGTGATTTAGTGCAAATTGGCACCATTTTGGCCAATTTTGCCCAGATTTGAATATTCTTGCTCCGATAGGATGTTTTGACTTAATCTCCAATGTTTGAAATGAAATGGTTTACTCTTGTGACAAATGCATGCTACATTCTTAGATCTTATTGATATATGGTCTTGTTTGTGACTTTTTACATGTGAAACACATCTCTTAAGTCTGTGAATGCTTTGGTTGAATCATGAATTGAGCAAGCGGAAAATGCTTAAAGACAATGGAATCACTTGGTAGAAATATGAATATTGTGTTAATTCTATCATGTGGTGTGATATTACTTGGTGAAGTGTTGACTTAGCTTTCATGCAGGGAATCTTATGTTGAAAATTACACTGATGACCCCTCTTTGATCCGACCATTCTTCCACCACCTTCATACCTCTCCTCCTCATGAAAAGATGCCAAGAGTGCACATATCATCCGTGGCCACCCATAAAAGTTTGGGGTGGCCACATCTCTACCTCCCCGCTTCACTCTATCCACCTTGTGCCCTACCTACACCAAGGGCAAAGAAAAAGAAAAGAAAAGCAAAAATAAAATAAAAGGATGCTCATGTTTAAGAGCATTCAAATAAAGAAAAGAGGAGTGTGTAAAAGCACTCCAAATCTTATTGCAACTCTTTCTTCTTCTTTTATACCCATTGAGCTAAAAAACGTCAAATCTAGCTCACTTTACCCTTTCTACAACCAAGTGGATCATCTGGTGTGGTTTGAAGCATAAGACTAAATGCATGAAAGTGAAACAACACTCCTAGTCACCTTTGATTAACACCAACATGAAACGGTTTACCCAAAATAACATAAAGGACATATGGACAACTTGTGTTTCTATGCTTTATATTTGAAGTTTGTATGCTCAGTGCTCAGTTCATGAATGGTTTGTGAAAGAAGGAGAGGAGAGATGTGAGACACATGCACTTAGTCACTTCTAAGACCATATATTCAATAATTTTCTGTTGCTTTGCATTTGTCATTTGTTTTTGTTGAAAAGAACGGAAAAGAGAGATTAAGTTAGAGCATACTTGAGGACAAGTATGTTTTAAGTTTGGGGTGGTGATGCAGCCCTATTTTAGGGCTCCATCTTGTGCCATTTTGTACTTAAGTTGCTTCTAAACATGTTAGATTACAAGTCTTTTTCCCCAATATGATTATCATTGCAAATATGCTTATGGATGTTCATTGCATAATTTTTCAAGTACTTGGAACATGCTTAGATGGAAGAGAGAGAGAGGGAGTTCTAGGGTTCCCCCACTCAAGGAGGGACCCAAAGAAGACCCCAAAGTCTCGCTCAACCTACCTCCAGTGGCCAAGAATCATCCCCAAGCAAAGACATCCGAAAATGACAAAGTCAGAAGTGAAATCAAGTCATGCAAGCCTCACCACGGCCATGGCCACAATGCCACGGTCGTGTGTTTATTGCCAAGATCCAACAGTTTCAACAGGGAAATTCCACAGAGTCCCACGGTCATGGCCTCCCAGCCACGACCGTGGCCATTGAAGACAACACGGTCGTGGCCATCAGCACGGTCGTGGTCAAGAGAAGAGAACACAGTCGTGGCACCTTACCAAGGTCGTGGGAATTAATTGCCAGAGTTCAGTTGCCAACAAGGATTTCCTCCAAGCAACCACGACCATGGCCAAGTCGTCACGACCGTGGCCGAAGATGATCAAGACGACCGTGGCTCCTCCCACGTTCACCTCCTCCTCCTCCTCTAAAACGGTCGTGTTAAGCCACACGGCCGTGGTGCATGTGACCCACCACGATCGTGGCACTCCGCCACGGCCGTGGCCACCACCACACTTCGCTTTTTCACCACTTCTTTCACACCACGACTGTATTCACCCCCCACGGCCGTTCCCCACTACCCTCACCACGGCCGTGGCACACCCACCACGACCGTGGTGATCACCGACCCTACACAACTTTGCACTGATTTTCTATTATACCCCCACTTAGCCCTAGATCCTATATAAGCACTAGTTGCTTCTAGGGCTCGAGAGAGAGAACCCCCTAGCTGCTACCCAGCGACTCCCTCACTACTCCTTGCATCCATTACTCCCATCCACCTACTTTCCTTGCATTTAATCCCATTTCCACCCACTTTCCACTCATTTCCACCATAGAAACCTAGTTTCTGTAGGTTTCTATCCGTCCATTCTCCTATTTCCATGCTCTTGGGCACCATTGGAGGAGGAGGCTTGTGGCTGGAAGCAAGGAGGTGAAGAAGTCAAGCTTCATCAAGTATCCATGGCGTTTCCTACTCTCTTTCCCTTCTCCTTTGTTTCTATTTTGATCATGTATAGCTAAGCCCCCTTTGGTGGGCTGTTTGGGGCAAAAATGTGACTTTGTTACCATGTTGGGGGAATATAATTTGTAATTAACATATTTCACTTCTATGATGATTGCCTTAGCTTGTATCTGATTTCCCATTACTTGTGCATGTGATTGTTGTTTAATTACATTAATTGCTTGCCCTGTGGTGTTTGAAGACATTTGCCTCTAGGATGTTTTGGTTTCTATGTAGCTATCATAGGATTGGCTCCTAGGTCCTTAATTTGGATCCCTAGCTAGGCCCCTATCTTCCTACATAATCACCTTCTTCCTACATGCAAATGTGAGTTCTAAGTGACTAGTATAAGTGTGATTAGTGCAATTGCCTAGGATTTCCTAAAGGCTGAGGTGGCTAGTGGCATGAGGTCAAATATCCTCATCTCTACTGCCATCCTTACCCTTGGTCCTCAATTGACTAATACCACTTATCCTAGAGACCTAGACTTGGTAAGTCCTATGAGAATTACACCTAGCCCTAGTTCCCCAACTAGTAGCATAGGGTACATCCTCATAGCACCCACCTTGTTGTTTGGTTTGGTAGTCTAGAATGAAATATGCTAATTGGTTATTATGGTGACATCCCCCAATTAATGTCAAGGTCACATTCCCAAATGACCCACCTCCTTCATCTAATTGCTTAAAACCTTAATTGCTCTATTTTCTTATTAATGCTAGTGTAGTTCAATTGCTTTAGTTAACCTAGTTGATTGCCTAGTTTTGCTAGCTAAGTGTTAATTTAGGTCTTTGATCTTGATTAGTGGTTAACTTGGGCTCTCAATTGCTAGTTCCTTACTTATTCTAGTGTAGTTTGTTCTTGCTCTTGTTTAGACAGCTTGTTGACTTAGATTGCTAATTTATCCTTTTGATAACTTAGTTTCATATTGCTTTTCCTACTTGCTCACTTAGCTTAATCAACAACCAACCAACATTTTTAAACCCTAAAAACCTTACTCTCCGCAATAGGAACGTAGCCCACACCATCTAACTCTAGTGCCCCCCTCTATCTCCGTGGATCGACCTTGTACTTGCTGCCTCACCTATACTACGACACGACCCCGTGCGCTTGCGGGCATAGTGTCTTAGTAGACGTAGGTAGTTAGTATAGGTCTTACAAATTTCGAAAGCATAAGATCCCACATCCCGTGTGCTCCGACCTCGTGGGGTGTAAAAGCACCACTAGCGGGGACGGACCAGACACCCAGATCCTGATCATAGAATACATGTGGGCCCCACCTACTGGAGGGGTTATGGCTTTGATACCAGTTGTAATGCCCGGGCCCACTACCTAAGGCTCTAGCAAGGTTTTAGGAATGACGACTGTCCCCACAGACCACCACTAGCCTTAACTGTGTGCTTTGTCCTCACTCACGTGCATGCCATGATCAACTTCCCGACAGGTCACCCATTCCAGTACTACTCCAAGATGAGCACGCTTAACTATGGAGTTCTTAGTGATGGGCTCCCGGAAAAGGAGGTGCACCTTGGTGATATGGGTAGTCCAATCATTCCTTTTAAGATCATTTTATTCGAGGCCTCAAATCCTGGGATGTTGCACCAACTCTCTCAACTACTGAATTGTGACTATCACACGACATGAACTGAATCTTATGTAATGATATAGAAAAGATATGTAGATTGAAAATAAAATGTAATGGAAGCAAGTTCATAGAAAAGAAAATACAAAAAATAGGATATGCAGACTATTAAATGGAAAATCACATAGAAAACTAGTACGATGAACAAAAAGACAGATACACAAAACATACAACCAAACATGACAAGATCTTTTTGATACTAAGAGGAGCAGTCAAAGATTAAAGGATATAAAGATAAATCGACAATGGCCTTAGGCGATGGCCCTAGGTGACAACTGTCATGGTGGGGAGAAGGAACCTGCTAAGAAGAACCAATCTAACTGATATCAAGGTAGTTGTGGCTCCAATATTGTGGGCATCGATATTTACTAGTCCGGTTGGGGTTTGGAATCAAGAATAAATGAGAAACCAATCAATGTGGAGGATGAGATGATCATAATCCAGTGGGATGATGTTGATGCCAACACTATATTGTGGTCAAACACAGTTGTGGGCTACATTATGGGTTTCAAACCCCACATCCCGATGCTAGAAGGTCGCTTCAAGAGGATGTGGAAACCAACAGGTGCCATGGAAGTCAGGGGAAGAGTGATAGATTGCTTTATAATCAAGTTTTAGGACATAAATGATATGGAAAATGCTTTGGAAGGGAGGTCATGGTATGTAAAGGGAAAACTATTGATTCTCAAGAAATGGGAAAAAGGTGAACCTCTTGAGCAAGAACACCTCACTGCAGTGCACGTATAGGTGAGAACACTCAATCTCCCACTAGAGCTATGGAGTGATGTGATGATAGCTAGGGTCACAACATGCATTGGGAAACTAAAATGCATGGATCGACAAACTACAGCCAAGAATAGATCAGATTATGTCAAGGTCGATGTTCTTGTGGGGATCACATCCAAGATTTCCAAGATCAAGAAGCTCCGCACAAACAAGGAGAATGACTACAATGTGAGGATTGAGTACAAATGGAAACAAAATAGGTGTCCGCATTGGAATACTTTTGGCCATGATGCAAATCTATGTAAACCACAACAGGCTCCTTCTCCACAAGGAACTAGGAAAACTATCACAAGAAACAACAATAATAGAGCTGATATACCTAAAAATGTACCTAGGATGACCTCAAACCAAAGATGCACATATATAGTTCGATAAACTGATTCTAAAAATATTAAACAAGTAGCAAGATGATGGATTTCAAGCACCTAAGCACGCAGTTGCATCAGCAAACCAAAGACACATGAGAAGTCAGAAGTAGATGTTGAGATCCAAAGATCACAATTTAAGAAATATTTATGTTGTTTTGACCACTGAGCAATGAGAACTTGTTATAACAAATAAAAACACCATTATTGTGGCTGACAATGAGACAACATGAGGTGTAATTGATTATTAAGCCACTTTGTTAGTTTGGAACATCCACGACCTCTCTATATGGGAGAAGCATGACGTGGTCCAATTTGAAATCAGGAAGGCAAACATAGATTTATCCTTTCTTCTTGAAACTAAATAAGGAGGAACATGATGACTTGAATGATACGATTTATTTAGCCAAATGCAAAATGGATTGAAAACTCCTACCAATGCCATCATGTGAGGGCTGGCATTCTATGGGAAGACCCAACTTAAAAATCTATGTGTTATTTTAGTGCAAGAAAATAATACATATCAAAGTTGGATTAGAAGATATAGACATGGAGATTACTGTTGTGTATGCCAAACTTGAAGATAGAAAACATATGTTTATGTGGAAGGAACTGTGGGCAATCAACAACAATGCTTCTTGCCCTATGCTTGTCATTGGTGACTTCAATGCGGTCAGAGCTGCTACTACAAGTGTT
The DNA here is from genome assembly GCA_963693085.1 of Alisma plantago-aquatica. Lineage (NCBI taxonomy): Eukaryota > Viridiplantae > Streptophyta > Magnoliopsida > Alismatales > Alismataceae > Alisma > Alisma plantago-aquatica. The sequence continues at coordinate 994,551,789 of OY856410.1, read as the reverse complement.
GGACAGTCTCAACCTTCTGCTAGATCCATGAATGAATTCAATGATGCAATCCAATCTACTGATTTGATTGCAATACATGATAAGGACCGTTCTTCATGTGAAATAACTAGCAACTGGGTGTTAATAACACCAGGAGAAAATTAGAAGGAACTCTTTGTCGCTTTAGTTTCTTCAACACCTTCCCAAAGACGTGGCTAGAGGTAAACCTGACCATCAATAGTGACCAATATATATAGGTGTTTCATCTTGATGATGTTGAAAGGAGATTAAACTACCCATTTCATTATTTTAATGATTGTGCCGCACTGAAAAACTTGAAAAGGGTGGTGAAAAGTGCATGGAAGATCTGAGTTGATGGCTCCCTTATGCACATGTTGTGTCAAAAACTAAAGAAAACAAAGTTAGCTCTACAAAAATGGAATGGGGAGCAGAATCACAACTTGATAGATGTTGCAAATATAAAGAAGTTGAAGCCTTGAAAGCCATAATTGACTTTGATTCCATCCTGATGATTAAATATTGTGGGAGATAGCCGAAGATAAAGTTGATGAAGATAAAGTAGCAAGAGACATTGAGGAATCTATGATGGTACATAAATCAAGGGTCTTCTGGTTAAAAAATAGTGACAACAATTCAAATTTTTCTATGCATCTCTGAGAAATCAAAGGAAGAAAAATCTCATCAAATGTCTTGAAGTTGATGGGACCCATACTACTAAGGAACATGTGATTATCCAAAAATTTGTGTAACATTACAACTCATTGTTTAATATAAGCACAACCTAGGAAAATGGTAATACAATGATCGAGCTTCTTAAGCTTACATATCAACAAGTGGATAGAATGTGTGCTTGGGTTACAAATAAGATATATACAAGATGGTCCAACGCACAGATGGAGATAAGGCGTCGGATCTTGATGGTTTCAACACCCATTTCTATAAAGTGACATGGAGGATCATTGGCGAATATGTTTCTAAGGCGATGAAAGATTATTTTCTAAAGGGAAAACACATCAAGGAAGTAAATAAATCTTATGTTATGCGCATCCCCAAAGTGAAAAAGCCTACCAAGATTTCAAAATAAAGGCTAACTTCTCTATGCAATTTCATAGTAAAGATTATATCTAAAATCATAGCAAACAGATTGTGAGATATTCTTCCTAAATTAATCAACCAAAACTAGTGTGAGTTAGTTAAAGGTTGGTGCATCTCAGACGCATTCCTCCTTGCCAATGAGTTGTTAGTGACTTCAAGAAAGCTCATTCAAATAAAAAATGTGCTTAAAATCAGACTTGAGCAAAGCATCTGATATTATACATAGGGACTATATCCTCAACAATATGGAAAGTATAGGCTTTCCTTCTTACCCGATTCAATGGATTGGAGAATCTTTTAGTTCTACAACTTTCTAACTCTTGATTAATGGAATCCATCCCCCATCATTCAAGATACAAATGAGATTCGACATGATGATCATTTAGCATTGTGTATCTTTGTAATTGGTATGCAAGGATTAACGTCCATTCTAATGAAAGTAGAAGAACATGAAAAAAAATTTCTTGAATGTAAAGTATCCCACCTCACTTTTGCTAATGATCTCCTGATGTTCACAGAAGCTAATGAAAAGAACACTATTGGGATTAAAGAATGATAAAAAGATTTCCAAGCACGGTCGGGGCTCATGCTTAACCCGGCTAAAAGTTAGTTGTTGCTAAGTACAAAGGCTCCTAAAATAGTAGACTATTCATGTGGTGTTTGAAGTAAACATATTTGTTCGCTACTTTGCACTTCCCCTCTTCATTGGTTCTCACCAAAGGTATGTGCTTTCCATTGATTGACAAGATTAAATAGAAACTCAACTCATGTAAATCTTGGTTCTCACCAAAGGTATGTGCTTTCCATTGATTGACAAGATTAAATAGAAAATCAACTCATGTAAATCTTGGATTCTTTTCGTGGCTGATAAGGTGGAACTAATTATTTCTACTTTGTCAACTTATCACCTATTTTGGAAAGGATTATTTCCTCTACCTAAATACACTATAACTGAAGTTGAAAAGCAGAGTAGAAACTTCTTATGAGGTGATTTGAAAGAACACAAACATATGCACATGGTATCATTGGATGACATATGACAACCTAAAGTCGAAGTGGGTTGGGAATCTATTGAGTGGAGGATTGGATTAAAATTAGAATGATCCGCAATCTATGAGATATTTTAAACTCAATAAATCCCTTTGGATTTTATTGATTCACAATAACTACATAAAAGTGAGATCTATATAGAATTGTATTTCTAAACAACACCATAGTTGGTATTGGTGGAATCTACTCAACCTTAGAGAGTCAATTCAGCCACTTGTGTGTCTCATAGTGGGGAAAGGAGATAAATATTTTGTTGTGGCATGATCCTTGGGTGGAAGGGGAGTACCTAGAAAAGATAGGAGCATATCTAAAATTAAATTAGGCTTGAAAAACTTATAGAAACTGAACTCCATTATACACAATGGTGGCTAGGATTTACCACAAACAAGAGGGTTCCTAATACTACATAGTATGTTAGGGTTAAGCCATCAAAGCAGAAGACCGTTGTTATCTAAATGGACTATCATCCTTTTCACTCAAAGGAGGGTGAAATTTGTGCAGATCAGCTCGCCCATTACTACAATGGGCAGCTTGTTTGTGGTGGCTAGGAGCTCCCAAGCGTTTTCTTGTCCATGACTGAAAGACGTTACATGGTAGGGTGAATACGGAAGACTTGTAGCAACAATGTGGTTTCAGCCTTGCATCTCGATGCATCGTATGTAAAAACAATAGAGAATCTAACTCTCACATTTTCCAGAATTGTCTCTTCGCAAAGCAGATATGGGAGAAGACCGGACATTATTTGACTTTCATCCCTACTTGTTTAGCGTGCTACTAGCTATGGAGCGCAAGCAACATCTAGCCTGTTGAGACTGTTTTGTACCATATTTGGTACGTAAGAATTCAATGCATTTTTTAAAACAAAAAATCATATGTTAATATCATGTGGTTTAGAATTACACGATATTTTAAAACGTATATGAGTATAAATTGTTTTTTTTTCTTCCTTTTTTCACATTGGGATTATTTCCCACATGTAAGCATTTCAGTTAAAGTTTGTTGAATGAAAAAAGATAACATGCTTAACAATAAAAAAAAAAAAACAAGACAATAATGCAGACAAACAAAGATAAGAAAACAGCTAGCAAAATAGGAAAAGCCTGCAGGCAAACATGAGAAGTAGAATATTAACAAATTGGTTGACTCCCTTGTATTGTAGGTATGGTAGATTTAAGTTGGCCTTGTCTTTATGTAATTTGATGGTGAACTAGTTACCGATTGACCTCACCCAAAACATGGGCTAGTGCTGAACAACTACGACTTCATGTACTGAATTGAGATGTCATTCCCGATGCGTTGTGCATATGAGTACGACCCGCACTGGCCGCCTTGCCTCGGTATGTTTTCTATGATTGTGATCGCGAGGAGGCGGCATTATAATGCACCAATAATGTTTAAAAAATTCTACACATAACACCCCACCTACCCGGACATCGGGACTCACTAACTCCTGTTCTCACCAGCTACTGCGCCAGTCCACTGCCACGCCCACTAACCTCTGCTGCCGCATGCACAATTAAATGGATACCTGCAGTAGCGATTCTGCATGTTTTTACATGCAAAAAGGATGCATGAAATAATTATCTCGCCACCTACTCCATGCAACAGTCATGTAAATGACATATATCAATCCACTATAGTTTACAAAAAAAATCTATTGCATATTTATCCCCACTGCAGATTACGTAAGTACTGTACCTACAATAAATACATATAGATTCACAAATAAACTTGAGAGGTATTGTACTTATATTTGACAAACTGGGTTGAAATTTAATAATTGGGTACAATACTTATAGATGCATTTTATAGTTGATTATGGACCATATGTGCACTACATTTTTGTAAAAAAATTATGTCCAGGCGAAAAATGTTGTTATTGGATTCCGTAGGTACTGTACTTATGCTTCCAGATCAGTTATACAATTATGTTTGATTTTGTAATTTGTTAAGTACTGTACTTATGCTTGGTTTTATAATTTGGTAAGTACTGTACTTATGTTTGAAAAAACTGAGTTGGAATTAACAAGTGGGTACTGTACTTATTTTGTATGGATTCCGTAGGTACTGTACTTATGTCCAGATGACAAATATTACTACTGGATTTCGTAGGTACTGTACTTATGCTTCCAGATCAATGTTGTTATTGGATTCCGTAGGTACTGTACTAATACGGGAATGCATGTGGGTGGATTAGAACGGGAGAGAATAATTACAAGAGAAAAAATGAATTAATACACTTTGGATAGACTTTGCATGAGTATTAATACTCTGGAAAGAAGAGTGGAGAGACATATTGTTGCATGGACTTTGCATGAGTATTAATACAAAGACAACTGCAAATGCTGCAGATCTATTTTCCCAAAAAACGGGTGGGAACCCGGGTGTAAGGGGACTGTGTGTAGCGTAACTCTAGTGTTTTTCATTTTGTTTTGACTTTGGGTAGTATGTCGTAATTTATTGATTTGTCGGGTGCGTCATGCATGCGTTAGCCTTTGTTTTGTATGCGTAAGCATCTGACCATTGGTGATGATGAGTACATTATCTTCTTCATTAATTTAATAATGCTTCCCTCATTGAAAGACAAGATGTACAAATAACTTTTTGTGAAAAAATATTCAAGAACTTGCGCATTTAAATTCTTGATCGTTTGCACGTTGCATCATTTTATAGTATGTTTTAGCCAATGCAAGCCAAATGGGCGCAATCTGGCTCCAATCACTATAAATTCTAAGAATTGCATATAAGTGGTATTTTAGTCAGTATAGTTGGGGAGTTGAGGAGTTCTTTGAGTTATCAAATTGGCTAAGGAACATGATGATTAAATTGTGTAGTGGAGTTATCAATACCGTCTAAATGAGGTGTTTTTCAAGTATCATAAATCTGCTATACAAAATAGCAATTTGTACACATGCGTACCACAAAAACTAACCTAATATCCATTTCACATATTCAATACATGAATTTCGCATTTGCTTAGCTAAACGGCCCCTTAGAGATAAATGAAATCGCAGCGTACATTTTACAACCCCATGGCATTCACGAAATATGGAACTCAGAGTCATTGTGATATATAGCCCAGATTTGTGGCGTATATTTCTGTCTTGATAGGTGGACACTAATGGGGCCTTGCTGCATTCATGATATATATATATATATATATATATATATATATATATATATATATATATATATATATATATATATATATATATATATATATATATATATATATATATATATATATATATATATATATATATATATATATATATAATATACGAGGTGACCGCATCTTATTGGCACTGCGAAACTCCAGCTAGACGTTGATCGCAGCATGAGCGGCTGTCGACGCCACCTTCTTCTCCCTTCTCCAGTCGCCATAGAGGTACGACCCGAAGCCCCAGACCGCCAGCACGACAGAAACCCCTTTGGAGCTGCTAAACTTCTCATGCAGACAAATTACTGCGAGGACCTCTCCGATAGGTATCAAGAAGGAAATAACAATACCGGCCATGAGCGACGACGCGCACCCGATCACGCCCATGAACCCAAGACCGACCGCCTGGTACAACAGCGCGCAGAACACGATGACTAGCCAGTACTTGGCTTCGCCGAGCCCGAAGACTGCAGCCTCCCTCGGTATCGCCTGGAAGTCCTTGTTGATGGCCATACCAACGAGGCAGAACACCGTGGAGACGGCGGAGATCACGATCTGGGCTTCAAGGTAGAGAGCGTATGTGGGACTCCTGCCTGTTATGCCGTAGGTGAGCTCTACGAATGGGAGGAATACGCCGTAGAGGGCCGCTGCAATGAGCGTGAAGGCGAAGCCCATGAAGTACTTGCCATTCGAGACCCCCTCAGGGCGGTCGTGGCTGGCCTGGAGTCCGAGGACCACAGCGCCGAGGATCAGGAGGAAGACGGCATTGATACTGTACGGCGTGAAGCGCTGGCGAACGATCAGGAAGGCCGCCGCGGCAGTGAAGCCGAGTTGGGTGGCAAAGAGGATGGACGACGTGGATACCGGCAGCTTGGAGGCACCGTAGGAGTAGAAGTAGGCGATCAGGCCGTTTACCAGTCCCAAGACCACCAAGGCGGCGAAGGCACGCCCGTTGAGTGCGAAACCTGGCTGTGCCCTGCGGTCTGTAGTGCTCGTTGTTATATAGCTATAGATCAGCGGGATTAGGAGCACCGGGAAAGCCATCACCTGCAAGAGACTGGAGAACCAGATCCTGGAGCCGCCATGGATGAAGTAGACGCGGTTCAGGATACTGCCGCCTACACCCACCACCATCAGCCCAACGCTAAGGAGCAGGAGTGGAACCTGGGTCTTCTTTCGTCGGTGTTGGTTGTGGCCGGAGCCTGTTTCTGCAGCTCTCATATCACAGTCGATGTCATCCATGGGCACGGTTGGCATCTTTTTGTGTTTGGACGTTGAAAGAAATATGAGGAATGTCTCACGGCCCCTAGCGCATGCCATGAGGGTTGCATATGTATATATGGATACCGGGGGCAACTGTTGCCATACCAACGTGAAGAACAATACCATCTTTTAATAACAACGTGAAAATACCAATATTCTTTTCAAAGTCCTTCGCGATGGAGAAACGTCAAGCAAAGTCTATTGACACCAAAACAAAATATTTTAGCTTATGTATTGAATAAGTAATGGGTATCAAAATTTATAAGAGACGGGATTCGTATCATCAACAGTTGACGGATGGACACGTGGCCATTCCAGAAAAGCAGATGTGAATGTGAGATATCATCCGTTGATCTATCCAGACATTAAGCAAAGTCTCTGACACCAAAATAAACATTTTAGCTTAGGTATAGAATACCGTCTGATGATCTTTCTATTTTCAGCGGATGAGGTTTGTCCAATTTGTCGTAAGACATGTTTGGACACTTTTGGAGAACATGCAGTTCATTACAGAGAGCTTCCAGGTTTTAAATACAGACATGATCTTGTTAGAGATGTTCTTTTTGATTTACTCAGACGTGCAGGTATTGCTGCTAAGAAAGAGGCGCATGTGAATTTTTTAACTGATCCACAAGAGGGAAGATCGACACTTAGGCCTGCTGATGTCTTGATTTTTGGGTAGATAGGAGGGAAACATGCATGTGTGGACCTTACACGAGTTTCTCCGTTGGTGGGATTGAGGAGTGGAGCTTTTACAGCGGGACATGCTGCCCTTAAAGCTGCTTCAGCCAAAGTGGGTAAGCATGAGAAAGCATGTATTGAGAATCAACATGTCTTTATTCTCTTTGGATTTGATACTTTTGGATTCTTAGCACCAGAAGTTGTGGAACTTCTTAAAAGAGTCCAAAAAGTTATGAATAGTAATGTTATGGTTCCAAGTGTATGGATATTGTATTTCAGATGATTGCATTTGTTATCCAAAAAGGACTAGCGGTGCAGCTTTTTACTCGTCTGTCCTCTTCTTCAATGTAAATCCTTTCTTTTCTTGGAAAGGATATTAATAGCAATTAAAAAAAAAGTATAGAATAGGTAATGGGTATCAAAATTTATGAGACACGGGCATCGTATAATCAACATTATAGCTCACACATGGCCGTTTCAGAAAAGCAGATGTAGATGTGTGATATCATCAGTGGATCTGTCCACTAGGAGGACCCACGCCGACACCATTTCATTGATTGAATACAGTTACTCTTAATTGCCGGGCTGGGGGGCAGATTTGAAAGAGTCACGCTACATGTAGTCATTTTTACACCCGACTATCCACACGGACCTCGTAAATCCAGGGAATTAATTTGCAAACGTAGAAGCCGAAGAGTCTTTTAGGACTCTCGAAGCTATTCACTCCAATATTTTGTGTCCTTAATTTCTCTTCCTGGCCATTCTATCCTCGTACTAGTACAGTACCTCCATCCTCCATCATAACATATTTTTGTCACAGACGGACGGTATCGGAGCTCGTCGCTGCTGCCCTCTGCTCGTCATGTTGGAGCTCATTGTGTTTCTTTGCAGCAAAGATCAACCTCTGTTGACGGAACTCATTGCGAACTACCTCGAAGTTATGAGTGTCTTCGATCTTACCCAGAAGTTACACCCCAAACGTGTATAAAATTCATACATTCATGTTTCCTCCAAATCATGCACACTACGTGTTTCCACCTAGTGCTTGCACAGTACGTGCTTCCCCCAAAACTTACAGAGTACGTGCTCTAAAAATCACTCTCTAGCTTTAGTTTGATAATTTATAACATTTTTTTAAATAATATATTTTTATTCTGTCCAACAATATTTCATGATCTAGTACAGTATGTATTCAAATTTTTAGTAGTATTGTACAATCATATTTTTTATGTTACTAATGTATAAAAAATATGTGTTTTCGGATGAAACATAGTTCATCAAGTCCTTCAAAATAAACATAAGATTAACAAATGATCTAGCTTTTGCAAAAAAATTATTCATGGACTAGCATGACAGATACATGTAACAAATGAATGTTTGTACTACGTCTTGTATTGTACGTATTGTACTTTATATCTATTATTGTACGTCTTGTAATTTATGTTAATATTGTATGCTGGGAAAATTAAGACAACCCACGATCATCAGGAAGGGTCACTTGAACGGGAGAGTGAACTTCATTCAAAGATTAACAAATGATCTAGATTTTGTAACAAAATTAGTCATGGACTAACATGGCGGATACATGTAAAAAAATGGATGTTAATATTGTATATCTTGTACTATACATCTTATATTGTGCGTGTTGTAATTTGTGTTGGCATTATAATTTGTGCAAAGATTGCAATATGTAATGTTTTGTAAAATGTGTCATATATGGGGTATTGTAATGGGTGCTAGTACTGTATGCCGGTAAAAGTACATGATGATAAAAATTTAGAAGTTGTGTTGTTGTTTGTTAGTATTGTACAACACGAATGTTACGTATTGTATTGTAAGTATGACTAAATTTTGGAAGTTGTTTTATTGGTAGTTAGTACTTTACAAAGGAAAAGTTACGTAATGTATGTATGATGAACGTTTGAGAGCTTTATTATTGTGTTTTAGTAATGTGTGATGTATATTGTACATCCTGTAATTTGTGTTGGTATTGTACACCAGGAAAGTTAAAGCAGCCTTAGATCATCTCGAGAGAGTGAACTTCATTCAAATTTGAAAAGGAATCATTTTATCATTGTGTGCATAACAACGATTGCCAGAAAATGTTAGTATTATATATCTCGTACTTAAGATCTTATACTGTAAGTAAAAATTGAGTTAAAAATGATAATGATTATGCATGAGCAAATATTACAATATATAATGATGTGTAAAATATTATGTATAGATTAAAAATTTGGAAGTTGTGTTTTCATGTATATATAATGACATTAGATGCAACATAAGAAAAAAATTATAAATAAACAATTTCAGCAAGTGTACGTACAGTACATGCGTATTTGAGAAGGAATCTAGGCTAGGAAAAATCGGAAAGTAATAGAGGTTTTTTTTTTTAAATGAAAAAAATTAGAAATGAAAAAAATTAAAACGAAATATTCGTAATATATGATGGATTGAGATATCATGGCTAAAGTTCATTGGGGAGTAGATATAATAACTACACTTTTCATGACTTTTGCATGGACAATAATACAAAAGATCGACTGCAGGTAGAATATCTCTGGGATGTATTAAAACTTATTTTTTACAATGCTCTAGGAATGCCAGGGGGTGGGTGAGTGACTATATGGCTAGAATTTTTCATTTAAAAAATGATCATTTCCAAACAAACAAAATAGTATATGACACAACATTACATGGTTTATTTACTATGTTCATCATAGACTAAAGTTATCTGTATAGCATGAAAAAAGTACAAATAAAACTAAAAGAACTATGTACATAAGTACATGTAGCTTGTCTCAATTAACATGCTTGTAAAATTTGAAGGTATAATTTAGCCGTGCATAAGTGATTGAACACACTGCACTACATGTATATAAAGGTTAAGTAAAATCTGACATTAAAGATCCCGAATTATGGACATGTATTGCACAATCCTTTGTATGTTATTCATTTATATCTTTATTATGTACATGAAATGTTGTAGTGAATTCTCAAATAAATCAAAAATACACAATGTTGTCTAGTTGGAGTTATATCTATATCTCATTGTGAACTCACAAGCATGCCACTTGTATCAAAATTCTAGGGATGGAAGTGATCAATAATTATTATTAGTTGTTGTGGAAGTAGTTTGTTTATCATTTTCTTATATTACTCATTTCGTTCATCCTAATGTTGTGGGATACATTCCTCTTTAACCATTTTGAAGACTATTTTCAATTAATACATGTTGTTTCCTATCAATAACCATCTGAGAAAAAGTACGTTTGTAACCTAAATGATCATATAACATTATTCTTAAATTACATGCAAGGCCATCAATTAAAAATCATAACGGAACTTCAATTACAAACCTCACGGGCTAGATGTATTATGTAGGAAGAAGATGACGAGTCCTTACTTTTTATACTTATACCAATTGAAATATGGTGGGGTCTTAGTCTAACTGAATAATCATAAGATCCACTAGATATCCTAGGAGACTTTGCATGCATCAGGCAATACTTTGAGCGGTACATCCCAACTACATAGAGATTTTAAATAAAATACATACTCAAGCTATGTAGTTTTTCTTGCTTAGCATCTTACCATTTTGAGTATGTACTTCCTGTACAGCTATAGTTTGCCTTATACACATTGATTTTCTATTTCTATACAATGTCTTGACTACTTTGATACGTTTTGAGAAGTTTCTCTTCAAGATAAATATGTTTTTGTGACTAAGACCTAATAGGAGCTCCACTCATTACTAGGTCAAACAAGATTAATAATCCACATGCCAAACACACAATATTTTTTTGCAATGGAGGAATAAGTCATTATCCAATATTTTTCAATTATGTTTATGATAAAAACCAAAGTATAAGAGTGGAACGAAATACACCTAACTAGTAACTTGGAAAAGAAAAATAGATCCTACACCCAAATTAGTGGAAACTTTAAGGAAAATAGTAAGCCAATGTCACAAACCAAAGATGGCAATCTGGATATTCGATCCTATCTCTTGAGAAAGTATTGTACACTCGTGCAAGTTCTAGTCCAGTGGGGTTACCCACAAAATATGTTAGATATTAATAAAGATTGGTTTGCACATATGAATAGTTACATAAAATGAAAAGAAAAAGGTCAACATTGTATGAATCAAGACTCCCATAAAAGAGTGAGTCAAAAAATAGTTTCACCATAATACGTGAATTCAAAATAAACATGTCAACAACTTGCAAGTATAAAAAGGATAAAAAATAGGATTTTGAGGCATTTATTAAAAGTGAGATCACAATTATCAATGTATTTAACAGATAAACTTTCTTTTTAGAAATGTTTAGACACATATGTACTTGTGCGAGAACTACATTTTTTATATTTTTAATAAAAAATCCAATAAAAAGACTCATATTCACCAAATTCAATTCATTATTCTTAAGATATGATAAGTAATTTTGGTAACCTTGAGTACCCCAACATCAAAAGGAAGAAAAACAAATCATGAAGAACAATGGCTATTGCCCACGAAAGGTTTGACAACATCAAATAATCATGAGGGCTAAAAAAAACTCAAAACACTCAATTTTCTTTCTCATTTAGGAATGAAATAATTGTAGGGAAATATGACATCAGATATGATAGCAGAAATAAAAAAATGTATTGTCATATTTCCCTTAGACAAAACATTGCGTCAATAATTATAAATTAGGAAGGAAGGTTGCAAGGCATATACCTGGTCCTGGAGCAAGTCCAATGACTATCCTTGTTGCAGTGGGCTTCTTTCTTCAAGTTGCACTTGGACGATTGTCGGCGTCGGCCTCTTGGTCTGACACCAAAGATGGCGGCTGATGGCATCCTCCTAGAGGGTGGAAAAGGCCTCCTCGCCTATGTATTAGTCCACACGGACCATTGGGAACTCTTGTTGTTCTTTTAGAATGGATAGGAAGGAGTTGTCCCTTCTAGGCAACATGCTAGTGTCGACTTGCTCTCCCTTGTTATTTCTCCCTTGTTATCCTTACCTTTGACAAGTAGGACTTGCTCAGGTTCTCATATTACCACAACTGTGAGAAGGCAATAATTGTCAAAGCTTATTGTTTTGTCTCTGGAAGTCTTGGACTACCCCTCTATTTATAGGAGGGTCAGGGTCAGGATTTTCAGATCAAGCGGGAGTTGAAAAGACAATATTTTATGAATTTTCTTAAACCTAGAAATGATGAATCCATCAGTTCACCAGTGAACCGGTCAGTGCACATGTGATTCTATTGGTTCAACACTTGAACTAGTCCATTCAGTATGTTTCCTATTTGCAGTTGCATTGGATTTTAATATTTGATTAATCAACAACATGATGTCAGCATCAATCCTTGATCCAATCATATTGATCAACCAAACAGTTGGTTCACAACTTGAATCGGTCAATTGACACATATGAGACGATCAGTTCACTTGTCGAATCCATCATATTAGAGTGTTGATTGACAATCTTGTTTAAATTGAATACTTGACACAGTTTACTCAAGTTTCAACCATATTCATGTGTAGATTCCTATTCCATGTGTATTCTAAGTGTGTGACCCTATATGTCCCAAGTTACATTGGCAATGAATGTTCATAATTAATTTATGACTTCACAAGCACTTAGTAGCATCTAGAAAGACATCATTGCTCTCCAAGTAATTGGAAAGTTGGAAAACAACTTCAACCTACAATCTTTCATTAGTGTTATAGTGATCATATAGTTCCTTTGTCTCTGATATTTGGATTGAAGTCGAGGCATGGAATCGTCACCTCTTCAATTTTCAATCCATGTTCCTTGAACTAGCATAGACTGTCTGAGATATATGTGTGTTCAATATTACATATTGACTCAAATGAGCATGGCCATGCATTTCTCAGTCTCACTTGTCAAATGGATAAGATGTCAAACTCATGTAGGAGGGACAAATTCCCATATACATAGCTCACAGTCAATCCCCATGTGTGACAATATATCCAAGCATCATATTTATTGTAATATTTATTCAAGGTCACGTTGGATGATGTCAAAGTACTTTGAATGACGTGATGAGTGTAGTGATTTCAGGTCTAAGAACTACAATCACCACCATCACTATATGAGATTATTCTGACTACCAATCCATGACTTCCATGCATCACTCTCAAGGTGAGTCCGTCTGATACAATACTCTCTAGAAAGTATCTTTGTGTTTGGTTTTATATTACATATAATGACTTAATGAGATTCTGTAATCGATCAATACACACTCTAGTCTTATGTGTAATTGTTGTCTATCATATTCTTCAATAACAACCGACTAGAGACATAACAAGAATGTATGTAATCTTATCATCCATATGATCTCATTATTTAGGTCCTCAACTTGAAGACATACATTATCAAGAAATATCATTCTTTAAACATTTATTATGTTACATCATTATCTCATAACTAAATAAAATAGAATAAATAGAAGATTTCCTTTGTTATTTATTCAGATTATTTATAAGATATGCCATTACAATCATCATATGATTGTCTCTCAGGACATATATACCAACAGACTCCCACTTGCACTTAGATCCAATCACCCATAAACTTAATCCCAAGTGATCTAGCACGACCTTCATGCTTCTTCTATGAAAGTGATTTTGTCAAGGGGTCAGGCACATTGCCTTCAGTTGGTACTCTATAAATCTTCACATCCCCTCATTGTATGATCTCTCATATGAGATGGAACCACCATTGTATGTGCATGGAATGTTGATTTGATTTCGTTCCTTAGCTTGTGCAATAGCTCCATTGTTGTCACAATATAGCTCTACTACATCATTGATGCTTGGAACCACTGCAAGTCCAGAAATGAACTTCTTGATCCAAATAACCTCGTTTGTTGTATTTTGATGCTACAATATACTCGATCTTTATTGTAGAACCAACAACTGTCTCTTGCTTGGAACTCATCCAACTTACAACTTTGTTGTTTAGGTAAAACACAAATCTAGAGTGCAGTCTATAGTCATCTTTGTCAGTTTGGAAGCTGGCATCTGTGAAACCCTTACCACCAACTCTTCCCCACCACAATAGACAATGAACTAATCCTTAGTTCTTCGCAAGTACTTAAGGATGTTCTTAACGATAGTCCTATGTCCTTCACTAGGATCTCACTGATATTTGCTCATCATGCTAAAGGCATACGAGGCATCCGAATGAGTACATAATGTTGTGTACATGATAGATCTAATTACAAATGAATATGGAATCTTACTGATGTGTTACCTTTCTTCACTAGAATTGGAATATTGAGCTCTAGAGATACTAACACCATGAGGCACAGACAAGTTTCCTCTTTTTTAGTTCTCCACACTCAACCTCTTCAACACTTTATCAATGTATGCTCTCTGGCTTAGGCCAAGAAACCTTCTAGATCTTTATTCATAAAACTTGATTTCTAAGATATAGGATGATTGTCCTAAGTCCTTCATATAGAATGTATTTCCTAGCCAGGTCTTTACCATTTGTAAAGTAGGGCTATCATTCCCCATCGATAGTATGACATCCACATACAATATGATTGATACAATCATGCTCTCACTAACCTTCTTGTAAATACATGGTTCATCTTCATTTTGACTAAAACCAATCTCATTGACTGTTTCGTCAAACTGAAGATTTCAGCTATGAGATGCTTGCTTCAATCCATAGACTGACCTTTATAGGTTACAATCCTTTAGATTTATAAAACCCTCAAGTTGTGTCATGTACACATCCTCAAGAAGGTTCCCATTAAGAAATGTGGTTTTAACATCCATCTGTCAAATCTCATAGTCATAATAAGTACAATGACAAGTATGATCCTGATGGACTTAACCATGGAAACTGGAGAAAATGTTTCCTCATAGTCAACACCTTGAACTTGTCTGAAACTATTTGCAACCAATCGACCTTTGTAAGTTTGCACATTACCATCCATGTCAGTCTTCTTCTTAAAGATCCATTTGCTCCCTATGAGTTTTACCCCTTCAGATGGATCCACCAAAGTTCATACCTTGTTGGTGTGCATGACCATCTCAGATCTCATGGCCTCAAGCCACTTCTCAAACTCTGGTCCCTTTACAACTTCTAGGTAGATTGTTGGCTCATCATCAAAGACCAACTCATTGCCTTCTTGAGTCACAGGATAACCAAATATTTTTGGCTTAAGGCGTATTGTACTAGAACTGTGAGGTTCCTGTATCACATGAGGAATTTAAGATCCCACAACAATTTGTGACTCTATGTTCCTCTTGTACCTCTGCATGTTCAATGCTCTCTTGTTGGTCTCAAACCTCTTTCAGTTCTACTTTCCTCTCATTGATTCCCTTGGAAATGAATTCCTTTTCTAGGAATACAACATCCCTAGAAACAAACACTTTGTTGTCAGATGAAGTATAAAATTAATATCCTTCGATTTTCACTTATCTCATTTCAGTCCAAGCTTTTTGGGAAACTTCTTTCTCACATAAGCTTCGCATCCCCAAACCTTCATAAAAGACACATTGTGATGCTTCTCATACCATATCTCATATGATGTTTTTTGAACCGATTTAGATGGTACTCGTATTGGGTTTTGTGGAAGCTATAAATGTAACAAAAATAATAATAAAAATCTCCACATACCCTACCTGCAACTCTTATCGATAACAACATATTTGGAAAGAGGGTGCGCGAGATATACCCCATAGAAGAGCAAGTCCAGAAACGTCCCTTCATATGGTTACATATGTAAACCCTTGCATACACAGACCGTCATCGTTGACATTCTCTAAACACAGGCGCTCAGCGCCTGTGTCTCTGCTTCATCCTTACGGATGGACTAGAACTCCACATCATGCTTCTCAAGCGGAGGGAAGGAGTAGCCTTCTTCTTGACGACGTGCTAACGTCATGTCACTCTCCTTCTCTCTGTTGGGGACGATGATGACTAGGGTTCACGTACAAGAGCACCTCTCAAAAAAATCCAGCCATCATGCTCCTATAAATAGTAGAGGAAAGGACGTGGGATTTTCAAAATCCCCTTGGGAAAACAAAAGGACTAGTGTTGGGTTAAAACGAGCTGCTCATCGACTATTATAAGAATATTATAGAAACAATTAATTAACCAATTAATCATATTAACTGATCAACTAATTTTTGTCATTTGGCTCTAGTCAATCGCTTAAGATTAGCCATTCGACTTAACAATTAAATTTAACTAATTAGATTAAAAAATTTAACCAATTAAATTAGATTATATTTTAGTATTATTCTAGTAGATTATCTAAATATTTTAGTAATCAGTTTGATTCAACATATTTCTAATAACGTCCACAATTATAGTCATATTCTAATACATCCTATGTGTATGGCCGGACCCTGGTTCTGCAGCTCTCATATCACAATCGAGGACATCCATGGACACGGACCACGGTTGGCATCTTTTTGTGTTTGGACGTTGTAAGAAATATGAGGAATGTCTCACGGCCTCTAGCGCATGCCATCAGGGTTGCATATGTATATATGGATACCGGGGGCAACTGTTGCCGTACCAACGTGAAGAGCAATACCATCTTTTAATAACAACGTGAAAATACCAATATTTTTTCAAAGTGCTTCGCGATGGAGAAACATCAAGCAAAGTCTCTGACGCCAAAACAAAATATTTTAGTTTACGTATAGCATAAGTAATGGGTATCAAAATTTATAAGAGACGGGCATCGCATCATCAACAGTTGACCGATGGACACGTGGCCATTCCAGAAAAGCAGATGTGAATGTGAGATATCATCCGTTGATCTGTCCAAACATCAAGCAAAGTCTCTGACACCAAAATAAACATTTTCGCTTAGGTATATAATAGGTAATGGGTATCAAAATTTACGAGACACGGGCATCGTATCATCAGCATTATAGCGTTGACAGATTGACACGGCCGTTTCAGAAAAGCAGATGCAGATGTGTGATATCATCAGTGGATCTGTCCACTAGGAGGACCCACGCCGACACCATTTCATTGATTGAATACAGTTACTCTTAATTGCCGGGCTGGGGGGCAGATTTGAAAGAGTCACGCTACACAGTCATTTTTACACCCGACTATCCACACAGACCTCGGAAGTCCATGGCCCCAGTTATTTCTGCTGATACGAATTAATTTGTAAACGACCGAAGAGTCTTTTAGGACTCTCGAAGCTTTTCTTTCCAGTTTTTTGCTCCTGGTGATTATCCAACAAATCTCGTTCTCTGTCTCCTCAATTTCTCTTCTGGCTATTCTACCCTCGTGCTAGTGCAGTACCTCCATCTTCTATCATAACATATTTTTTGTCACAGACGGACGGTATCGGAGCTCGTCGCTGCTGCCCTCTGCTCGTCATGTTGGAGCTCATTGTGTTTCTTTGCAGCAAGGATCAACCTTTGTTGACGGAACTCATTGTGAACTACCTCGAAATTACGAGTGTCTTCGGTCTTATCCAGAAGTTACATTTGTACTCAAGTAATTCTTGGTTGCTTCAACCAAGAATATGTGTTTTCCCTCAGTGTTTACACAATATGTGTTTCCCCTCAGTGTTTACACAGTATGTGCTTCCCCCAGATTTTACAGAGTACGTACTCTAAAAATCACTACTCTAGATATAGTTTAATAATTTATAACATTTTTGTAAATAATATACTTTTATTCTGTCCAATAATATTTCATGATCTAGTACAGTACGTATTCAAATTTTTTGTAGTATTGTACAATCATATTTTCTATGTTGCTAATGTATAAAAAATATGTGTTTTTGGATGAAACATAGTTTATCAAGTCCTTCAAAGTAAACAGAAGATTAAAAAATGATCTAGCTTTTGCAACAAAATTGTTCATGGACTAGCATGGCAGATACATATAACATATGGATGTTTGTACTGTACGTCTTGTATTGTACTTTATATCTTGTATTGTACGTCTTGTAAATTATGTTGGTATTGTATATCAGGAAAATTAAGACAACCCACGATCATCAGGAATGGTCACTTGAACAGGAGAGTGAACTTCATTCAAACATTAACAACTGATCTAGATTTTGTAACAAAATTGGTCATGGACTAACAGGGCGGATACATGTAAAAAAATAGATGTTAATATTGTATGTCTTGTACTGTGCATCTTATACTGTACGTCTTGTAATTTGTGTTGGCATTATAATTTATTCAAAGATTACAATCGGTAATGTTGTGTAAAATGTGTCATATCTGGGGTATTGTAATGGGTGCTGGTACTGTATGCCGGTAAAAGTACATGATGATGAAAATTGAAAAGTTGTGTTGTCGTTTGTTAGTATTGTATAACACGAACGTTACATTCTGTAAGTATGATCAAATTTTGGAAGTTGTTTTGTTGGTAGGTAGTAACTGAAGGAACAGTTACGTAATGTAAGCTTTATTGTTGTGTTTTAGTAATGTGAGATGTATATTGTACATCTTGTAATTTGTGTTGATATTGTACACCAGGAAAGTTAAGACAATCTTAGATCATCACAGAAGAGTGAACTTCATTCAAATTTGAAAAGGAATCATTTTATCATTGTATGCATAAGAACGATTACCAGAAAATGTCAGTATTATATGTCTCGTACTTAACATCTTGTACTATAAGTAAAAATTGAGTTAAAAATGATAATGATTATGCATGAGTAAATATTTTAATATGTAATGTTGTGTAAAATATTATGTATAGATTAAAATTTGGAAGTTGTATTTTCATGTATATATAATGACATTAGACACAACATATGAAATAAATTACAAATAAAAAAATTCACCAAGTGTACATACAGTACATGCATATTTGAGGAGGAATCTGGGTGGGGGAAAATCGGCAAGTAACATAGGTTTTCAAAAAAAAAATTGAAAGAAATTAGAATTGAAAAAATTAAACCTAAATATTCGTAATATATGATGGATTGAGATATCACAAGTAAAATTTGTTGGGGAGTAGATATAATAACTACACTTTGCATGACTTTTGCATGGACAATAATACACAAGATCGACTGCAAGTGGAATATCTCTGGGATGTATTAAAACTCATTTTTTCCAATGATCCAAGAATGCCAGGGGGTGGGTGAGTAACTATATGGCTAGAATTTTTCATTTAAAAAGTGATCATTGCCAAACAAACAAAACAATATCTGACACAACATTACATGGTTTATTTACTATGTTCATCATAGTCTAAAGTTATCTTTATAGCATGAAAAAAGTACACATTAAACTAAAAGAACTATTTACATAAGTACATGTATCTTGTCTCAATTAACATGCTTGTAAAATTTGAAGGTATAATTCAGCCGTGCATAAGTGATTTAACACACTGCACTACATATATATAAAGGTTAGATAGAATCTGACATTTAAAGATCACAAATTATGGACATGTATTGCACAAGCCTTTGTATGCTATTCATCTATATCTATATTATGTACATTAAATGTTGTAGTGAATTCTCAAATATATCAAAAATACACAATGTTGACTAGTTGGAGTTATATCTATATCTCATTGTGAACTCGCAAGCATGTCACTTGTATCAAAATTCTAGGGATGGAAGTGATGCAATAATTTGTATTAGTTGGTGTGGAAGTAGTTTGTTTATTGTTTTCTTATATTACTCGTTTCGTTCAACCTAATGTTGTGGGATACATTCCTTTTTAACCATTTTGAAGACTATTTCAAATTAATACATGTTGTTTCCTATCAATAATCGTCTGGGAAAAGTATATTTGTAACCTAAATGATCATATAACGTTATTCTTAAATTGCATGTAAGGCCATCGATTAAAAATCAAAACCTAACTTCAATTACAAACCTCACAGGATAGATGTATTATGTAGGAAGAAGATGATGAGTCCCTATTTTATGTTTATAGCAATTGAAACATGGTGGGGTCTTAGTCTGACTGAATAATCATAAGATCCACTAGATTGCCTAGGAGACTTTTCATGCATCGGGCAATACTTTGAGCGGTATATCCCAAGTACAAAGAGATTTCAAATAAAATACATACTCATGCTATGTAGTTTTTCTTGCTTAACATCCTACCATTCCGAGTATGTACTTCCTGTACATATATAATTTGCCTTATACACATTGCTTTTCTATTTCTATACAATGTCTTGACTACTTTGATACATTTTGAGAAGTTTCTCTTCAAGATAGATATGTTTTTGTGACTAAGACGTAATAGGAGCTCCACTCATTACTAGGTCAAATAAGATTAATAATCCACATGCCAAACACACAATATTTTTCTGCAATGGATGAATAAGTCTTTATCCAATATTTTTCAATTATGTTTATAACAGAAATCAAAGTATAAGAGTGGAACGAAATACACCTAACTAGTAACTTGGACAAGAAAAATAGGTCCTACACTCAAATCGGTGGAAACTTTAAGGAAACTAGTAAGCCAATATCACAGACCACATATGGCAATCTGGGATATTCGATCCTATCTCTTGAGAAAGCATTCTACACTCATGCAAGTTCTGGTCCAGTGGGGTTACCCACAAAATATGTTAGACATTAATAAAGATTGGTGTGCGCATATGAATAGTTACAAAAAATGAAAAGAAAAAGGGCAACATTGTAGAGTGAGTCAAAAAATAGCTTCACCATAATACATGAATTCAAAGTAAACATGTCAACAACTTGCAAGTATAAAAAATAGGATTTTGAGGCATATTTATTAAAAGTGAGATCACAATTATCAATGTATTTCAACATATAAACTTACTTTCACTACTATAGAAATAGCTTATAACGTCATATTTAGAGGCGTCAGTTGTATCCAAAAAACCGAGGCCAAAACACTACAACGTCGGTTGAAAGCACAAACCGACGTCTATATGTGAAGACCGGCCAGACACGGGTATCGCTTTTTATTTAGCGTCGGTTGCTCAATAAGAAATCGACGCCTAAAATCGCCCGCCAAATCCAATTTTTTCAGTGCAAAAAAATTACCTCCAAAATTTCACATACGACGTCGGTTGTTTACCAAATAACCGACGACTAAAGATTTTTTGCGAGACAGAAATCAGCCCCATGTTTGTCGTCGGTTTGCTTACAAGAACCGACGCCGATGTGTGTTCGCGTGCTTTCCCCATGAAAATTTTTACCCCCCAAATTGCCCAATTGGGGTCGGTTTTTTATGGCAACCGATGAATATGGTCATAATTTTTTTTATCGGCATATGTAGATAGACGTCGATTTTTCTAATTGAAACCGACGACTATGATTGAACATAGGTGTCAGTTTTTTTTGGTAACTGACGTTGTTGGTTCTTAGGTGTCGGTTTCTGAAACAAATGACGACGATGGTTAACTGAATAGCACCTATGAAACAGACTCTTCTACCCATTATCTGTTTCATCACGATTTCATTTAGGTCTGGTGATTCCCTTCTCCGCCGCTGCTGGTGGTTCTCCACCACTGGTCCTCCTCTTCATCATCGGTCCTCCGTAGTTCTCTACCGCCGGTCCTCCTCTTCCTCGCCGGTCCTCCTCTTCCTCACCGTTGTTGCTGGTTCTCCGCTACCGGTCCTCCACACTTCTGTTCTCCTCCAGCCAGAGCACCGTAGCTTCCCCTCTTCCTCATAGGAGCTGCCGTCGCTGCTTCCCCTCTTCCTTGTCAGACCTGTCTGAGCCCGACTGCTACTCCTCCATCTGCTCTACCAACTGCTGCTCCTCCATCTGCTCTGTGATTGCTGCTCCTCCATCTGCTCTACCTCCGTGGCCTTGGAAGGTCGGCCTGTTTGGGCACGAATCTGCTTTGTGTGGAGTAAAAAAAGCGGAGGAACTTGAACATAGAAAGAAATCAAGGAAGGTCTGGAAACCCAAACTTGTTCATCTAGAAGAAGAAGCTGATATATTCATAGATGCTAATGAGGGGGTTATCGAGGTGACTGAAGTTGAAGCTTCTCTGTCTGCTGCTAGTTTTGCCGATATTACAGAGAAGGTGGTCACCCCCTTTGTTCCTCTATCTGTTGTTAGTTCTGCTGATACCGCGAAGAATGTGGTTACCCCTCTTACTTCACCAGTTGCCTCCCCTGTTGCGGATTGGGAGATAAAGAAGAAGAAAGGGCACAAGTCCCCTCCGAGAATAGCTCCAAAGCATACTACATGGAACATTCCTGTCATTATAAATAAGTATTCACCTCTATCAAGCTTGGCAGACAATACAAGCATAGATGAGGGAGAAATTGAATTTCAGGAAGCTGAAACTGGGGACCCACCCACAGTTCCTAATGGTTAAACCTCTTACTGTTGTTTCTTGGAATGTGAGGGGAGGTGGCTGCAAGGTCCCTCACATTCGGAAGGAGGTTGAAAGGATCAAATCAGATATCTTTATTCTGTTGGAATCCAGAGTTAACAAAGAAGAGATTCTCAGTTTTATTAAAAGCATTTGGTCAGATGCTTTCTTCATTGACAATTCTGATTATTACTTATATACAAGGATCATTGTTATTTGGTGGGATAGAGATATTAACATCACTAAGGTGGGAACTAATGATCAAGTCATCCACTGCTCTATTGTGAAGGATAGTATTCATATGTCCCTGTCTGCTATTTATGGGGCTAACGCTGATGCTGATAGGCCTCGTTTGTGGGATTCCTTAGTGAATTATTCCATCTCTAATCCTTATAACTGGTGTGTTATGGGGGACTTTAACTCGGTTAGATTTGCTGGGGACAAGCTGGGCAAACATCCTCCCACTAAAAGAAGTATGAGGGAATTCAATGCTGCTATGGAGAAGACTAGCCTTATGGAAATGAGTGCTAAGGGTCCCTTCTTTACTTGGGACAGCCATAGCAGATCCGGAAGAAGCACCTTTTCTAGAATTGATCGTATCCTTTGCGATCTTAATTTCCTATCTTCTTTTCCTTATTGCTGGGCTGAAGTGGTTTTCTCTATTTTCAGTGATCATAAACTCCTGGTCTTGAGATTGGACATTGAAAAGAAATCTCCTACTCCCTTTCGTTTTATAAATGGTTGGATTTCTCAAGATGGGTTTAAAGATGTTGTTAAAAATGCTTGGCTTAATTCTGAGATTACGGTTACTCCCATGTTTAGATTATACAGGAAGCTTGAACTTGTTGCTAAAGCTCTTAAACAATGGAATAGGAGTTCTGTGGGTAATCTTGTTTCGAAGGCTAAGGATTTACAAGACACTGTCTTCTCCCTGCAAAAGGCTTTAGAGACTGACCCCAATAAGCAGGCTCTTCAAGCTTCAGTGTTTGAGTGGAGGAATAAGGCTTATAAAGCTGCTCAAGATGAAGAGAGTTTGATCAGACAAAAAAGCAGGATTCAATGGTTGAAGTTGGGTGACAAGAATACCTCTTTCTTTTATGCGTCTCTCAAATCCAGGAGAATTTCGAACTCTATTAATGTGCTTCTTGATGATAATGATACTCCTATATATGATGCTGAGATGATACAGTGTAAAGTGAAGGATTACTATGAAAACCTTTTTAATGGTGCTCCTAATCATCTTGTCAATTGGAAGGATGACTGGATTGTTCCTAGGATTTCTAATGCTCAGTTTGATTCTCTCTGTAGTATTGTTACATCTACTAAAATTGAAGATGTTGTGAAAGCCATGAAGGATGATAAAAGCCCTGGTCCGGACGGCTTTAATGTTGTCTTCTTTAAAACATGTTGGGATATTATTAGCTATGATGTCATTGCTGCTGTTAAAGGCTTTTTTAGTTCGGGAAAGTTGTTGAAGGAGTGTAATAGCACTCTTATCACCTTGATTCCTAAGGTGCAGGGTGCCAATAGCTTGAAAAACTTCAGACCTATTTCTCTCTGTAATCTTGTGTATAAGATCATCACTAAGGTGATGGCCAACAGGGTCAAGCTCATTCTCCCTGATTTGATTGATCAAAATCAAGCTGCTTTCATTCATGGCAGATTCATAGGCGATGCTATTGTTCTTGCCAATGATATTTTGAGTACTTTTGTTGGTCCCCAGAAGAATATGTGCATCAAGGCAGACTTAGCTAAAGCTTTTGATATAGTTAGAAGAGATTATATTCTTTTCATGCTTGATAGGATGGGTTTTCCTCCTTACTGGTTAAATTGGATTAATGAAACTTTCTCCTCTACTTCCTATAGGGTGCTGGTCAATGGCAGCCCCTCTGGTCAGTTTGAAGCCTCTAATGGTGTGAGGCAGGGGGATCCATTGTCTCCTTTTCTTTTTGTGGTAGCCATGCAAGGTTTTTCGAGTATCATCAAAGCTGCTGTTCATAAGGGTGAGTTGGACCCGATTAAGGCGTCGGATAGGCTGGGTATTTCTCATATTATCTTCGCTGATGACCTTCTCATCTTTTCTAGAGCTGATGAGAGGAATGCTATTGGTCTTAAACATGTCCTTAAATACTTTAGCAATGTCTCTGGTCTTCAGCTTAACACCTCTAAAAGCCAGCTCTTTGTCTCTAAGAATGTTTTTAATAATAAGATCATGGATATTCTGGATATTGAGGTTCAATCCCTGCCGGTCAGGTATCTGGGTCTTCCTCTATTCACTGGAAGGCTCTCTAGAAATCTCTATTTGCCTATCTTTGATAGAGTGAAGAAAAAGCTGGACTCTTGGAAAGGTCGTTTTCTTTCTCAAGCTGGTAGACTTGAGCTTGTTATTTCTACTTTATCCTCTTATAGTATTTTTTGGTCTGCGACTTTTCCCCTTCCAAAATCTGCTACTAAAGAAATAGAGCAGCTGCTGCGAAATTTTCTTTGGAATGATACTGAAGAAAAGAAGCATCTCCATACGATTTCCTGGAAATCTATTTGCAGGCCTAAAGATGAAGGTGGACTTGGAAATTGTTCCTTAGATGACTGGTCTAATGCTGGTGTTATAAAGAATCTTTGGAATCTAGCTACTAACAAGGAAGATCTTTGGGTGAAATGGATTCATGAAAGATATGTTAAAGATGAATCTTTTTGGTCTACCAAAGCTAGATACAACTCTTCTTGGCTGTGGAAGAGGCTTCTTAGTCGAAGGAATGATTTTATGGAGGAGGTGGATTTCATTGTTGGAAATGGGAATCAATTCCTTATGTGGAGGGATCCCTGGCTCAATAACAAAAAATGGCTGATTGATGAAGTTGATGCCCAATACATGCTTAGAATGGGCAGAGGTATTAATTGCAGAGTTAATTGCTGTATTTCTGATGGTGACTGGACTAAGCTTGGCTTTAGAGGTGCGGAAGTGGTGATGGATATTATAAAGACTCAAAGGAAACCTGCTGTTAATATGGAAGATCGCATTCTCTTCAGGGGCAAGAACTTCCTTAAGCTTAAGGATGGATGGGAGGTTGTTAGGAGGAAGTATCCTAAGGTTGCTTGGTCTAAATGGATATGGTCTTCGAAGGTTCCTAGAAGATTTTCTATTTTCTTGTGGAAAATGTTTCTTGGGAGGTTAGCCACCATGGATTATCTTCAGAAGTTGGGGTATAACCTGGCCTCTAGGTGCCCCCTTTGTGAAGACAATATGGAAGATTCGAGTCATTTGCTCTTCCATTGCTCTTTTTCTGTTGAGCTTTGGCTGCGTTTCCAGGAGAAGTTTGGAGAATCTCCTCTCTCGATGGAAGATCTCGTGAAGATGAAGGAGGAGAAGAAAATTTTGGCCATTCTTATTCTAGATGGCATCTGGAAGGAACGCAACAGAAGAATTTTCCTTGATTACAAGAGTACCGCTGCTCTTGTTTGGACTCGCTGCTCTTCTACTCTCACTGACTTGTATAGATAGGTGAGAGTGCTTTCTTTCTTTCTCCTTTTTCTCTTATCTCCCTTGTATAGTTCTTTTTGTTCCTGCTTAGATAGTTGACTGTTCTCTATCACTCTGATAGAGCAGTTTCCTGTACATATTGGTTTTGATCATCAGTAAAGAGGCACGACACCCTATTCCCCACAAAAAAAAAATATATATATATTATATGAAATGAATGGATTCTTTTATGATTTTTGCACTTCTATTGATACTATATGAAATGAAATAAATGTTTGTGCAAATAAATGTTAGGAACATGAATCTATATTGTATGATGTAGAATGATGATGATAATGCATGATCTAGTTTGAAATTTTGAAATCAATTATGAATGATAGGATATCTACATTTATGTTTAATTATTAATCTGTATTGTATGATGTAGAATGATGATGATAATGCATGAGCTAGTTTGAAATTTTGAAATCAATTATGAATGATAGGATACCTACATTTATGTTTAATTATGAATCCATATTGTATGATGTAGAATGATGGTGATAATGCATGAGCTAGTTTGAAATTTTGAAATCAATTGTAAATGATAGGATACCTACATTTTATGTTTAATGATTATCTTGTTGACAACATATGCATGTATATTTGAGATGTTGAAATCAATTATGCTATTGTAAATCAACCTAGGATATGAATGATGAAACTAGGATCGCTGGTATAGGAATGACAACACATGTATTTGTTGGCCTAGAAACCCGTCCAAGATTTACTCATTAGGAGTAAATCTTAGATAGTCCCCAGTTTGAGAATGTTCTTGAATACCTAATCTCACTTAGGATGTAAGTGTATAACGTGTATTGGGTTTTCAAGAAAATTTCAGTAGCATTTCCCCATTTGTTCTCTAAGTACATATGTACTTGGAGAACGGCGGGGAAATGCTGCCAAAATTTTCTTGAAAACCCAATACACATTATACACTTACTAGTGAGATTAGGTGTTCAAAAATGGGATAGGTGGTACACATTTATTATATATAAGACCTTAAACCCTAAATGTTTAACCATAAACCCTAATATTTTAACCCTAAACCCTAATATATACTTGCTTTCTCTTTGATCATAGAATGGATAGATCATGGATGTCCATTCCAAATCACTGCATCCTAGAGTTTATTTCTGGTCTTGATCAGTTTATTAAATTTGCCGAGGAACATAGGAAACAACATGGAGATAGGTTCTACTGTCCATGTAGGCATTGCAGTAACTACTTGAAAGTCAACACTGATGATGAAATCAAAAGTCATGTCATGTGCAACGGAATTGTACAAGGCTATATAGATTGGCACTAGCATGGAGAGATTTCAAACCTAAAATCAGTGGATGTCGATAGCAGTGCTTGTGTGGAAGAAGAAATTGCCTCCGATGACATAGATGTGAACGAACCAGTTCCAGTAGACATCGTTGATGTGATGCTGGATAGTTGTGGGGTAGAGCACACTGATCCACCTCCCATGTATAGAAACATTGTGCATGATGTTGAGATATCGTTATACATAGGTTGTACTAAGTTTATGAAGCTTAGCGCTGTGTTGAGATTGTATAAGCTGAAAGCTAAAAATAGATGGAGTGATAAAAGCTTCACATCATTGTTGTCTTTGTTGAAAGAAATTCTTCCTGAAGGAAACGAGCTGTCAATCTCAACATACCAGTTAAAGAAATTGTTGTTCCCAATGGGAATGGATGCCAAGAAGATACACGCATGCCCGAATGATTGTGTATTATTTCAAAAGGACTATGTGGATTTGAAAGATTGTCCAAAATGTGGTGCTTCAAGGTATAAATTGATGACTTCGGGGGAATCCAAAACTGATTCTCCTGCCAAGGTGATGTGGTATCTTCCTATAATATCATGGTTTCAACGCTTGTTTGCCAATCTGATAGATGCAAAGAATTTGAGGTGGCATGCAAATGTTAAGAAAAATAATGATGAGATCCTACGACATGCGTCTAATTCCCCACAGTGGAAGAAGATTGATTTATTATACCCTAAATTTGGTGAAGAAGTTAGGAATCTAAGTCTTGGGCTTTGTAAAAATGGGATGAATCCGTACAGGACATTGAGCATCCAACATAGCACTAGGCCAGTTATGCTTGTTATATACAATCTTCCTCCCTGGTTGTGAATGAAAAATAAGTATGTTATGCTGTCGTTGTTGATATCGGGCCCTAAACAACCTGGAAATGATATTAACATTTATCTTGAACCTCTGATTGATGACTTAAAGAAACTCTAGGGTGAAGGTGTGATAACCTATGATGCTTCATGAAGAGAGACTATTTGTTTGCACTCTATGTTGTTTTGCACTATTAATGACTTTCCAGCATATGGGAATTTATTTGGATATAGTGTCAAAGGATCTAAAGCGTGTCCTATATGTGAAGAGAACACTGATTCAATATGACTAAAACATGGCGTCAAGACTGTATATCTTGGTCATCAAAGGTTTCTTCCAAAATTTCATCTATATCATAGGTTGCACAAAGCATTGAATAGACGAAATGAGGAACAGAGTGCACCTAAACCTATACCAGGGGAGGTTGTTTATGAAAGAGTAAAAGACTTTTCCAATGAATTTGGTAAGAGATCACAATGTACCATGGCCATACGGAGTGACAAATCTTTATTCAAGAAGAAGTCAATATTTTGGGATCTTCCTTATTGGAGTTCTTTGGCAGTCAGGCATTGTATCGATGTCATGCACGTTGAGAAAAATGTCTGTGATAGCATCATTGGAACTCTGTTGAATATACCAGGTAAGACTAAAGATGGGATAAATTCCAAAATGGACCTACATGAAATGGGAATATGGACAGAATTAACATAAGTAGTTAGTAGCGATCGGAGAACATACTTACCTCCCGCTTGTTACATGTTGTCTAGAAAGGAGAAGAAAGCTTTTTGTGAATGCTTGGTAAATGTTAAGGTGCCACAAGGTTACTCATCCAACATTCATAGATTGGTATCAATGAAAGATCTGAAGTTGATAGGTCTTAAATATCATGATTGTCACACTCTAATGCAACAAATATTTCCCGTGACAATTCAATCTATATTGTCGAATCATGTAAGGTTTGCAATCACCAAACTTTGTTTCTTTTTCAACAATCTGTGCAGTAAAGTTATTGACCATGATACTCTCGATAAATTGCAAAGAGAAGTAGTTGTTACCCTATGTCAGCTTGAGATATATTTTCCTCCTTCGTTCTTTGATATCATGGTACATCTTGTTGTCCACTTGACTAGGGAAGTGAAAATGTTGGGACCAGTTTTCTTGCATTTGATATATCCCTTTGAACGATACATGAGCATTTTTAAAGGTGATGTTTGAAACCATTATCCGCCTAAAGGGAGTATTATTGAGGGTTATGTGGCGAGAGAGGTTATGGATTTTTGCAATGACTTTCTGAGTGGTAATGATGCTCCTGTTAATGACAAGAAAGGAATTTTGGGATCACGGATGAAAGTAATCAGCCGTGACCAGTTGGAACAAGGTCACTTGTATATTTTATACAACATCGACAAAGTGAGTGTTTATATCGAGGAACATACCAATTTCATCAAGAGACAATATCCTCGAGCTAATTCAATGTGGCTTGCTAGATAGTGTAACATCCCTGACCTGGGTTATGTGTTAACCCTAGATGTTTTGTCTAATAAGGTTGTGTAGATGCTTAATCTTATCTTGGGAAAATTAATTAGGGCCCATGAGAAACTTATGTTTCAATTTTGGTCCTGTTTGGACAATGTTGAAGCAATGTTTGCTTATTTTGGACTAATGTGCAAATTACCCAAGTTGAGGGGTTTATGTGCAAATTGTGCATGATAATATGTTCCTCATGTGTTGAAGCATCATGAGAGTGAATATGATATTGAGTTATGTCTTATGGAAGCCTGAATACCAAGAAAGAGCTGATAAAGCAATGTTTGTGCATTAAAACCTAGTTTTGGAGTAATGTGCAATTTACCCAAAACCTGGGGTTCAATATGAAAATTACCACTTCAATTAGGTCCTTAATGTTTCTTGGAATCATGTAGAGTAAATAAAATGAGAGGGGCATCTCATTTGAATTAAGTTGGAGGAGAGAGAATCTTGATATTAAAATAATCAAGATTTAATCATAAGTGAAACCCTAATTCAATTTAGGGCAAAAATGAATGTATTAATTAAATGGCCTTCAACCAAAATGTTATTGGTTGATTTTGAATAAGGATGTACGTTCCTTTTCCAAGATAAGGAACGAAAATATCTAAAGGAGGTGAAATTCCACTCACCTTATTATAAGTTAAAGAATTCCCACTCAAAAAGATATATTAGTATTATAATGGATTAAGGTGCTTATTTTCTTTTCCCTTAATCCATGGATAATGGAAGAGAGTTCGGTGGCTTTGAGTTGCCTTTGCATACAAGAAAACCAAGGAGGAAGAGGTGGTACTATTTTTGGGATTCAATGCATTTTAATAAGGCATTTTCTCTCTCATCAATTTCCTTATAAAAGTGCCATTTCCAAGCCCAAACCAAGGCCTTTTCGGATTTCTTTCTTTCCCTTGCTTGCAAAACCGACCAAGGAGCTAGGGAGGAGCAGGAGGACGACTCCCAACCTGTTGGTAAGGTTCTTGATTCATTTCTCCTTGATTCCATGGTGGAAATCAAAAATAAATTATGGATTCCTTCTTATTTTGATCTCCTCTTCAACCCTAGCCAACTTTTACAATCAAAATCTTGAGGACGAGCCTATCAAGAGCTTCATCCACCATTAATGGCGTGACCTTGGAGCTTTGGATCTCAATTGGAGGTAGGTTTTATAACTTAAACCCTTAAACATTGCTATTGCATCAATTCTCTATGCTTTGTTGATTGATTTCTTTAATTTGATACACTCTTGTTTCTTTGCTGCAATTTCCATCAAGAACGGTTTCTGTTCTTGGTTGTTCGAAGGAAGGGGATGATGACATCATCCTATATTCTTATCCAAAGAAAATTACCAAGCCAAACGGTTTTGGTAGCTACTCAAAATCGTTTTAATTTGATTGGTTATGCGGTTTCAGCAAACCGTTTAAGGGCAAATGGTTTGAAACCGTTTGGGAGAAAACGGTTTCAAAACTGTTTGAGATGGTTGAACAAGCGTTTACCGTTTGGGAATTTTGTTCCTAATTATGTAGGCTGATAACCCACCAAATTTGAGGGGTTAAATCCAAAGGAATCGTAGGTTGAAGGCCAATCAATTAGGAAATCGAATTGAATTAAATGCTGATTTTCAACCTGATTAACTTGACCTATTTGGGAAAACGGTTTCAAGACCATTTGAGTGAGTTGACCAAGCATTTACCGGTTGGGATTCCTGTTCATAATTATATTGGTTGATGACCCTAAAATTTTGAGGGATTAACTCCCAAGGAATCGTGAGTTGAAGGCTATTCAATTGGGAAAACCCTAATTGAAAACAGTGCTGAAATTCCAATGAGTTAATTGGAGATTTTGGGTTGATTAGCCCAAACGGTTTCAAGACCGTTTGGGGATCACCCAAACGTCCTCAAGACCGTTTGGGGGTCACCCCAAGACCGTTTGGAGGTCTGGGGTCAAGTATAGTTGACCAATTGAAGGTCTAAAGGTACCAAATCATATTGCAATTAAGTGCTGATTTGTTGATCAACTCGATACACCAAACCTTGATGAAATTTCACTAGAATCCAAAGGTTGGATGAGCCAAACGGTCTCAAGACCATTTGGAGCTCATCCAAACGGTCTCAAGACCGTTTGGTGGTCACCCAATACCGTTTGGAGGTCTAGGGTTGAGTATGGTTAGGTGTTTGAAGGTCTAAAGGTACCAAGCTGATATACAATGAAATGTTGATTTGGTGATCAATCCCATGATCCAAACCTTAATTGGATGGCTTGGATTTGAGTGATATGATGGGCAAATGGTCTCAAGACCGTTTGGAGGTAATCCAAACGACCTCAAGACTGTTTGGGGTCAGGTCATACCCAATTTGGATGATGGTTCAAAAGTTTCAAAGTTAACAATCTTGCATTGATGAGTGTTGTTGAATCATCGATTCTAAACCCTAATCCAATTGAATCAAACCCTAGTTGATGACCCAGTGAGGGTCAATTGAGGGTCAAATCAGTTTAAGGTTGACCTACTAAACTCAATTGAAGTATGAGCATAGGTCCAATTGATGATTGGTTCCATGAATTCAATGGTTGAAGATCCAATGCAATCAATTGAAACATAATTAGTAGCTTGATTGATGATCAACTTCAACATTCTAATTGGTGTTTATAAACCCTAATTCCATTGAGATCAGACCCTAATTGAAGTTCCAATTAAGGGATGAGTTCATGACTCAATTGATGATTGAGTTGATGATCCAATTGGTTGAGATTCCATATATTAGAATTGAGTGTTGTTGAAGTCTTGATTGACTCTTTGGTCCATGCGGTTTTGAGAGGTTTGGACCAAACGGTCTCAAGACCGTTTGAGTCCAAACGGTCTCAAGAATATTTGGGACCAAACGGTCTCAAGACCGTTTGAGACCAAACAGTCTCAAACCGTTTGAGACTCATGCGGTTTCAAGGTCATGCAGTTTCAAAGCTTTTTTGCTTAAACGGTTTCAAACCATTTGTGGTTCAATTTGGTTAATCCAATTGGATGCCTAATACAATTGAAGGATCAATTGGTTAACCCAATTGAGTACCTAATGCATTTGAAGGAACAATGGGTTGATTCAATTGAGTACCCAATGATATTAAAGACTCAATTGACTAATCCAAATGGATACCCAGTGCAGTTGAAGGTTCCATTGATCAATCTATTTAGATACCTCAAGTTATTGAAGGTCCAATTGATCAAACATTTTTGTAAACTTAATATGATTAGGTGGGAGATACCTTTAATGGTACTAATCTTTAATGCATAACAAATGCATGGATCCAATATATGATGTAAACCCTAATTGAGGCTGATTCCATGTATAATCCTATTAAGAGGTTGTCTACAATGTGAAATCACTAATTAGGATGAATAGTAAACCCTAGTTGAGGGTGTATCCATGTAAAACCATAGTTGAGGGTGCATCCATGTGAAACCCTAGTTGAGGGAGTATCCATGTGAAATCCTAACTGAGGGTGCATCCATGTGAAACCCTAATTGAGAGTGATTTCATGAGAAACCCTAATTGGAAATGATTAGTAAACCTTAATTATGGGCAAAGTGATATGAAACCCTAATAAAGGGTGATGCTATATGCAATCTATATTCTAAAGAAGGGAGATGGTATGTGAAACCCTAATTCCTAATGAAAGAATAGAATTCATACTTGAATATGATTCATGAGGTGAACTCTTGTAGCACGACCGTGTAAGGCTGCACGATCATGGTGGCTTCCCTTTCACTACTACAGAAATAGCGTTCAGTGTCGCTTTTCTGGGCGTCGGTTATTTCGGACAACCGACGCCTATAATATTCGGCGTCGGTTATTTATACAAACCGACGTCTATATTCGAAGACCAGCCAGACACGGGTACCGCTTTGTATTGAGCGTCGGCTGAGTATAACCAACCGACGCCTAAAGGCGCCCACGAAATCCAATTTTTGAGTGAAACAAATTTGGGTCACATAGAGCGTCAGTTGTTTAACAATACACCAACGCCTATGTGAAATGAAATTTTGTGCGAAAAGTTCCACTTTCGGTGTCGGTTATCCTTGGATAACCGACGCTGATAATAGTTCCCGCCAATTAATTTGGGGTAAAGATTGTCTAATTGGACGTCGGTTATTACGATCAACCGACACTGAAGATAATAGGCACCGGTTGTCCTAGATAACCGACGCCGTTGACCAACTTAATAGAGGCCCGATCACCCGACTCTTCCCCCTTTCTTCCTGTTTCATCGATTCTCCTGTGCGCTCTCCCAAAATCGCCGCCTGGTGCCTGGTGCCTGCTGCTTCTCGCTCGCCGCCGACGATCCCTGCTGCTGCTCTGCATCGTCGCCGCCGCCCGCCGCCTTCCTCCTTGCACCGCCGCCGCCCGCTCCTTCCTCCCTGCTCACGCCCTACTGCGGCGTTGTCTTCTTGCTTGCCTTCGCTGCTCATAAGGTATTAGCCGTAGCACCTTCTTCCTTGCCGCCCACTGCTCTGCTCTGCTTGCTGCTCTGACTTCAAAACCTAAGACTAGTTAGTGTTCTACTTCTTTCACTGAGAACTGAGAAGAATGGCCTACCACGGCCGTGCTGGGCAGCACGGCCGTGGTAGGCCAACACAGCCACGACCGTGTTTGATTTGATTTAAACCCTAATTTGATTTCAACTTGTCCATTCTAGCATCCTAATTTTATTTGATTAAACACTAACATTGATGAAACCCTAACATCAATTGTGATGAAAGCCTAACATG
This sequence comes from Alisma plantago-aquatica, assembly GCA_963693085.1. Classification (NCBI taxonomy): domain Eukaryota; kingdom Viridiplantae; phylum Streptophyta; class Magnoliopsida; order Alismatales; family Alismataceae; genus Alisma; species Alisma plantago-aquatica. The sequence goes on along the minus strand of OY856410.1, from coordinate 994,517,314 downwards.
AACATATCTATTATTGTGTTTGTTGGCCTAGAAACCCGTCCAAGATTGACTCATTAGGAGTAAATCTTGGATAGTCCTTGGTTTGGGACTGTTCTTGAACACATAATCTCACTTAGGATGTAAGTGTATAATGTGTATTGGGTTTTCGAGAAAATTTCAGTAGCATTTCCCCGTTTGTTCTCTAAGTACATATGTACTTAGAGAACAGCGGGGAAATGCTGCCGAAATTTTCTTGAAAACCCAATACACATTATACACTTACTAGTGAGATTAGGTGTTCAAGGATGGGATAGGTGGTACACATTTATTATATATAAGAATGACATCACATGTGTTTGTTGGCCTAGAAAGTGAACAATCATTGTTCTTTATATTACTTGTACATTGGTATAAATTAGAATGAACAATCACTAAATTATATACTGTTTGTATGGAGTTCAGCTTCATTGTAGATATCTATTATTGTGTTTGTTGGCCTAGAAACCCGTCCAAGATTGACTCATTAGGAGTAAATCTTGGATAGTCCCTGGTTTGGGACTGTTCTTGAACACCTAATCTCACTTAGGATGTAAGTGTATAATGTGTATTGGGTTTTTGAGAAAATTTCAGTAGCATTTCCCCGTTTGTTCTCTAAGTACATATGTACTTAGAGAACAGTGGGGAAATGCTGCCGAAATTTTCTTGAAACCCCAATACACATTATACACTTACTAGTGAGATTAGGTGTTCAAGGATGGGATAGGTGGTACACATTTATTATATATAAGAATGACATCACATGTGTTTGTTGGCCTAGAAAGTGAACAATCATTGTTCTTTATATTACTTGTACATTGGTATAAATTAGAATGAACAATCACTAAATTATATACTATTTGTATGGAGTCCGGCTTCATTGTAGATATCTATTATTGTGTTTGTTGGCCTAGAAGCCCGTCTAAGATTGACTCATTAGGAGTAAATCTTGGATAGTCCCCGGTTTGGGACTATTCTTGAACACCTAATCTCACTTAGGATGTAAGTGTATAATGTGTATTGGGTTTTCGAGAAAATTTTGGTAGCAGTTCCCCGTTTATTCTCGAAGTACATATGTACGTAGAGAACAGCGGGGAAATGCTGCCGAAATTTTCTTGAAAACCCAATACACATTATACACTTACTAGTGAGATTAGGTGTTCAAGGATGGGATAGGTGGTACACATTTATTATATATAAGAATGACATCACATTATACACTTAGGATGTAAGTGTATACCCTACTCTTTTCCTAATATATACTTGTTTCCTAATATATACTTGTTTTCTCTGATCATAGAATGAATAGATCATGGATGTCCATTTGTAATCGTTGCACCCCCAGAGTTTATATCTGATCTTGATCAGTTTATTAGATTTTCCGAGGAACATAGGAAAAAACCTACAGATAGGTTCTACTGTCCATGTAGGCATTGCGGTAACAACTTGAAAGTCAACACTGGTGAGGAAATCAAAAGTCATGTCATGTGCAACGGGATTGTACAAGGCTATACAGAATGGCATTGGCATGGAGAGATTTCAAAATCGAAACCAGTAGATGTCGATAGCAGTGCTTGGGTGGAAGAAGAAATTGCCTCCGATGACGTAAATGTGAACTAACCAGTTCCAGCAGACATCGTTGATGCGATGCTGGATAGTTGTAGGGTAGAGCACACCGATCCACCTCCTATCTTTAGAAACATTGTGCATGATGTTGAGATACCGTTATACACAGGCTGTGCTAAGTTTACGAAGCTTAGCGCTGTGTTGAGATTGTATAAGTTGAAAGCTAACAATAGATGGAGCGACAAAAGCTTCACTTCATTGTTGACTTTGTTGAAAGAAATGCTTCCTGAAGGAAACAAGCTGCCAATCTCAACATACCAGGTAAAGAAAACGTTGTGCCCAATGGGAATGGAGGCCAAGAAGATACACACATGCCCGAATGTTTGTGTATTATTTCAAAAGGACTATGTAGATTTGAAAGATTGTCCAAAATGTGGTGCGTCAAGGTATAAATTGACGACTTCGGGGGAGTCCAAAACTGGTTCTCCTGCCAAGGTGTTGTGGTATCTACCTATAATATCACGGTTTCAATGCTTGTTTGCAAATCCGAAAGATGCGAAGAATTTGAGGTGGCATGCAGATGTTAATAAAAATAATGATGGGATCCTACGACATGCGTCTGATTCCCCACAGTGGAAGAAGATTGATCTATTGTACCCCAAATTTGGTGAAGAAGATAGGAATCTAAGACTTGGGATTTGTACAGATGGGATGAATCCGTACGGGACATTGAGCAGCCAACATATCACTTGGCCAGTCATGCTTGTTATATACAATCTTCCTCCCTGGATGTGTATGAAAAATAAGTACTTTATGTTGTCGTTGTTGATATCGGGCCCTAAACAACCCGGAAATGATATCGATGTTTATCTTGAACCTTTGATTGATGACTTAAGGAAACTTTGGGATGAAGGTGTGATGACCTATGATGCTTCAGTAAGAGAGACATTTCGTTTGCATGCTATGTTGTTTTGCACTGTTAATGACTTTCCAGCATATGGGAATTTGTCTGGATATAGTGTCAAAGGAGCTAAAGCGTGTCCTATATGTGAAGAAAACACTGATTCAATAAGACTAAAACATGGCAGAAAGACTGTATATCTTGGTCATCGAAGGTTTCTTTCAAAATTCCATCTGTATCGTAGGAAGCGCAAAGCATTCAATGGATGGAATGATGAACGGAGTGCACCTAAACCTATACCAGGGGATGTTGTTTATGTAAGAGTAAAAGACATTGTCAATGAATTTGGTAAGAAATCACAATGTAGTATGGCCACACGGAGTGACAATTCTTCATTCAAGAAGAAGTCAATATTTTGGGATCTTCCTTATTGGAGTTCTTTGACAGTCAGGCATTGTATCGATGTAATGCACGTTGAGAAAAATGTCTGTGATAGCATCATTGGTACTCTATTAAATATACTAGGTAAGACTAAAGATGGGATAAAATCTACACTGACCTACCTGAAATGGGAATAAGGTCAGAATTAACAGAATTACATGAAATGGGTAATAAAAGAACATACTTACCTCCCGCTTGTTACACATTATCTAGAAAGGAGAAGAAAACTTTTTGTGAATGCTTGGTAAATGTTAAGGTGACACATGGTTACTCATCCAACATCTGTAGATTGGTATCAATGAAAGATCTGAAGTTGATAGGTCTTAAATCTCATGATTGTCACACTCTAATGCAACAAATATTGCCCGTGGCAATTCGATCTATATTGCCGAAGCATGTAAGGTTTGCAATTACCAGACTTTGTTTCTTTTCAACAGTCTATGCAGCAAAGTTATTGACCCTGATACTCTCGATAATTTGCAAAGAGAAGTGGTTGTTACCCTATGTTAGCTTGAGATGTATTTCCCTCCTTCATTCTTTGATATCATGGTACATCTTTTTGTCCACTTGACTAGGGAAGTGAAAATGTTGGGACCAGTTTTCTTGCATTGGATGTATCCTTTTGAACGATACATGAGCGTTTTTAAAGGTGATGTTCGAAACCGTTATCGGCCTGAAGGGATTATTATTGAAGGTTATGTGGCGAGAGAGGTTATGGATTTTTTGCAATGACTTTCTCAGTGGTAATGACACTCCTGATAATGACAAGAATATTGAGGAGGGCAAAGGAATTTTGGGATCACGGGTGAAAGTAATCAGCCGTGAGCAGTTGGAACAAGCTCACTTGTATATTTTACACAATATGGACGAAGTGAGTGTTTATATCGAGGAACATACCAATTTCATAAAGAGACAACATCCTCGAGCAAGTTCAATGTGGCTTGCTAGAGAGCATAATAAGACTTTTACTAAGTGGTTTGAAGATAAAGTCTTACATCAACTATCTCAAACACCAAATGATATTACAGAAACTATCAAATGCCTCACCTTTAAACCAAACCGAATGTTATGTCTTATGAAGGGGTTGACATTAATGGATTCACATATTACACAAAGCGCCAAGATGATAAGAGTGTCGTCCAAAATAGTGGGGTCACTCTTCAAGCGTCGACTATGTACTTTGCAAGTGCAAAGGATAAGAGTCCACGTGAAGCTAAAATGTCATATTACGGTGTCATTGAAGACATTTGGGAGTTTGACTACATAGATTTCAAAATTCCTCTCTTTAAATGTAATTGGGTTGATAACACCAAAGGAGTTATAGTGGATGAATTGGGTTTCACTTTGGTGAACTTTGAAAAGATTGGCGAGAAGGGTGAACCATTCATATTGGCATCACAGGCGAAACAAATATTCTATATCAATGATCCTGCAAATGATAAATGGTCGGTTGTTCTTCATGGTAAAAGACATTTCATTGAAGATCCTATAGATGAAGAAGAGTACTATGATAAGTATGATGACTCCAGTCCATTCTCAGTTGGGTTGCCAACTCCACAAAATATTGAAGCTAATGATGACTTATATGTGCGCGGAGATCACAATGAAGGATTGTTAATTGATAAAAGATCACAATTTTAGAGACATGTATGTTTATACAAATGCTAAATGTTTGCCTTTTTCTAGTTAATACAAATGCTAAATGTTTGCCTTTTTCTAGTTAATACAAATGCTAAATGTTTGCCTTTTTATTGACATTTTCAGATGGCTGACCATGATGAGCATGATGTCCATGATGAGCATGAAGTCCATGATGAGCATGATGTCCATGACAAGCATGGCGAGGATACCAATGTAAGTTCTAAAAACATATCCTGTATTTCTATAAAATTCATTATCTTCTAGTTATGTCATATATCTTATATTTCTATATTGGGCTAATTCAGTGTGTTTATTTTTGTCAAATTTTAGGTTGATGATGCACATGTACCCACTGAAGCACTGGAGCAACTTGATGCGCAGCGCCAAACACTTAACAAGAAAAGGGGCATCACTCTGTTGAAGAAGTTAATAGCACTTAGTGGCAGTGGATCCAAATTGGTTGTGGAGTTTGATAATGGAGGAAATGCAATTGGAGTGAACCGCAATAATTTTGTAAACTATCTTGGGTGTACCACTCGGAGCCATTGTGGTGTTAAGTATGATAATTGGCATAAATTCCTCAGGGGAAAAAAGACTTGATATGGAAGGATTTATGCGTGAGTTATTATTATTTGCAATTCTATTTTGTAGATTACAAATTCTATTATTTGCAATTCTATTTTGGATACTAGTTAATAACATTTCTATTTTACAGAATCTGTTTGCATTGGATGAGAAGTTGCATCGTAAAAGTGTGATGCAACACGCTGGAAAGATGCTTAGGAATTATAAGACAAATCTGAACAGACAATACATAAAAGAGGGTGATAAGAAAAAGAAGTCAGCCCTTGAACAATGGAACTTCTTGGACAAAGAAGATTGGGACAATTTTGTTGCTTCAAGAAAATCTGAAGAATTCAAGGTATTAGGTGTCACTCCCAATTTAATTAATATACATTGTATTCACCTATTCAAGATTAACATTTAGTGATACTAACCAAATCATTAATGTGCATACTATTTAGGCCCTCAGTGACGCACAAAAAGCAAGGCGTGCACTGAATGTGCATGACCACACTATGGGTCGAAAAGGCTATGCAAGCGTTCGCCAAAGACTACATGCGGAGTCTGTGGCTACTTAGGAGTCTGCTCCTACTCAGGAGTCTGCCACACCCATGCCTCGCCATGATATCTGGATAGCTGGGAGGAAAAACAAGAAGGGTGAAATAAAGAAGCCCGTAACTGCTGAGGCGGCTGTGAAAATGGTAAAATACAACTCTTAGAGCAATCGTTTGAATATTGATTATTTGTGGTGTTAACTTACCAATTTATGTTGATGGTGATTAGCGGGAGCTGCACGAGCAGAGGAAACAAGGCACGTTCATCCCTCAGGGCACAAGGGATGAATTGACAGTTGCTCTGGGTAACCCAGAGCATCCTGGACGTGTTAGGGGTGCAGGCGCTGGTGTGGGCATCAAAGCATTCTTTGGGCCATCCCAGCGCAAACCCATAGCAGGACTTTCTTAAGAAGAGGTAACCTATTCTTTTTTTAGAATGTTACTGCAAAAGGAAATTCAATAATAAGAAGCTAATGTTTCTTTTATCCATGTATAGGAGAATAAGAGAGTCAAGAATATAGTTGCTAAGAAGGTCAACGATGTAGTTGCTGAGAAGGTCAAGGAAGAATTGCTGCGGTGGCATGCATCTTAGGCTTCCAATCAGCCTATGGCGACCCACTCTTCTCTTGATGCACAAACTGCGAGTAATCCTGGAGACCCATCGCCTAACACGTCTGCTGTAAGTATTGTTTATGACATTGTAGCTAGTCTTTTCAAGATGATATGTTTTCAAGATGATATGTATATATGTATAACATTCTTTACGTAAATTTGTAGGCATTGAAGCCATGCCGCTTAAGAATACAAGACTATGTTGTTGCAGAGGCGCAGGCTTACCCGTCCCTTCTTGGGGAAAGGTTTTATGGGACTCCAATGCCACAGGGCTACGTTTGTGTGGGCCCATTACGTGTGTTACTCGATTGGAGGGAAGCTACATTGTCATATCCCCACCCGGATATTGATACACTTGCTGAGGTAGAAGGCGGGGTCATATTGTGGCCCAAAGCAGATGTCGTCTACACTACTGAAATTATAAGATAAATTTACATTGATTTAGACTGTTAATGTGTATATATGATGTCAACTGATCTGAAATTATATATACAGGTTAAAAAGAAGACACCAGGAGAACCTAGGCCTCCACCTCCACTTCCCGCATTACCAACTTGGGTTCCAACTGACCTAACATACCCGTTAGGTCCTGCTTGTAGGGGAATGGCATGTTGGCTATGGGCACATAATATACATTGCCCGATAATTGTTTCTTTAGATGCAGATTATGCAGGTCAATCATACGATAGCTCTTTATTTATACAAGATATTATTGAGTTGTTTATGTATGATTGGCTGAATACATCAATGATAGAGACATGGATAAGGTGAGATCTTGTTTATACATCCATATACCTTGTGTAAGATCCGGTGATCTGGTTTCTTATATATTAATGCATACGTAATACATGTTTTGCAGCTACTTAGTCGAAGATCATTGCAAAAAATTTGCATTTGATCATGTGGGATTTTTGATTCCATCATTGATTAGTATGGTAGCTAAAGACCCTGATAATGTTCAACAATACTGTATAGATGCTTTTACAATTTTTGGTCAGCAAAAGAAGACGATAATAATAGCTCCATTCAATGTCAAGTAAGTTTAATTTATTTATAATTTGGACTTAAGAAAATTCCATTTTTATTGTGCATTTTGAGTTATTAATTGTTAACTTTTTACCTCTAGCGGTAAACATTGGGAGTTACTAGTTATTTTCCCCGGGACGTTCACTGTTTATTATCTAGATCCCGCGGGAAGTACATTAAACACTAAAATTGGACACGTAATGAGAATGCCATTATTCTGGTGAGAAATATTTCATTTTGTATCTATTAACATCTGTTATTACATTACTATTTACTTATGTAATTTACTGTGTTATATTAACATGTAGGGGTTTAGATGCATTCAAAAAGGCTGGAGGAACGGTCCCAAGGAAAAAGAACCAGCCAATAATTTGGCAGAACGTACAAGTAAGTTCCCGACTCCAATGTATATATTATTGATGTGAATTGTGCTTAGTTGTATTATTTTGTATGTTTCAATTTATAGTGCGCTACACAAGACAATGGCTGGGCATGCGCATACTATGTGATGCGATTTATGCAGATGATTATCAAACATGCCGCATTGGACATCGATACCATACATGAGGTATTATATATAGTCTCATTAGTTAGTATGAAATATATCAATCTTATTTTTATATTATTACTTATATATATACATCATTCTCTTTGCAGGTGTTTAAAACTGACCACACTATAGGTAAACTCTTAAAAAATATACATGCTCCACATACGATGGAAGCATTAAATGAAATAAGAGAAGAATGGGAAAAAGCCATACAAGCAGTGGCAACTGTAAGATATAATTGGGATGTTGATAGCGATAATGAATGATACTTTGTAAATGAATATTTCTGAATGTTAATACATGTATTTGAATGTTTCTATATGTGTGAATGTGAGAATTGAATTGATGTCTGAATGTATCTACTTGTGTGAAATTTTCCTTGGGACTTTTGCAGGTTTGTGGCCTGTTTGTAGGCTGATATCAATGGATGTCGTAAACCTGCAGTTCAGAAAACTGAACTGCAGGTTCTCATCCTTCTGACCAGCCACAGCAGGCCTGCAAACTGATATGAAAAAAAAAATAGATATAGGCGTCGGTTATTTACAGAAAACCGTCAGCAAAGACCTACAACGTCGGTTATTGGATAAAAACCGACGCCTAATAGTACAAACAACCCGACCGTGCAGGAAAGCACGGCCGTGGTGGAAAAGGCGTCGGTTATTCATATAAAACCGACGCCTATAGTACTAAACATGGCCGTGTCGTCTTGAAGTATGGCGTCGGTTTTTTATAGAAAACCGACGCCAAAAGGGTTCGCGCCACAGAAAACAGCGTCATCTAGGACTCTTTCTGCGTCGGTTACCAAATAAACACCGACGCTATAGTCCATATAGGCGTCGGTCTTTTAGTAGATAACTGACGCAGAATGTGTCCTAGATGATGCCGTTTTCTGTGGCACGAACCCTTTTGGCGTCGGTTATCTACTAAAAGACCGACGCCTATATGTTAAATAGGCGTCGGTTAAAAAACGGACGCCGAAGTGTTCGACCTTTAGCGGCGCCCACATAGGCGTCGCTCAGAAACCGACGCCAAAGGGGGTTAAACAACCGACGCCAAAGGGTGTTTCTGTAGTAGTGTTTGCACGACCGTTTTTGGTAGCACGACTGTGGTACTCTATGCTTGACTTAGAGTTGTTTTGAAAAGGACCTAACATGGTCTTTTTGTTAATTCCTGACTTATGGATGAATCCATAGTATTGGCAATGGCTGTATATTCCAAGTGAGTGACTAATGATCACTACTCTACATGATGAATGTGATGAACTGGTGCATAAAGTATTAGGATGGGTAATACCCTAATACAAGCTAAGTATATGAACTCAAATAAGATAATGGTGTTGAGGGAAGTGATACATCAAGATATGATAGATATCACATCCAACACCCCAATACTGGTATACCTTGATATGTTATAAGTCCAATATAATTGGGTGAATAACACATGAGATGTGCCATGTCAATGGTTACATTGAGATGAAATGTACCCTGTTGAATGTAGGACAACATGCCTTATGAAAAAGGGTTAATCCAAACCTATAAACTATGCTGTAATCATAGTCTGGTAAAGATGAAAGAGAAATTCATGCTGTGTGTTGATAATTCATTTAATGATAAATGATGAGAATAATGAAGTATGATTAAAATACTTATTATTCCATAATGATTCCTCTCTATGTGAACCCTAATACAGGGTAATACTATATGAACCCTAACACATGGTAATTGCTATGTGAATCCCTAATGTAGGGTAAATGCTATGTGAATCTCTAATGTAGGGTGATTGCTATGTGAGTCCCCAATGCAGATATGATGAGAAGATGAGCATAGCCATGTATGGGCTATGATGTTCTGTACATTGAAAATGTTCTATATACCTTATAAGCTTTCATATGTCTTGTTGCCTATTAAGGGGTAATAAGAGGTGATATGAGCTTTGTGAACTATGTGCAATACTTTGTGTAGCAAGAATTATAATGTCCTTGGTCAGATGACCTGAAGGTATGAAGTTACTCAATAAGTGGTAACAAGTGTTCTATGATGAGATAAGGGTTTAAATACCCAGATTCTATAATCATAATGATGAATGTGTTAAGAAGAGGAATTATACTTGATGAGTTAAGGGATTTAGATCCCAATACATTGAGAAAAGAGTGTGGCTACAGGCCATGACTCCACTATGACAATGCCAGGATTTAGATATATGATCTAAGCCTGAAGAGAGTTAATACTGTGATAATGATTCTGTAGTAGATAAATGTTATACATGTTCTTCATATTCCCTAATGGATATGTGATATGATGCTCTTTCAAGTTATAGCTGCAATGCTGAATAAGATTAATGTTCTTATATGTTGGACATTAAAATATCTGCTGCCATATAAATATGGTTCCTCCATTCATAATTATCTTCTTAAGTTGCAATAATAATGTTACTGGCAGAGAGTTATAACTCTCGCTGGGGCAATTTTTATAATTGTCTCACCCCGTGGGAACCACATTTTTAGGTGGACGCGGATGAGGAGACAAGAATCCTTCAATAGGCGAAGGACAACAACAGCATCAGGGACAACAGTGAAGTCTCAGGTGGAGACATTGGCTGTTATGTCATGATTAGATGTATATAGAGTCCTATGTGTCGTCTCTGTACTCTCGGGTCCTCGGAGTAGTAGTTAGTGCTTTTAAGATTTTGGCTCAGTGCCTTGAGATTTTATTCTGCCTATGTTGAGCTTACCAGTGCAGCTGATGTTGTAAATCTCGAGAAGAGATAGTACAAGACATGTACTTTGAAACACAATGTAAATGTTATACTTTGCCTCTTGAAGAAAAAAATTTCCAATGTGTGGATCTCTTCGCAAAAAGTTTTAATTTTTAGTGATTTTTGCTAATCCGCTGCTTAATAAACGCTTCTGCATTAGTTAATCCTGTTTTTGCGAATTGGTCGTTACAGATAGCATAACAAGACATTTATTAAGTGGTTTGAAGATAAAGTCTTACATCAACTATCTCAAACACTAGATAATCTTACTAAAACTATCAAATGCCTTTCCTTTAAAACAAAATTAAATGTTATGTCTTATGAAGGGTTTGACATAAATGGATTCTCATATTACACAAAACGTCAAGATGATAAGAGTGTCGCCCAAAACAGTGGGGTTACCATTCAAGCATCCTCATTGTTTTTTGGAAGTGCAAAGGATAAGAGTCAATGTGAAGCTAAAATGTCATATTATAGTGTCATTGAAGACATATGGGAGTTTGACTACATAGATTTCAGAATTCCACTCTTTAAATGTAATTGGGTTGATAACACCAAAGGAGTTATAGTGGATGAATTGGGTTTCACATTAGTGAACTTTGAAAAGATTGGCGAGAAGGGTGAACCATTCATATTGGCATCACAGGCGAAACAAGTATTTTATATCGATGATCCTACAAATGATAAATGGTCGGTGGTTCTTTATGGTAAAAGACAGTTCATTGAAGATCCTATAGATGAAGAACAATACTATGATAAGTATGATGACTCCAGTCCATTCTCAGTTGGGTTGCCAACACCACCAAATATTGAAGCTAATGATGACTTGTATGTGCGCGGAGATCACAATGAAGGATTGTTAATGGATAAAAGATCACAATATTAGAGGCATGCATGTTTATATTTGTTTATATGTTTTATTTTTTTGAATGTGAACTTTACAATGTGAATGTGAACTTTACAATGTGAACGTTACGATGTGAATTACTTTACAATGTGAACTTTACAATGTGAATGTGATCTTTCAGATGGCTGAGCATTCATATGATGACTGTGTTGATGATTACCATGAGGGTGAGGACATCAATGTGCCACCTCAAAATGTAAGTTTTGAAAATATATCCCTGAGGTTTCTATCTATATGTTCATTTATAGTTATATCATGTAAGTGTGTTTTTTTGTCAAATTTTAGGTTGGTGATGTACCCCCTGAAGAAATTGGGGCACTTGATGAGAAACAAAAAAAATTGAGAAAGTGAGGGGCATCACAATGATGAACAAGTTACTATAGCAAAGGGGTAATTGACCCAAACTGGCTGTGGATTTTGATCATGCAGGAAATCCAATTGGAGCGAACCACAACTCATTTATTCATATCTTGGGGTTCTGACTCGCAGCCATTGTAGTCCTAACTTAGAATCCTGGCATAAAGTTCCTAAGGGGAAGAAAGACTTAGTATGGAAGGAACTATTTGTGAGTTATTATTATTTGCAATTCTATTTTTGTAGATTACTAATTTTTAGGATACTAGTTAATAGCAATTCTATTTTGCAGAGTATATTTGATCTAGATGAAAAGATGCAATGTAAATGCATGATGCAATGCTATGGGAGGGTCCTAAGGAACTATAGGACAAATTACACCTGAGATTACATATGTGATGCTGAGAAGAGGTTCTTGATTGATGTATAATTCTAGACATTGATCACTTTTTGACTAACTCTACACTAATAATTTTTGTTTGTATTCTCTTTAAAAAATAAATTTATAAAGAAGGCAGCCACTGAGCAATGGAACTACCTGGACCCCAAAGACTGGGAGGAGTTTGTTACTCAAAGAAAAATGGATGAATTCAAGGTATTAAGCGCCACTCCCAATTTAATTAATATACATTCTTATGTATTCACCTATTCAAGATTAACCTTTAGTGTTACTAATAAAATCAATGTACTTACTAACAAGGCTATTAGTGATGCTCAAAGAGCAAGGCGTGCACTGAATTTGCATGACCACACAATGGGTCCAAGAGGCTATGTAGGTGTTTGCTAAAGACTACAGGATGAGTCTACTGCTCAGGAGACTGCAAAGTCCTCTACTATTGGTCCCACACCTCTGCCTCGCCATTCTATGTGGATAGCTAGGAGGCAAGACAAGAAGGGAGATATAATGAAGCCCACAACTGCTGAGGCGGCTGCAAAAATAGTAAAATTCAACTCTTAGAGCAATCAATATTGATTATTGTTATGTTTAGTTACCAATTTCTATTGATGGCGATTAGCGGGAGCTTCACAAGTAGAGGAAGGAAGGCAAGTTCATCCCTGAGGGCATAAGGGATGAATTTACAGTTGCTCTTGGTAACCTAGAGCATCCTGGACATGTTAGGGGTGCAGGCGCTGGTGTGGGCATAAAAGCATTCTTTAGGCCATCACAACGCAAATATGTCCCAAAAGCGGGACTATCAAATGTTGAGGTAACATGTTCTTTTTTTAGAATGTTATTGCAAAAGGGGATTCAATAATCAAAAGCTGGTGTTTCTTTTGTCCATGTATAGGTAGATGAGTTAATTAATAGGAGAGTCGAGGAAGCACTTGATAAGAGACTCCATGAAGCAATTAGTAAGTGGTAGGCATCTTAGCCTGCCACTCAGACAGTACATGTGGCGCCGCTCTTCTCCTAATGTAGAGGTGGTTGGGAGTAATCTTGTAGACCCACCACCTAGACCATCCGTTCTAAGTATTTTTATGACATGTATAGTAGCTAGTCTTTTCAAGATGATATGTTTATGTATATATGTATATAACATTCTTTACGTAAATTTGTAGGGGTTGAAGCCGTGCCATCTAAAAAATCAAGAATATATCATTGCAGAGGCATGGGCTTACCCAACCCTTACAAGGGACATGTTTCATGGGACTCCAGTACCAGCTGGTGCGGTTTGTGTGAGATCGATACATGTACTCCCCAATTGGAGGGATCTTCCATTGCCATATGCCTACCCAGATTCTGAAATGCTTGGTGAGGCAGAAGGTGGAGTGATAATGTGGCCCAAAGAAGTTGTCGTCTATACTAATATTGTATGGTAAATTTACATGACATCAATTTATTAGTGTGTATATATGAGTCAATTGATCTGAAATTATATATACAGGTCAAAAAGAAGAGACCCGCTACATCTCAGCCTCTACCTCCACCTCCTGAAGTATCAAGTTGGCTTCCAAGGGACCTACACACCTCGTTAGGTCCTAATTATAGGGGTATGGCAGTATGGATAGGCAAACATGATCCAAATTGCCCTATAAATATTTCTATTCTTGAGGATGATGTAGGTTAATCATACGATAACAAACTATTTATACAAGATATTTTGGAGTTGTTTTGTTATGATTGGCTAAATACATCTATGATAGAGTTATGGATATGGTGAGATCTTATTTATACATCCATATACCTTATTTTATATACGGTGATCTGGTTTCTTATATATTAATGCATACGCAATACATGTTTTGCAGCCACTTACACACGATATGTACAGATTTTTCATTTTCCCATGTGGGATTTTTGGTTCCATCTTTGATTAGTCTTGTAGATAAAGACCCTTCTTTAGCTACTTCATATTGTTGTGCTGCTTTTAAATATTTTGGTAAAAAAAAGAAGACGGTGATTATAGCTCCATTCAATGTTGAGTAAGTTTACTTTCCTTATAATTTGGACTTAAGAAAATTACATTTTTATTGTGGATTTTGATTATTAATTTTTAACTTTCTTACCTGTAGTGGTAGGCATTGGGAGTTACTAGTTATTGTCCCCAAGACGTTCACTGTCTATTATCTAGATCTTGTGGGGAATGAATTGAATACATTATATGGACACACAATGAAAAGGCCATTATTCCCATGAGAAATATTTCATATTTTTATATCCGTTAACATATGTTATTACATTACTATTTAATTATGCAATTTCATGTGTTATATTAACATGTATGGCTTTACATGAGTTCAAAAGAGCTGGAGGAAAGGTCCCTAAGAAAAAGAATCAGCCACTAATTTGGGAGAATGTGAAAGTAATTTCCCGACTCCAATGTATATATTATTTATGTGAACGATGCTTATTTGTATTTTTGAATAGTTTGTATGTTTCAATTTATAATGTGCTACACAAGACAACGGTTGGGCATGTACATACTATGTGATGCGATTTATGGACCTAATCATCAAACATGCCACAATAGAAATTGATACTATACACAAGGTATTATATATAGTCTCATTAGATAATATGAAATATATCAATCTTATTATATATTATTAATTATATATACGTCATTCTCTTTGCAGGTGTTTAAAACTGACTTGACTATAGGTGGAAAGTTATTAGATGTACATACTCCCTATATGAGGGAAGAATTAGATGATGTAAGAGAAGAATGGGTAAAATCCCTACAAGTAGTGGGAATTTTGAAATATGATTGGGATAGTGATGGCGATAATGACGATGATGAATAAAGAATGATATTTCTAAACTTTGTTCTCATAATTATTTTTGTGTGAATGTGAATGAATTTTTCTGAATTGTCATATGTGTGAATGTGAAGATGATCAATACATGAATGTTTCTACATGTCTCTAAATGTGAAAAGAGATGAAATGAATGGAAATGCAGGTTGCTAAATGTGTGTGAAAATGGAGGGAATTTGAAATGGAACTACTGGTTTCTACATGTGTGTGATGAAAAATAATATGAATTAAATGTGCTTATACATATGTGTGATCATAAATTGTTGTCCATCTGGTTAATTTTGCAGATTTGTGGCCTGTTGTTGGCTGATATCAATAGATGACGTAAACCTATAGTTCAGAACTAAACTGCAGGTTCTACATCCTACTGACCAGCCATACAGTAGGCCTGATTGAGATAGAACTTATACTAAAAGATTGCTCTTCCAATGGAAGTCCTAATGTGCACCAAAAACCCTAGGGAGCTGATGTTCTCTCTAGGTTTACCTACAACTAGTGCTAGATAAATGCTCGAACCCCACAAGAGTGTGGAAGCCTTATCATAGTATAGATTTAGGATTGAACCCAAAGGACAACGTTAAGAATCTGAGTGTCTTTTTCTCATTTCGTATCGATCTAAGTGAATCATCTAAGGCCAAAAGTTTGATTTTAGTTATTTAACCTAAAACATGCAAAAGTAAAGGTAAGAATAAAAAGTAGTTTGAGGATTAAAGTCTAAGATTAGCAAATGATGATGGATCACTGGGGTGATGCAGGTTTTCACCACCACTACACATGTATTGTACCTGTACCAATCATAGCAAGATACATGGATGTTATACAATACCGATGTCTTGTAGGACAAGAGTAATGCACACATCCTTCACGGGTTGAGTAACTCTCATCCAGTACATATCTATGTGTCAATGAAGAGATGTAGCCTCCGAAGAGAGAACCTTACTCAACCTTGTGAAACGTGCATCGAAAAACTAACAAGCGAGCGATAATCATCAATTCGATTAGTATCCTTATAGACTATCCCTCTTTCGAGGAAATAGTTATGAGAAACGTGGGAGTGTTGCAATGTCAGCCATTCCTGGATGAATGGTCAAATACCTTGCACCACTCCCTCCGCAGAATGTGTTCCTCGACCCATCAAGGTTGCACTTCCGTACGTCAATTGATTCCATTTCATAGTACGGAAGTGCAATGATGGAGGTGAGTTTACTCCATCCCTTGGGAGGCGTTCCTAGATACCGAAATGGATGCATGGTGCATACGCACACCAGAAACCAACATGAAATCAGTATTCGAGTCCCAAGAGCATTCGTAGACAAATCACAACGAAAGACAATAGATGCATACAAGAACGCAGCCAACATTCGGGTATGTATGAAACGATTTAGTATTGAATTGGAAAGATAACATCTTTTAGTATAGATTACAAAACATGGGCAGCGGGGCTAGTCCCCGCACCCCAGTGGATGAAACTACTCGCTCCTCATAGAGGGAGCAACAACGAAAGTGAAGAGAGAGAAAGAAAGCATCGTCGGAGTAGAAGAGTAGATCTGTGACAGCCCGATGCAGATCGTCGCAGTCTCCGGAACTGCTCCGTCGTGGTCGATGACGTCTGTCTCTCCGCCTTGATCCTCGTGTCTACCTCCGGGATTGCACGGGTAAAATGAGGTGGAATGATGGTAGAACAATAGTGGAGGTGAGATGGTAGTGGAGCAACCTTCCGGATCTGTTCCCAGTCCGACAGCCTTGGGCCGTGGTGAGATAGATGTCCAAGACCATGCCTCTATCCTTCTATTTATCGGCTTGGCATGTGTCTTGGACGGATTGGGTTAGATCTGTAAATTACTCAAAATATCTTGGGCCAAGAGTCACACTTTGTGCATGTCTTTTGTTTATTCGGTTTCCAACCTTAACCTTTTTTTTTTGCTTTAATCGGTTTGAGAGGGTGCGAGACTCTCTTCTCTTGGTCTTGGAAACCGATTGCTCTTCTTTCAGTTTAGTCCATTCGGTCTTGGCTTTCCTTCCTTTCACGGTTCCAGTTCTTGCGTTCCTTCTCTCGGTCTTGAGACCGAAAGGGCCTTCACACGGTCTCAAGCTTAGGTTTCTATTCGGTTTGGGAAACTGATAATCCCTCACGGTTTTGCGTTCTCTCAATTTGCATCTGCATTGGTCTCTTGTTCACAGTTTTGCACATACACTCTTCACGGTCTCAGGTCAGGCTGCTAAACGGTCTCGACGCTTGCGGTTTGGGAACACAAGGCCATCATGCGATCCTGGAGAGACCAAACACTCCCAATCGGTTTGGGACCCCGTCGCCGCCAATCGGTTTTAACACATCTGCTGCCTACTCGGTTTCATGACCTTTCAAGGATTGAAACCTTCATGCGGTCTTAAAAGAACATTCGCCGCTTAACAGTCTTGGAAGATCGATTGCGAGTAATCGGTCTTGAACACGATTGCCAATTGGTCTTGGGGGTCAGCGACTCTCCTCGCCTCATGGTTTTGGGGGCGTTGGGATGGAGCTCTGTGATTGAAGGCGGACGTACGGGTGCCTTCGTTGCTGCTGGACAGCGCGGGAGGCACCGCAGTCATTGGTGTAGGGCCACGGCGGCATGGCATTGTAGCGGCTGCTACTGATGGATACGCAAGGGCGGAGAAGAGGTGTTGCAGGTCGTCCTTGCTGTTGATGAGGAGGACAGCGGTGTTGCTGGTGAAAGCGGATGGCGCCGACGGCCGTCGTGGCAGCAGTGGTGTTAGCGAGTAGGTTGCGGGTGCTGCTAGCATGAGGAACAAGATGCTGTCGCCGAGGTCTGCTACAGATCGTGCATGCAAGTTGTGAGAAGTAGAGGATGACGGCGGCACTGTAAGTGATATAGCACTGTTGTTGAGTAGGTGAAACGCGATCTGCGCGGAGAGAAGACACCACGGATCATAGCTGCTGTTGGTGATGCCGACGGTCGTGATGTGTAGGCCATCTTGGGTGGCGGTGGTGTCGGCGAGCAGGTCGCGGATGTTGCTTGGCGGTGAGGAAAGACGTGCTACTGAGTACAATAGCTTGGTAGAGTCACCGCGGCTCAGGTGCTGCCGGGTGATGCTTGGCGGCGCTGCTGCTAGATCAAGGCGGCGTGCTGTTGCTGCTGAGTCGTGTTGATACTTTGACAACCAGGGATTCACATCCAAGATCAAGGCAGCCACCACGTGCTGGCATGTTTAGGTAGTGCTGCTAATCATGGCAGAAGGATGCTCACATAGACCATGCTTGTCTTCGCGGCCAGCAGCAGGTTGACAGTGGTTTGCAGATGGTGCCACGGTTTACAAGTGAACGCATGACCATGCAGCCTTTGGGATCGTGAGGACTCCCACGGTCTTGAGACCGTGAGGGCTCACGTGGTCTAGAGACTGTGAGAGTAGTTGTGGAGGCAAGACCGAATGGATGGATGAAGAAGGTATGTTGATTCTTGATCGGACGGTGTCGGATGCTCACAGTTTTGAGATCGAGAGAGCAAACCAAGTGAGGTCAAGACCGAATGAGGTCAAGACCGAGTGGTGGTCAGGACCGAATGGAGGTCAAGACCGAATAAGGTCGAGACCGAATGAGGTCGAGATCGAATGGAGGTCAAGACCGAATGGAGGTCAAGACTGAGTGAGGTCGAGACCGAATGGAGGTCGAGACCGAATGGAGGTCAAGACCGAATGGAGGTTAAGACCGAATAAGGTCGAGGCCGAATGAGGTCGAGACCGAATGGAGGTCAAGACCGAATGTAGGTCAAGACCGAATAAGGTCGAGGCCGAATGAGGTCGAGACCGAATGGAGGTCGAGATCAAATGGAGGTCAAGACCGAATGAGGTCGAGACCGAATGAGGTCGAGACCGAATGGAGTTCAAGACCGAATGGAGGTCAAGACCGAATAAGGTCGAGGCCGAATGAGGTCGAGACTGAATGGAGGTCAAGACCGAATAAGGTCGAGACCGAATGGTGGTCAAGACCGAATGAGGTCAAGACCAATTTGTTGGATGAAAAGGAACCATTGGATCTCGATCGGATGGTTGACAGTGATCTGTAGGGAAAAAGGAAAGTGAGTAAGGGAGGATAAGATCAAATAAACTGAAAACTAGGGTAATTAGAACTAGTAAAGCATTATTTACATGAAACTGAAGAGATACTTAAAGTAAACCAAAGAGAGGGTAGATAAGTCGATATGCGGCACAAAATCCCTAGAATTGGCGACTGAGAGGGTGAATCTGTAGGATTCATGAAGGCCTGCAAACTGATAAGAAAAAAATCAGAACATAGGCATCAATTATTAGTATGAAACTGACAACAAAGACATACATCGTCGGTTATTAGCAAAAAACCGATGTCTATGTGGCTAGGTAGTGTCAGTTATATATAGAAACCGACGCCGATGGTGCCCTTGCTGGCGTTTTTTATTGGTGGTGGGAAGGGTTATGACATCGGTTTTTGTGAAACACCGACGTCTTTTGACCTGGATATAGTGTCAGTTTTATTATATAACCGACACCTATAGTGCCCTTGTTAGCACATTTTTGGTGGCGGGAAAGGTTATGGCGTCGATGTTAAAACCGACGCTGAAGGTTTTGACTTTTAGCGGCGCCCACTTGGGTGTCGCTTTGAAACTGACGCCAAAGGCCTTAAATAACCGACACTAAAGGTCGATTCTGTACTAGTGTTTTTAGAAATGTTTAGACACATAGGTACTAGTGCAAGAACTAATTTTTTTATAATTTTAATTTAAAAATCCAATAAAAAGACTCATATTCACCAAATTCAATTTATTATACTTCATATATGAGAAGTAATTTTCGTAACCTTGAGTACCCCAACATCAAAAGGAAGAAAAACAAATCATGAAGAACAATGGTTATTTCCCATGAAAGGCTTGACAACAAATAATCCTGAGGGCTAAAAATGGAACTCAAAACACTCAATTTTCTTTCTTATATAGGAACGAAACAATTGTAGGGAAATATGACATTAGATATGACAGTAAAAATAAATAATGTATTGTCATATTTCCCTTAGAAAAAACATCACGTCAACAATTATAAATTAGGAAGGAAGGTTGTAAGGCATATATCTGGTCCTAGAGCAAGTCAAACGACTATCCTTATTCCAGTGCGCTTCTTTCTTCAAGTTGTACCTGGACGATTGTCGGTGTCGGCCTCCTGGTCTGGCACTAAAGATGGTGGTTGATGGCATCCTCCTAGAGGGTGGAAAAGGCCTCCTCACCTCTATATTAGTCCACACTGACCATTGGGAACTCTTGTTGTTCTTTTAGAATGGATAGGAAGGAGTTGTCCCTTCTAAGCAACATGCTAGTGTCGACTTGCTCTCCCTTGTTATCCTTCCCTTTGACAAGTAGGACTTACTTAGATTCTCATGTTACCACAACTGTGAGAAGACAATAATTGTCAGAGCTTATTGTTTTGTCTCTGGAAGGCCTGGACTACCCCCCCCCCCCCCCTATTTATAGGAGGGCCAGGGCCATGATTTTCAGATCAAGTGGGAGTTGAAAAGACAATATTTTATGAATTTTCTGAAACCTACAAATGATGAATCGATCAGTTCGCATGTGATTCTATCAGTTCAACACTTGAACTAGTCCATTTTGTATGATTCCTATTTGCAATTACATTGGAATTTAATATTTGATTAATCAACAACATGATGTCAGCATCAATCCTTGATCCAATCCCATTGATCAAACAAACAGTTGGTTCACAACTTGAATCGGTCGATTGACACATCTGAGTCAATCGGTTCACTTGTCGAACCCATCATATTAGAGTGTTGATTGAAAATCTTGTTTAAATTGAATACTCTGACACTGTAGTACTCAAGTTTCAACCATATTCATGTGTAGATTCCAATTCCATGAGTATTCTAAGTGTGTGACCCTATATGTCCCAAGTTACATTGGCAATGAATGTTCATAATTAATTTATGACATCTCAAGCACTTAGTAGCATCTAGAAAGACATCATTTCTATCCAAGTATATAATTGGAAAGTTTGAAAACAACTTCAACCTACAGTCTTTCATTAGTGTTACAGTGATAGTGTAGTTCCTTCCTCTGATATTTGGATTGAACTTGAGGCATGGAATCGTCACCTCTTCAATTTTCAATCCATGTTCCTTGAACTAGTGAAGACTGTCTGAGATACATGTGCGTTCAATATCACACATTGACTCAAATGAGCATGGCCATGCATTTCTCAGTCTCACTTGTCAAGTGGATAAGATATCAAACTCCTGTAGGAGGGACAAATCCCATATACATAGCTCACAATCAATCCCCATGTTTGATAATATATCCGAGCATCATATTTATTGTAATATTTATTCAAGGTCACGTTGGATAATGTCAAAGTACTTTGAATGAAATGTGATGAGTGTAGTGATTTTAGGTCTGAGAACTACAATCACCACCATCACTATATGAGATGATTCTGACTACCAATCCATGGCTTCCATGCATCACTCTCAAGGTGAATCTATCTGATACAATACTCTCTAGAAAGTATCTTTGTGTTTGGTTTTATATTACATATAATGACTTAAAGAGATTCTATAATCAATCAATACACACTCTAGTCTTATGTGTTATTGTTGTCTATCATCTTCCTCAATAGCAATCAACTAGGGACATACCAAGAATGTATGTACTCTTATCATCCATATGATCTCATTATTTAGGTCCTCGACCTAAAGACATACGTTATTGAGAAATATCATTCATTAAATATATATTGTGCTACATCATTATCTCATAACTGAATAAAATAGAATAAATAGAAGATTGCCTTTATTATTTATTCAGATTATTTACAAGATATGCCATTACAATGATCATATGATTGGCTCTCAAGGCATATATACAATAGAATCCCACTTGCACTTAGATCCAATCACCCATGAACTTAATCCCAAGTGATCTAATGACTTTCATACTTATGCTCCAAAAGTGCTTTTGTCAAGGGGTCAGGCACATTGCTTTCAGTTGGTACTCTATAAATCTTCACATCCCCTCGTTGTATGATCTCTCGTATGAGATGGAACCACCATTGTATGTGCTTGGAATGTTGATGTGATTTGGGTTCCTTAGCTTGTGCAATAGCTCAATTGTTGTCACAATATAGCTCTACTACATCACTGATGCTTGGAACCACCGCAAGTCAAGAAATGAACTTCTTGATCCAAATAACCTCCTTTGTTGCATTTTGATGCTATAATATACTTGACCTTTATTGTAGAGCCAACAACTGTCTCTTGCTTGGAACTCATCCAACTTACAACTTTGTTGTTTAGGAAAAACACAAATCTAGAGTGTGGTCTATTGTCATCTTTGTCAGTTTGGAAGCTTGCATCCGTGAAACCCTTACCACCAACTCTTCCCCACTACAATAGACAATGAACTAATCCTTAGTTCTTCGCAAGTACTTCTTAACGATAGTCCTATGACCTTCACCATGATCTCACTGATATTTTCTCATCATGCTCAAGGCATACGAGGCATTCAAACGAGTACATAACGTTGTGTACATGATAGATCCAATTATAAATGAATATGGAATCTTACTCATGTGTTACCTTTCTTCACTAGAGATACTAACACCATGAGACAGAGGCAAGTTTCCTCTTTTTTAGTTCTCCACACTCAACCTCATCAACACTTTATCAATGTATGTTCTCTGGCTTAGGCCAAGAAGCCTTCTAGATCTTTATTCATAGAACTTGATTCCTAAGATATAGGATGATTTGCCTAAGTCCTTCATATATAATGTATTTCCTAGCTAGGTCTTTACAATCTATAAAATAGGGCTGTCATTCCCCATCGATAGTATGGCATCCACATACAATATGATTGATACAATCATGCTCTCACTAAACTTCTTGTAAATACATGGTTCATTTTCATTTTGACTAAAACCAATCTCATTAACTGTTCATCAATTTGAAGATTCCAACTATGAGATGCTTGCTTCAATCCATAGATTAACCTTTGTAGGTTACAATCCTTCAGATTTATAAAACCCTCAGGTTGTGTCATGTACACATCCTCAAGAAGATTCCCATTAAAAAATGCGGTATTAACATCCATCTGCCAAATCTCATAGTCATAATAAGTACAATGGCAAGTATGATCATGATGGACTTAACCATGGAAATTAGAGAAAATGTTTCCTCATACTGAACTTGTCTAAAACTCTTTACAACCAATTGACCTTTGTAAGTTTGCAGATTACCATCCATGTTAGTTTTCTTCTTAAAGACCCATTTTCTCCCTATGAGTTTTACCTCTTCAGATGGATCCACCAAAGTCTATACCTTGTTGGTGTGCATGACCATCTCAGATCTCATGGCCTCAAGCCACTTCTCAAACTCTGGTCCCTTTACAACTTCTAGGTAGATTGTTGGCTCATCATCAAAGACCAATTCACTGCCTTCTTGAGTCACAAGATAACCAAATATTTTTGGCTTAAGGTGTATCGTACTAGAACTGTGAGGTTCCTGTGTTACATGAGGAATTTGAGATCCCACAACAATTTGTGACTCTCTATGTTCCTGTTGTACCTCTACATGTTCAATGCTCTCTTGTTGGTCTCAAACCTCTTTCAGTTCTACTTTCCTCTCATTGATTCCCTTGGAAATGAATTCCTTTTCTAGGAATACAACATCCCTACAAACAAACACTTAATAACCTTCAATTTTCACTTATATTATTTTAGTCCAAGCTTTTTGGGAAACTTCTTTCTCACATAAGATTCACATCCCCAAACCTTCATAAAAGACACATTGGGATGATTCCCATACCATATCTCATATGATGTCTTTTGAACCGATTTAGATGGTACTCGTGTTGGGTTTTGTGGAGGCTATAAATGCAACAAAAACAATTAAAATTTTCTCCACATACCCTACCTACAAATCTCATCAATAACAATGTATTTAGAAAGAGGGTGTGCGGAATATACCCCATAGCAAAGCAAGTCCAGAAATGTCCCTTCATATGGTTGCATATGTAAACCCCCATGTACACTGACCATCATCGTTGACAATCTCTAAACATTGGCGCTCAACGTCTGTGTCTCTACTTCATCCTTACGGATGGACAAAAACTCCACATCATGCTTCTCAAGCAGAGGGAATGAGTAGCCTTCTTCTTGACGATGCGCAAGCATCATGTCACTCTCCTCTTTGTTGGGGACAATGATGACTAGGGTTCACGTATAACAACACCTCTAAAAAAATCCAGTCCTCATGCCTCTAAAAATAGTAGAGGAAAAGAAGTAGGATTTTTGAAATCCCCTTGGGAAAACAAAAGGACTAGTGTTGAATTAAAATGAGCTGCTCATCGACTATTAAAAGAATATTCTATAAACAATTAATTAACCAATTAATCATATTAATTGATCAACTAATTTTTGTCATTTGGCTCTAGTCAATCGCTCAGGATTATCCATTTGACTTAAAAATTAAATTTAGCTAATTAGATTAAACATTTTAACCAATTAAATTAGATTATATTTTAGTATTATTCTAGTAGATTATCGAAATATTTTAGTAATCAGTTTGATTCAACATATTTCTGATAACGTCCACAATGATAGTCCTATTCTAATACATCATATGTGTATGACCTAGTAGGCTCCAAATTACATTGGCATTGATATTCATAATCATATTATGATTTCACAAGCAATGATTGGTATCTAGTAAGACTTCATTGATACCCCAAGTAATTGGAGAAGTTGGAGAACAACTTCAACCTACAGTCTGTGATTGGTGTTATAGTGACTGTATAGTTCCTTTGTTTCTAATATCCATATTGAAGTCAAGGAATGGAATCACCATCCACTTCATCATTCAATCCATGTTCCTTGAACTAGAACAGATTGTCTAAGATATGTGTAAGGTCAAATAATACATATTAACTCACACCAGTATGGCCATGCATTTGTCAGTCTCACTTATAAAGTGCCCAGGATATCTAACTCTTGTAGGAGGGACCAATCCCATCTACATCACTCACAGTCATCCCCATGTGTCACGGTGCACCTGAGCACCACCTTTATGGTGTCAAAGTACATCAACCGACATGTGATGAGTTTAGTGATTTTAGGTCTAAGAACCACAATCTACCATTACTATGAGAGATGACTCTAACTACCAATCATGGTTTCATGTGTCATTCTAAAGGTGGGCCTGTCTAACACATTGTTATCTAATAAGTATCTATGTGCTTGGTTTGATATAACATATAATGACTAATGAGATTCTATCATTAACCAACACACACTCTAGCCTTAATTATTATTGTTGTCTATTAGCCTTCCACAATAACATCCGACTAGGTACATAATGATAATGCATATACTCTTGACATCTGTATGATCTCATCATTCAGGTCACCCGAAGACTTACGTCATTGAGTAATATCATTCTTTAGAAATTTATTATGTTAATCATTATCTCATACTAAATAAAACAAAATCAATTGGAAGATTGTCTTTATAATTAATCAAATTGTTTATGATATATGCCATTACAATCATCATATGATTGGCTCTCTAGGCATACATACTAACAACTCATTTTAGTGTTAACATTGCAGTTTTTGGAGCATATCCCAAGAAGGAAGTCAGAAGATCAACAAAACTCATTATTGATCGCACCATATCTAGAAATGTGTCATTCCTTCTTTCTAACATGCCATTATGGTTTGGTGTTCTAGGTGGAGTCCATTGTGATACCATACCATGGTTTTGTAGAAGGTCTTCAAGCTCTTGGCTTAAGTTATCCACCTCGATTAGAATGAAGTGCATTAATAATTTAACCAAGTTGGTTTTGTACTTCATTCATGAAATCCTTGAACTTTTCAAGAGTTTTTTACTTTTGTTTCATTAAGTAAACATAACCATATCTACTGAGAGCTTCATTAAAGGTAACAAAGTATTGATAACCACCTATAGCATTTGTTATAAAAGGGCCACACATGTCAGTATGTATGAATCCTAACAGATCAATAGCCATCTCATAGTTACAAGTGAAAGGAGTCTTTGTCGTCTTTCCCAACAAACAAGGCTCATATGTCTCTATTGATTTGAAATCCAAAGAGTCTATATATCCATCTTTATGGAGTCTAGACATGTGTTTCTCATTGATGTTCCTTGGACGATGATGCCAGCGATATGTTTAGTTTGAGTTATCAAATTTTAATCTTTTGGTATTTACATTATAAAAATTTGTCTTCAGATCTAACTAAAAAAGACCATACGAAAATGGGCTACTACCATAAAATATCTCATCTTTTGAAATAGAACATTGACCATTCATTATATAAAATTCATATCCATCCCTGTCTTTTTCATTGCGTATATATATCATATCATATATATGTATATATAGGGGCCATATGTGGTATAGGGGCCATATGTGGTATTTTAATCTTGATGTGCATATTAATTATTTAAATATTCACACCGTATGTAATAAGTAAATGATAAAACCATAAATTGATCATTTCTCGATTAAATCCCAAAATGTAGTAAATTGGTGTGGCTCTCATACTACTGTAGAAAAATAGGACATTGGATATGACAAAAAAATAATAGGTTTATTGTCATATTCCCTTTAGACACCAAATCACGTCAAAAACTATGATTGGGATGGAAGGTTGCAAGACATATATTCCAATGAATATCCTTGTTGCAGTGCGCTTCTTTCTTCAAGTTGCACCTGGATGACTGTCAATAGTAACCTCTTGGTCTGGCACCACAGACGGTGGTTGATCACATCCTCCTAGCGGGTAGAAAAGGCCTTGTTGCCTCTATAGTAGTCTACATGGACCACGAGGATCTCCTATCATTCTTTTAGAATGAATAGGAAGGAGTTGTCCCTTCTAGTCAACATTCTAGCATTGACTTTCTCTCCCTTGTTGCCTCTCCCTTGCTATCCCTCTCTTTGATGGATAGGACTTGCTTGAGTTATCATGTTACCAAAACTATGAGAAGACAACAATTGTAAGAGCTTGTTGTTGTGTCTCTGAAAGGCTTCAACTACCCCTCTATTTATAGGAGGGTCAAGGTCAAGATTTCCAAATTAAGAAGGAGACAAAGAGACAGAATTTCATGAATTTTCTAGAACTTGTGACTGGTGAATCGGTCGGCTCACCAGTGATGGTCAGTTCACATGTGATGCGATTAGTTCAACACTTGAACTGGTCGATTCACTATGTTTCCTATTCACAATTGCATTAGTATTTAATATTTGATTAATACACAACATGGAATCAACATCAATCCTCAGTCCAATCACATGGATTAACCAAATAGTTGGTTCACAACCTCAACCAGTCGGTTGAAACATCTAAGTCGACAAGTTCACTTGTTGAACAAATCATTTCAGACTATTGATTTCCAGTCTTGTTTAAATTGAATACTTTTCACTTTGGTAATCAAGTTTAAACCACATTCATGAGTGAACTCCTATTCTAGGTGTATCTAAGTGTGTGATCCAATGGGTCCCAAGTTACGTTGACAGTGAATGCCCATAATGAATTTATTAGGGGTGGGCATGGCCTGGTCAAGTCTAGTCTGACCCTAAAACGACAGACCAGACCACATGCAGTGGTTTGAAAATTTTCTAGACCAAACTTTACTGCTAAAAAGATCTAGAATGAACTTAACTTGACCACCAAAATATGGTCAAGTTTGGTTATGTTCAGTCTAAAACCACTCATATCAAGTATCTACTAGTCATATATTAAAATGGAGATAATAAAAAAATGTTCAACAATAATTTGTTTCACTTCACATGTCTAGTTATTGGTGCTCTTCTATAAAATTAACTCTAATGACATGAAATAAATTTTATTGTCTAAATTAGATGGATGTTTTGTACATCACATGTAATAATAATTGTTAAATTAAATTAATATATGTATATATGTATATCAGCAACAAGATTAATATAAAAGTCATGGCAACACTAATAATAAATATAATATTGATGTAGTTCAAAATATTTGTATATACATCAATGAAATAATGGGATGAATAATTTTCTTGAGTATATATATAGACACACACATACACATATATAGAGATGGTCAAGTTTGGTCATATTGGTTAACTGGTTGCCAGACTAAGACTAGACCATATAAGAATGGTTTCAACACTTTGCAAACCAAACTTGATTGTAATACCCATTCAAATAAGACTTAATAGGCATAATCAAGTTTTGTTTCCTGACCAACCCTACAATTTATGACATCACAAATAGTGAGTGGTATCTCAAAATACATTGTTGCTACCCAAGCAATTGGAAAGTTGGAGAACAACTACAACCTACAATCTATAATTAGGGCTACAATGGTCATATAGTTCCTTTGTCTCTAATATCCAGATTGAACTTGAGGCATGGAATCATCATCTTCTTCAATATTCAATCCATGTTCCTTGAACTACACCAGAATGTCTGAGATATATGTGAGCTCGATATCACATATTGACTCACACGAGCATGGTCATACATTTCTCAGTCTCACTTATCAAGTGACCAGGATATCAAAATCCTATAGGTGGGACAAATCCAATCTACATCACTCATTATCAATCCACGTGTGTCACAATGTATATGAGAAACACCTTTATGGTAACCTTTATTCAAGGTTATGTTTGATGATGTCAAAGTACAATGAACGACATGTGATGAGTGTAGTGATTTCAGGTCTAAGAACTACAATCACCACCATCACTATGAGAGATGATTCTGACTACCAATACATGGTTTTCATGCATCACTCTTAAGGTGGGTCTATCCAATACACCGTTCTCTAACAAGTATATGTGTGTTTGGTTTGATATCAAGACTTAATGAGATTTTGTCATCAACCAATACATAGTCTAGTCTATGTTATTGCTATGTCTTTTCTTCCTCAATAACAACTGACTAGGGACATAATAAGAATGTATGTACTCTTATCATCCATATGATGTCATTGTTCAGGTCCTCAACCCAAAAACATGTCATCAATTTATATCATTTTTATACATTTTTTTTTTGGAAAATTGTCAGTAGGACTGACTACAGGCCACTAGGGCTAAAGACAGGGGCAAAAAAAGATTCTAGGTCCTTGAGATACAAGGATAATAAGAAGTCTGGACAGTTAATCCAGCATCCATCCCGATCTGGTTGTTTAAGGTGTCTTTTAACAAGCTGATCTGTGAGTATGTTCTGGTCTCACTATTTGTATATGAATTCTGGTCAGCAGTGCTCGAGAGCATCCTTGATAGCCTATATTTGAAGCCTATATTTGAGAGGTGGTTGTTTCTTTCCTTTGATCTAGGAGAGGGCATTACTTGAGTCGGTTACCACTGTATAGCGAGATAGATT
Organism: Alisma plantago-aquatica; assembly: GCA_963693085.1. NCBI lineage: Eukaryota > Viridiplantae > Streptophyta > Magnoliopsida > Alismatales > Alismataceae > Alisma > Alisma plantago-aquatica. Next base: position 994,487,755 of record OY856410.1, on the reverse strand, counting down.
TATGAGTTTGGTGCAATGGAGACCGTCCAAGATGGCTCTCAGTTCCCCATCCATCGGATCAGTCCCTTGATATTTAGTGGCCCACCCCGTTAACTAGTGTCTCGAGGTGTTTCGCAGAACTACGCTCGTAGCCTTGGTGTTGTTATTAGAGTCCACGATAGTGTCCACCTGAATGATAGTGGATGGGTTGCTCACTTCTAAGGGAGAGGAGGACGATGGAATCAGTGAGCATTTGACCTGAGGAGGTTTGGAGAAAGCTGCCTTTGTACTGGTGAGGCTCGCGTTGGAGTTTAAAGCAAGGATTTCCGGAGGTATTATTTTGCCTTCGAAGATTGTTTGGTTTCGAGCCCTCCATAGACACCATCTTGTTGTGGCAAAAAGGGCCTTCCAATCATCTGTCAAGAAAGTGTTGGTGAGGTTGTACTCCATCCACGCCGCTGTAGACTACTACTGGAAAAAGGGTGTGGCAGCATTTGGTAGCACCCGCTGCCAGGTTTGCAGTGCATCTGAGTAGTCTCTTAAGGCATGGAGTACCATTTCCTCTTGGTGTTGGCATCTTGAGCATCCTGAGTCCTCCGTCATCCTCTGTATAATCCACATTGAGTTCATGAGGAGGCGGTTATGGAAAATGAACCACCCAGTTGTTTTCATGCACAGTTGAATAGGAATTTTCCACAAGATAGATAGACACTTAGAGTGTTCCGCACTTTGCAAGTTTATCATGCAGTTGTAGGCCGAGTTGGTCGTGAACTCTCCATCAGAAGAAAGTATCCAAACCCTGCCGTCTTCTCTGAGGTCCAACTTAGGCGTTGGCATGCTAACAATACCAGTTGAAGAATCGTTGGTGAACCAGGTTTGAAGGAAATCCCTATCCCAGTTCCCTTCTTCTAAGACCAGGCTGGATACCTGTAAGTCTTTGAGATCGTCAGGTATTTGTAGACCCAGTTGCAACTCTGGGGTTAACCCTTCTCTGACCCACGCGTCCATCCAGACGTTTGTTTGCAACCCCGACAGAGGGGTCATCTGCGAGTGTGCCCATATAAAAGGAAGTGTTGAATTAATACTCCTCCATGTGTGCTAGTTAGATGAAGAACTGGTGCAAATCTTGGGGTATTTAGCTCGCATTAGGCTCACACCATGGAACCTCTCTATTTCGTACAAAATCCCAAGCTAACTTCATAATAAGTGTTGCGTTGAGTAGACAGACTCTTTTAATACCCAATCCCCCATGTGGATGCGGTCTGCTGGTATGTTTCCACGCGACCAGGTTAGTACCTTTATTTGTAGAGGAACCAGTCCAGATGAAGTTTTGTGTCAGTTGCTCGATGCGGTCGGTGACCAAGAAAGGAAGTTTGGCAAGATGCATTATGTAGCAAGGTAGCGAGAGCAAGACATAATTGGCCCGTGTAACGTGTCCTGCTAGTGACAGGTATCTATTCTGCCAATTTGTCACCTGATGATGGAGCTTATCGACTAGATGCTGGAAGTGTGATTTACTCTTGCGCTTGTGGATGATTGGAATGCCAAGGTGGTGTCACAGATCCTCAGTTTCCTAAATTCAAATCTTGCAGCTCACCTGTGATCTGATGGCCCTAGGGGTGTTGTGAGAGAAAAAGACGGAGGACTTTTTGTGGGATAAGAACTTCCCTGATGCTGTGTTGAACTTCTTCAAGCATCGATTGATTGTCCTTGCTTGTCTAACTGAGGCCTCCCCAAACAAGATTATATCATCTGTGAAACTAACATGAGAGAAATGAAGTTTTTGTTTAGATAGTATCAACAGTTTCCAGGAGCCCTTAGAGATTTATTCATTGATGAGCTGTCTGAATCTGTCTAGACACAAGACAAAAATGTAATGCGAGAGAGGGTCACCTTGCTTGACTCCATAGGAAGGTTTAAAGGATCCTATCATCTCCTCATTCCATAGAGCTGAAGTATTACCCGATCTAATGAGATTCATAATCACATTGATGATGTTTCTGGGGATCGATGTTCTGTAGAGAGTGTCCTCAATGAAAGGCAAGCTGAGTTTGTCGAAAGCCTTCATCAGGTATAGCTTAATTGCCATAGTGTGCTTCCTGCCTTGTTTCAATTCCATGGAATGGACAATCTCTTGAACGAGGACAATAATGTCGCCTATTTTCCTGCCAGGTATGAAACTTGATTGGAAAGAGGAGATCCAATCATTCATATATGGCTTAATTCTGGTTGCTATCACCTTCGATATGAGTTTAGTGTAGACGTTGTTAAGAGAAATGGGCCTGAGGTGTGAGCAGGTCTCCGACACCGCCACCTTGGGGATGAGCACTAGGGTAGAATCTGCGTAGCCCTCTACGAGAGAAGAGCCAGTGAATATTTCAGTAATAAAGTCACACACCTGAGGTTGGAGCAGCGCCCAGTTCCGTTGTAAGAAGAAAGCGTCCACTCTGTTAGGCCCAGGTGCCTTGAAAGGTGCCATGGCGTGAAGATTGGCCCAAATCTCATCTGGTGCAGGCGTTCGTCCAAGTTGATGTGTATCTTCAGCGTTCAAAATGGGGAAGGCTCTGATGAAAAGCCTACTTGCATGTAGGCACGCGATCGGATTTGGGTCCTAGTAAACATTTGAGAAGAAGGAGATGATGAGGTTCTTGAGCTGGTCCACATCCTCCACCCATCTTCCGTTTGAGTCTTTTAGTTTCACGATTTTGTTGGTGTGTCTTCTGGCTTTAACCATTGAATGGAAATATCTGGTATTGTCATCCCCCAACTTGATCCACACGCAGTGGGCCTTTTGCCACCACTCGAGTTCCTCTTGCCTCAGAAGATTGTTGAGTTCAACTTGTAAAGTAACTGTATCCCTCGCTAGTAAGTTGTTGAAATTTAGAGCCAGCTGAAGTTGGTTCCACTTGATTTTATTACTCGCCTGATCCTTTCTTCTGTAGTGGTGCTGCCTTTCCCATTGATCCCACATTACTGCCTTAGTTAGAAAAGAAGAGCTTGCCTGGTTGAAGGGAATGTCAATATTCCAATGTGTTGAGAGGAAACATTTGAAGCTGGCAGTTTCCTCCAATCTTGCTGAGGTTCGTAGGATGCAGATGCTCCTCCTTTTGGATACAAATCTGAGATGAGGAGAGGAGCATGGTCGGAATTGGTCCTTTCAAGCACCTGAACTGGGTTGAGATTCAGTCTTTCTAACTAGTGTTCATTACCCATAGCGCGGTCAAGACGTTTATGTAGCATTCCTCTTCTAAAGGTGGTGCATGCCCTATTGTAGCCAAGGTCATAGAGCTTGCAGTGTATCATGGCATCCATGAAGTCTTTGCTATTTGCTTTGTCAAAACTATGGCTACAAAATTTCTCAGATTGGTACATGACTGCGTTAAAGTCACCTAAAATGATCCATGGGAAGGTGATAGAAGTGGACATACCTTGAAGGTGGTGCCAAAGAAAGCGTCTACTATTCCTGGTTGTACCCCCATAGACGAAGGTGCAGAGGAATTGTTGATCTAATTTGCAATGTATGAATTGTTTGTGGGAAGCAAGAATCTCAAGATTGACTCTTGCCTTCCATAAAACCCAAATACCACCTGCAAACCCTACAGCCTCAACTCTGTGAGATTGAGGAAACCCAAGTTGCTTGATGATGGAAACTGCTCTAGCTCCACTGCAACATGTTTTGTATAACCTGATGATAGAGGCCTTATATTTCCCGACGATCTCCTTAATTGAGTTATGGGTGTCTTCGTCACAGACACCCTAAACATTCCAACTTACAATGTTTATTTATTCCCTTCCTTTAGGGTTGAGGAGCCCATATCCTGTGCTTCCTTCTCAAGATCCTAGGTCAGAGACATTTTGTCTCATTTCCTGGTAGAGGCTCTCCCTGGATCCCCAACTTGTGGAACCTTGCGATTATGAAGATGGATTCCCTGTGAACCCTTGGCTGGACTTATGTATTTGGTGTAGGTTTGGTTGGGTGCTTCATAGGATCCTATGTTGAAAGTAACATTAAGGTTGGGTTGTTGCTGCTCATCTCTGCCAGCAATAACTTTATCTCCTGAGGGTGTGACTGCGGTGTGGTTGGCTTCTTTCCGTACAGTCATGGTGGGTATCCTGGATGGGATTGGTGGTGGTCTCTCTTGTACTTGCAGTTCTGTTGATGTCATGTTCTCAGAGGGTTTAGCCGCCTTGCTTTGCTTCTTTTGTAGGTTCCAGTCAATGCCAACGACACGTTCTACAACTCTGTCTGCAACCAGGATTTCAACAGTATCTTCATCCTCCTCCTGATCTTGCAGTCTTCTGAAGCGATTTCCTCCCTGGGTGGTTCTCTATAGAGGCCCTCCTGTAACTTTCCTCTTTTGGTGTCTTAGGATAGGTTGGGCATAGATGGCCTCCTAAAACCCCTCACAACATTGAGGGTTGTCAGGGACAATTCTTTCGGCCTCCACGCTGGCTCTTCTCAGTGCGTTTTCTTCTTCGATTCTCATCTTGCATTCTTTTTTGAGATGTCCTGTCCTCCCACAGTGAAGACATATGAACATAATGTTCTCATACTCAACTTTTTACTTAATACTATCTATTGTAATGAGAGGTACTAGAGGTATCTGCATATCAAGTTCAACAGTGAGCTGTGCAAAACATCATCATCGTTGTTGTGTGGGGTTCATATCCACCTTAATAGTCTTCCCTAGACGATCCCCGAACTCCTTTAGCAGGACTTCTTGGTAGAGATTGATATGAAGGTTGGGAATTCTGACCCAAGCCACCATCTTAGGCGGCGTGGAGAGGTCTGGCAAGAAATTGGGAGTCCAACGTTGGATGGTTAGGTATGAACCAAAGATGGGCCATGGCCCTCCCGCCAGTGCGTTTATGTAATCGTCTTCCGATTGAAGTTGGACCAGGAAGAAATCGTTAACAACATCTATAAGGTTAAACCCGCCCACTGGTTTCCATAGCTTGGAGATATGGTCGTGAAGCTTCATATACCCGATCTCACGAGAAAGAAGCTTGAATATGACAGTGAATTTCCATGGACGAAGAAGTTCCTCCATGGCTTCGTTCCATACCCGGAAGGATGGGAAGCTGTGGTCTGAGGAGCACTCGATGTCCGATGGTAGCAGTTTAACACCATTGGTGTCAACGTCGATCATGATGAAGTTGTGAGGATTTTCCAGTGACCCTCTGAGTAATGAATCGCGGTACGATGTGCCTTGAGTTCCCTGTTGAGTGGACTACTCCTTGCCTTCACTTCCGAGCGGCGGGAAGTTGCACGGCTGTGCGACACTATCCACGTCCATGGAGTTCTGAGATTTCTCCATGGCCTGGCTGATCCGTCAGCTACTAGAATAAGTAAGTCTCAGGCCTGTGGTGCCAAGGGGGATGGTGTCCCGTCGGCGGGCAGGGTCCCCATCACTACCGTCATCGGGATCACCTCCTGCCGTCCTTGGAAAAACCCTAGCCGCCTCCGTCATATCGAGATCAGACTTTATACATTGATTATGTTACATCGTTATCTCATAACTGGATATAATAGAATAAATGTAAGATTGGCTTTATTATTTAAACAAATAATTTAGAACATATGCCACTACAATCATCATAGGATTAGAACTCTGGGCATACATACCAACAATAATATGTGCAACTTGTGGTATGTCAATCATCTGGTGTATCAATCTATGGGGACACCAGAAAAATCCATCTTGGAGTTCCTAAAGCATAACAGAATCAATGACCCTAAGTATATGGCCAAAATGACAATGAAGCCGATAGGGACTCCTTAGTTTCGTTGACAATAAGGAGAAACTTTGAACAAGAGGAGTAGGTAAATACAAAAACATTTGTAACTAAACTCTATATGTGACATAGGGATGATATTAGTGATAGTCAACAAATAAACTAGACAGAGAGGTGAGAATCAATCTAGATTTTAAAATTTAAGAGAAGTATGAAAAAGATGGGAACAACAATAGAAGTTTTACCATGGGAATTAAACCTATCAAATATTTTTACTAGTATTTTGGATTTGTGTCTGACAGTATTTAACCCTTACAATGGTTAGGGAAGAGATTAAAATCTTGGGGTGGTATTTAGATGTATTATATATAAGAGTGGGAATCTATGACCATTGCAATGCCACCTGAACTATGAATTGGTAAGGGACAGACAGACACAGTAAGTTCAGGTGATACGATGTACGAGATATCGACAATTTTAGTGTTGTCCTATGCCAATCAAGGAAAGGATCATATAGAAATAGTGATAAAGAAAGGAGGAGGAAGAGAGAGAAATCTAGTTGTAAGAAGATTTTTTATGTTGTAGAAGTGAAATGAGGAAGATATGATTATGCATATTCATTTCATTTTTTTCCTGTGTTAGAGTAGATTCATCCATCTTCTCATGCATATTTCTTAACTATGACATATATTTGATAAATTTATTTTTATTCCTATTTTAGGATGTTGATATGAAATTCTCACTCTTATTGCAAGAACAAATATGAAAGTTAAACAAAGGTCGTCATCATGATGCATGGTGTCCATTTACCCCATCTCTAACCATTGGGAAGTGAACCAAGGACAAATTAAAAAACCATGCCACATTGGAAGCCTTGGTTGGGGGAATGGATTCACCAGTCAGTCGATTGGGATAAGACAAAAAGAAGGTAGCATCACACACAAAACTTGTTGTCTAGCTAGCTTCATGAGTTGCCCAAGTAGTTATGGACACAAAGCCTACTAGAAGATTAAAAAATTTGACCTCTAGAAATTTTCTCAAATCATGAGGGATAGAACAAGAACTCGTCTAACACTTAGTTTTCTTACTCCATAAAGAAAAGACATTATATTTGTAACATATAGAAACATAAACAATCCAGTGAAATACCACTAGGGCGCACATACAAAATCCATCATGGAGTTTGTGAATCATAATGGTTTCAATGAACCTAAGAACATAGTCAAAAAGGCATTTTTGCCCTCAAAGCCTCCTATGCCATTGTTAACAATGTGGAGATACTTGAAATAAATGTTGGTGATAAAACATTATTTTCAACTAAAACACTATGTGTAATATTGGGATGAAGTAAATGATAAGAAGATCAACCATAAAATTAGATAAAGTGACATGAACCTAAAAAACTAGATTTTAAAGTTTAAGAGAAGAAGTGGAAAGGATTCAAATGGAAATCAAACTTTGACCATGGGAATTTAATCAACAAAAATCTTTGTCTGGTCTTCATGAACTGTGTTGAGCAATATAACCTTCAAGAACTGTGTCTAGAAATATATTACCCTCACATTTTGGCCATATTACAGAGTCAGGTACCCCACTGTCTTGGCGACTGACATGTTTATGTTCATTTACTTTAGATGCACCACCCACGCCAATCAAAAGTCTATCACCCGCACCCATCCATAATCATCCAAAATTACTAGGGAAACTATGATGTTAATCTTCCACCATGTTGTTTTCTCCAAATAAGGCATCAAAGGAAGAAGAAGAGCCTCCTAGACACTACCCCTTAGATTCTCCCCCTCGCCCTCATCACCTTCTTCACAATCGCCTCCCAACTCACCTCTTAACCTAGGCTACCACCATCAATTGTGTCCCTATGGTCTTTTAGGGACAATTTTTAGGAGACCACAATGCATTTTAGGTAGACATATTTTTTCTTTTTAATGTGTTCACCTGAACCCATGCCAAACTAGAAATTGGCTTTATATGCTTGGTACATTGGACTAGGGCCATGGGAGCGCATCCTAAAAGCCTACAAACCTATTTCTCTCATCATTGGCAGCGTAAAGTCACCATCAATGTTGAGCGACATGATGTAATATGTGGTGAGGACTATGAAGGTGGAGATGAGATTTGTTGCTATTACATATATTTACATTAGGTACCACCACATTTTTAAAGCATAGGTAACATAACAAGGTACCCCACACATGCTATATAAATACACACAAAAACACACACACACAAATAAATAAATATATATATATATATATATATATATATATATATATATATATATATATATATATATATATATATATATATATATATATATATATAATGTTGAGTGACGGGATGCAATCTATGGTTGAGACTATGACAATGAAGGTGGGATTTGTTGCTATTACGTATATTTACATTACGTATCACCACACTTTCAAAGCATAAGTAACATAACAAGGTACCTACACAGGCTATATATATGTACATATATATATATGTATATATATGTATAAGGGGCACTAGTACAGATAACACATTTAGTGTCAGTTAAGTAAGACTTTTGTCATTGGTTTTGAAGCGTCACCCAAGCGGGTGACACTAAAAGTAGACCCCTTCAGCGTCGGTTACATAACCGACAACACAAAGCTATTCCCGATTACAATTTAACCCAAAAGCACCAGTAGTCGGACATAAGCGTTGGTT